>JADAZR010000037.1:0-525235 GCA_014872995.1 Diaporthe citrichinensis
ATTTATATAATATATTAAATATATATAATATATAAATATTATATAAATATATATTAAAAGTATATATTATTACTTTTATATATTAAATATTTTATTTTAAGTATATAATTTTTAAAAATTTAAAAAAAAATAAAAATTAAGGCTTATAACTTAATTAGCAAAGCATAAAACTAAAAATCTTAAGGTTCTAAGTTTAAACCCTAATAAGTCCATTTTTTTTTCCCTTTTTTTTTAAGGACATGCTCCTAAATGAGTTAGATAAATAACTCCTAGGGCCCTGATAGGGGCTTCCCACCTGGTTTATCCATTTAGTATAACTTGTGTGTCGCGAAGGGTGATTGGTCCTACTCATCGCATCCCGTCACGAAGCGGTTGATTCCTGCCTCAGAAAAGTCGTTGAGATCATCAAGTTGACCGACATGCAACCCTCTGTTCGTCGCTCGTACGATGCCTCAGAGGACATGAAGGCATGCAGACGTGTGCTTTTTTGCGACGGGGCTGACTGGAAGAGGACTTCTTTCCGCGTCCGCTCGCGGTGGCGACCTGAGCTCTCGGTTGCCTTTTGGTTGTCATTCTATCTCGGCAGGGAGGTGTCCCCGTGGACAGCCCGGCATCTCGATGCCATTGACACCCCTGGTGCAATTGCAGCACTTCGAGAGTCAGTTCAGCGATACAACGACACGCCCAAGGTCGTTTCCATCGCGGAGATGGGGCGTCTTTGGAGAATCATCGACACCGACTTGAAGTGTGCTGTCGAGTTCATCTATTCAACGGCTTCCGTTGTCGCCACGACTCCCTTCGGTGCTCTTACTTCCACCACCAAGTCTTTCACTCAGAAAGCTGCTGTCCTAGCGGTGGATGAAGCTGCCGCAATTTCCGAGGCCCAAGTTCTGCAGTGCGTTCTTGGGCAGCGCGTATTCTCCTTGCATTTGACGTCCGACAACTTCCGGCGTTCAGTGCCTCGAAGACCAGCAGTCTAGTGCCCCGTGTCAATACCTATGAGGGCCAATACTGCACGTCACTTGCACACCGCCTTCTGCTACTCTCGTCGCCGGTCATCATGATGGACCCACAGTTTCGGATGTTGCCTGGCCTCTTCGAGCCAGCGCGCCAGGTATTCTATCGCTCGTCCAACATTGTGGATATGCCTTGACTAGAGCAAGATACCTCGGTGGCAGTCAAGGTTGAGTCCTGGGCACGCCCGTTCGGTGTCTCGACACCACCTGACAACAAGTTCTGGCCTATTTTCCTGGACATCAAGGATACCAAGTGCAGGAAGCAACCATTTTCGAAGTCATCCATCAACACTGACACGTGGGACAGCTTCTTCCCTGTCATGTGGCAATATTTCCTCGATGACAAGTCGTAATATCATGTCGGTTGGGATCGAATCTGCATCAATCATAACACCCTATCGAGCCATGACGGCTCACATCCAGGATTTACCCCAAGAGCAAGGCATCGAGATTGATGTTGGTTATGACGAGAACAGTGCTCTCGAGCACAGAGAATCAACGGAGGAGGCCGAACAAGAGCAAGATCCCGCGGGCCCAATGGCCACATGGACACAGCCACGATCGATTCTTACCAAGGACAGGAAAAGGACCTGGTTATCGCATTCACTACAGTCTCGAAATCTAGTGGTGCCAAATTTGTTGCCAACCCCAACCGACTGTGCGTCGGGTTTACCAGGACGAGACAAGCCTTGATCGTGGTCGATGATTTGGCAACAGTGAAGCCTTCTGGCCACAAGACACACGGCCTCGTTTGCTGTATTAGCCACAGTCTCTGCGACGACGCGTGCGGCGCTCTCTCCTTTAGAAGCGCGAGCACCACGGAGACAACAAAGACCACGAGCAGGAGCAGGGGCATAAGGAGCAGGCCATATGGACCAGAAACTAACCTTGTTCGTCCCTCCCTGCCTCGGCCTTTGCCATGACGCGGGCGGTATTCGCGACGTGGACCAAGATATTCTGCGGCTTCAGGCTGTGTCACGGTACGTCCGGTATACTCAATCCTTTCGACATCGCAAGTGGTATAGTTATGCATACAGACTTGGCTTCATCTAGCCTAGTGCGTCTGCGGGTTTCAACCCGGTCAACAGTCATCCGGCGAGCTGCTTTCGACTATCTCTGTTGATCCGCCGCAACATATCTGCCAATCCCACGCAAGCAGTACTACTGGTATCTCAGACAAACAGAGTGCCTGCCATTGAAAGCTACTCTATAAGACGGAAAGGTTTCTTTTACCGCACTCTCAAGAACACAAACATGTCAATTCAGACAGCACATCACAATTGAGATCGACTTTTCCACCATGACATCCCAAAATGCCCCTTCATTTTCCCTGCAGCCAGTCGTCGAGGAAGACATTGCAGAGCTCACTGCAATTTCCGGTCTGACCTTTGAGACAGATAGACACACGCAACTCAAAGCAGCCCATCCGACCAAACCGTACGACCACGCGGGCGGGACCCCGGACTCCATCAGGCACTGGCTCAGCCTGCCCCAGAAGGTAGAAGCGACCAAGGCAGTCGACAACGAAACGGGTCAGATCGTAGGCTCTGTCGGCTGGGTATTCCGGGGCTTCGACAGGGACCCCAGCGCCGCGGGCGCGGTAGAGAACCCCCCGAAGCCTACCAAGCAGCCTGCCAACTCGGTGTCGTCGGACTACACCAAGACCGGGTCCGCGGACCTCGACCCCCTGGAGCAGCTGCGCGAGCTCACCGACGACCACTTTGCGCAGTTCATGAGGAGGATCATGCCGCCGGGGACGCGGTGCATGTTCATTGCCGGCATCCAGGTGCACCCTGAGCACCAGGGTAAAGGCATCGGCCGCGCCCTGGTCCGGAAGGGCACTGAACGCGCGGATGCCGAGGGCGTGATATGCTGGGTTCACTCGAGCGAGGCTGGGGCTGCTCTGTTCCCCAAGTGCGGATTCGAGGTCGATGAGACGCTTGAGATCGACTTGGACGAGTGGGCTGGAAAGATGGACCTGAAGCCGCCGGCGGGTGAGGACAAATGGGGGACATACACGTTTAGGTACTTTGTGAGGCAGCCTCATGCTTCTTAATACGTCAAAGGGTAAATATGACGGCATCAAGAGTTTACTAGACCGTGATCATGCAATTTGTGAGCTCCTGCCTGCTACTCCTTGTCCATGTAATATCCATATAACCTGCCATGGCATAGCCATAATGATGAAACCCTGTGACATAGAACCTACCATGAGAAAGCTGATTGTGCATAAATCCCCTGCCGGCCATTTAGGCCGTGTCATTCTCATGGAACACCAATGCCCTGACCTCAATGCTCTCCCGGGTCGGCACGTCCTCCCGGTCGGTGTCCGGGTCGACAAACGCCGTGTGCGGGACCCGCCTCGCCCGCCCGTCCGTCTTGGTGTCAAAGCACTTGATCAGCAACACCTCCTCCGGCGTGAGGGCGCTCTTGTAATACCAGCGGTGCGCGTCGTTGTGCCTGACCTGCAGCGTCTCGCCCCTGCGGGGCTTCGGCTTGGTGTAGATCAGGCCCGTGGGGACGAGGTCCGAGTCGGGGACGGAGTGCGCGTCGGCGACGGCGAGGGGGTCCCGGAGGACGGTCGAGATGGGCCGCCACACGTTGATGATCTGCACCCGGCCCTTGAGCAGCTGGTCAGCCTCGTCTGGGAGGTGGTGCGGGACCCGCGAGAGCGAGGCCGAGTAGGATTGGTCTATGTGAACGCGCTGGACTGGGCCCCGGCGGGCGGCCTGGGCGTTGCCGTCGGAGGGAAGCTGGCGGCGGATGGTGTGGTCAAATATGAAGACGCGGGTCGCGCCAGTCCTGTGGAAGAGAGGTTGGTCAGTCAGGGGTAAGGTGTGAGTGCATGTGGGTTGATGCATGTGAGTGCATGTGGGTCTCGGCACTTACACGTCTTTGAGCAGCTGCTCGGTCTCCTTGTAGTAGCCTTGCTTGATCTGCTCGTCATCCAGGAAATCTTTCTCATTGGCAGTGTGGCTGTGGAATTGGAAGCCATTGCCGTCGAGAGAGTACTCGTCCTGGTGTCCATTTACATCGCGGACAGTGACGGAGTGGCTCTCGATTGGTCGGTCATAGGTCTCTGGCCTGTCAACATATGTAGGGTGGGGCGGAGATCCGTCCTCGTTCTCCTTGTAATAATTCAAGATCGTGTTGACGTCATGAGGCTTCAGAGATGTCGGCTTGGGTGCGCTGCCGAGCTGGGTTTGCAGTTTTCCTTGATCGGCAGACCCGAGCCCAATGTTTGTGGTAATCTGTTGAACCGCCGCGGCTGCCATATTCACTTGGATGTTTAGACGTTTCCTAGGGTACTATGAGAGGTGTATAGTATTTGATGCTTTAAGTTATCCCTGAAATTGTTGTAGGCGGATCAGCCTACTTGAAATACTCGGCCCGGCGACTTTTGAGTATCATTTGAGCCGTGCGTGGCTGACACTACCCCATCTCTCCACACGAGCACGCAATATACTCTAACATCGAGATTTATAATACGCAGCACTGGCAAACTTGGGGCATGTTTCAAGCTCGATGCACTCCTCCACAGTCGCATGCGGGCGGCCCCGTCGGGGTGATTAGAAATAGAAGTCCAAGGTGCCACGAGTGTGCCTGGGCCGCGTGCCGCATTTCGACCAGTGAGACAATGACGGATGCACCCAACAGCCCACCAGCGGCCACTTGACAAATCCAACTTCCTTCCATCCCGCAGGACTCACTGCTGCTATGGAGCGTTGCTGGTTAGGAACGGGTCGCAAATAGCTTGGCGCACATGTGCCAAACCTTACAAGCATTGCCGTCTCCTCGGCCGAAAGTACTGAGCCTCGGCAAGTCGAAGCCGCTCGAGGTAACCACGTAAACAAGAGAGGCCGTGTCCAAGGGAGCTACGACGATTGCTTCGCCTTGTCTAAGTGGATCAACTCCCGATTTCGGTCCTGCCGAGCCACCCGAACGCTGTTCAGAGAGTGGCCAGCTTGGCTTTCCGGATAGGAGTGTCTAAGGACCTAAACATGCATAATATATTCTGAGGAAAACATCAGACATCTAGAAACGCTGCAGTGCGCGATCAAATTTCACGTTGTCGGCAGACTGCACCATCAGAGGCAATGTGCTGCTTGATTGTGATGTTGCTGTCTCAAGAGTTCAAATTAAGAACACAAATGCATTATATCGTGGTATCATCCTCCTTCGAATGCACCAATAATGCACCCCATAAATAATGTCAATTCATATGACCAATCATTTTTACCTCGAGTCTGACAGAATCCTCCTTCGCCACCTCACAATCAACGTTCCGATCTAGGTCTGTAATTTGTAACCCTTCGAGGACATACCGCGCCATAACTCAACCACCAGCATCATGTGTTGCTTTCCGGCTTGTCCATTCAAACTTCTTTCTTGCTCAAATCATCCGACACGGCATCACGCTCTGCTTGCTGCACCACTGCCTTCTCCTGTATTTCATGAGGGCCATCGTGGTGATCATCAACCTCATAAAGCTCGGGAAACGGAGCAACATCCCGGCGCAGCAGATACTTTTTAGCGTACCACGGTGCCTTCTTCGCATAGTACTGGGCGTGATCACGGTTCCGGACGGCAAAGACGGTGTCTAGCTCCTCAAGCGTGAGGTTCTTGGTCTCGGGGAGGAAGAAGTAGGCGACCACGAATCCGAAGACGTTCCAGCCGGCGTACCACATGAACGCCCCCGTCGGCGTGAAGGTCGTCATCAGGCGCGGCCACGTGAAGCTGATGATGAAGTTGAAGCCCCACGTCACCGCGGTGGCGCTGCTCATTCCGATGTCGCGGATGTGGAGCGGGAACGCCTCTGCGCAGTAGGTGAAGGGCACGGGCCCGGCGCCCGGCGAATAGACGGCCGCGAAGAGGTAGATGCCGGTCGCGACGCAGGCCAGCCTCCCTGTTCCCTCGGGGATGTAGAAGCTGAAGGCGGTGAAGGTCAAGGCGAGTGCCATCAAGGGGAATGTGACCAGCAACAAGTTCCTGCGGCCAAATGTGTCGATCGTGTAGAACGCGGGCAGTGCAAAGAGCCAGTTGATCAGGCCCATCCCCATGCTCGTCAGCAACGCCTCAGACCGTTCGAAGCCGGACTGTTCGAAGATGGCCGTCGAATAATACATCCTGAATTCAATGTTAGTGAATCTGTCCTGGAGGGCTGGACAACAGAAATCATCATCCCCATGGCTAGCCTCTCCGTTCCCTCCGGTATGGGCGGGAACAACTTACACGACATTAATTCCACAGAATTGTTGCATGAACATGACGAAATACGAGTAAGTAGCGGCACGCCTATTTCTCCGAACGGTGAAGAATTCCTTCCAGCTATGGCCGCTCCTTGCTTTAGTCTCGACCTCGAGAAGCTTGTGGGCATAGTACATGTCTCTCGTGGCCTGGATCGTGTGGCGACGCAGATGCTGGACTGAACGGAATGCTTTCGTGTATTTGCCTTTTTCCATGTACCATCGTGGGCTTTCAGGGCAGAAGTAGACCTGCGCAGTAATTGGAGAACTTAAGGTCTGCACATCGGACGGGAATTAAGGCTTATCGGACGACCTTACCTGAACCATAACGATCAAGGGCGGGACGGAGGTGCTTGCCAGCATCCACCTCCACTGCGAGTCTGCTCCGAGGAAGTCGGTGTTGCGAAAGGCCACTGACACTATCAGTCCCAACGCGATTCCGAAAGCTACTGGCTGTTAGTACTGTCCGTGGGACTGAAGAGTTTAAACGTTCATCTGGCTTGAGAGCAGAAAGGGCCGGGTAAAAACAATGAAAGCTAACGCACCTGTCCACATTTGCCACATCATCGTCAACGCTCCGCGAATAGTCTTCGGTGCCGCTTCTGCCGAGTAGACTGATACACCTTATTAGCATTGGGAAACATCATCATCGGTCTGTGTCGTACCTGGTGTCGTGCTGCTCTTTGCGCCAACAGCAAGACCAAGGCCGAAGCGCGCAATCAAAAGATTGTACCACCTGTCGTCCAATGATTAGCTTGGAGAATATCGAGTGAGAAGATGTGTGGACCCACGAGTCTGCTGCTGCCATCCAAAATCCAGTCACAACAGAAAAGAAGCATGAGATGAAGATGGTACCACGGCGGCCCGTCCATTTGTTCAAAAACGGTGAAGTCCAGCAGCCGAAGAGCGCCGAGAACGCATAGGGCGCACCATTGAGAAGACCTATTCAGCTGTTAGCAAGGTTTCTGGCTGGGTCGCCTAAGAAATAACGAACCCTGAATTAATTCGTCCTCAATGTTGAAGGTTTTGTAGTAGTATTCCTGGGTTAATTTATTAGCCACCGTCTCTGGATTTGACACTGTGTGACTGGCTTACCTGGGCACCATTGACCGCAGTTTGGTCCATACCGTGCTAGGTTTGTTAGCTAAGACCATCAACAGAACAGGGATAGGGTCACATATCTGCACTATTGCTGAGCCCGCACATAGGAGTCCGAGGAAATACAGCATGAATGGCTGGTCCCAGCGATGTGTGACTTCTTTCCTGAGCACCGCCTTCTCTTCCTCTGTCAGCTCGGCAATGGTCTCGAAACCATCAGGACGGGTGCTAGCTTGGGCGACCAACGCCCCTTTACGGAAAGAATCTCGTTGCTCATTCAGTCCGTACTTCTCTGTGAAGGCGTCCACGTCTGCCATGAGCTCGCTATGAGAATACCCTAGAAGGGGATTGCGCAACAAGGCGGCCGTGGAGGCTCGGACGGCCTTGTCCGAAGTGGGGCCTTCATCACTCCCGGAAGTGCGAGTGCCTTCGCGGGCGCCCTCGTCCGGAGGAGACTCGATGTCTATATTGGCAGGAGGCATTCTGTTGCACTCAGGCTGAGTAACATGCAATGTTGACTAAGCCTACAAGGCGTGTGGAACAAATATGGGGAAGCTATGTTGATCCGGGGAAGAAAAATGGAGGAGGAGAGGTGAGTACTCAGACAGAGTCCAGAACGAACGAACACTGTTTATAAAGGCTGTGTCTCTGGGACGTCGGCTTTCCCCAGATGGCAAACCAACAGACATATTGTGGGTCCAAATAGATCATGTCCATCTGCTCGGTCCGATGACATTGACGTAAGAATGTTGGGCTAATACCCTGTAGTGATACTCAGGTAGACTTGGAGGAGTGGAGCTCCCAAGAAATCCAAACTCTGGAGATGCACAGGGGCACATCTGTGCAGTGGCCAAGCTGTGCGCCTACATGCAGCATGCAGCATTTACCCAACTGCACAAGGTTCTATAGGCAGAAAATTCAGAGATACCGGAGGGTGTGAAGTGAGGCTCAAGGGAAGCAAAGGCCTACAAACGCGCATCGTCGTAACACTTGAAGTGAAATCTCAGACCGACATGAAGTGGCATAAAGTTATCTTCACCCCCGCCAACCTCAGTGTCCTTTCCTCGGATTTCAGACTCGAACTTGATGTCGTTTACAGATTCGCTCAGCCGAGCACTGTATTTTAATATTTTCTCGCCACTATCCGTGTCAGCAGCATTGAACCTCCTGTTCTTCCCATAAGCCTACCCGGTGCCTGTCAGCAGCAAGCACAGGGTGCTGAAGAATGTATTTGGTCACTCAGGGTGGTGACTTTGAGATTGGTTTGGGCTTTGGGTTTTAGAAGGCCGGTGACAGAAGACTCGACGATCGTATTGGAATGAAGCAATGCATTCATACTGTAAACTCCTCCGTCTAGGCACTTCAGCTGGCATCGATCGGTGTTGAAGGAATCGTGGGAATACTTGGCAAAGGATAAGTCAATATGCGAGGAAAGGGCAAGTCGCATGCAGTTGAATGAGAGAAACCGCGGCATGGGAGTGCATGTGTCGCCCATATTCTCAGGCGGCCTCAGATCTTCTGTACGACATGTCGTCAAGGCCGCTCTCATTTTCCTTCTCGCTGGCGCAAGAACATTGAACGGAGGAACCAACAAAAAACAGCGAGATAAAAATTTTGAGTCACATGGAAATGAGGTGTCCACCAGAGCCTGTTTACCAGCCAACCCTCAAGACATCTGGATGCGGCCAAGGCGATATGAGCGGTACTCGGGTGATGATCGGCAGCACGGCCAAGCGAGACGCGTCTCGGCGGCGGGAGCCCCGTCACTGAGGATTGGAGTAGAAAGGCTGGGCAAGCCGATAATTTCATCACACAGAAATCGGCAGGATCAGGTCTCGGCGCTTGGCGCGGTACGCGGCACGCGGCACGCACACAGGCACACTCGAGGTCGCGATGTCTGAACAGCCCAGAGAGTCACCCGTCCATGCCGTCATCCAGTCTCACGGCCGCTCACTCCTCGAACCGGTCAGATTTTTCTTGCCCAGCTATGACTTCATACCAAGCCTTCCTCACGAAGCTCCCCGCGGTGTGTTAAGCCGCGCCCAGATCGGTCACTCTCATGTGCCCGGTTCCACACTTTTAGTGCTGCAGTCAACCTAACCAATTCACTATCACTTTATCGCCCCAATGAGAAAGATACGATTTAGCGGTGAATTGTTTTGTCTTTTCCATCCAGCTTCGGACAATTAGGGCCGCTGATCAAGATTCCACGCCTATTGATCCAAAAAGGAATCACTGATTGGGAATCGGCTGTTTCAGTCTTCCAGGGGTTTTCTAGCCGGGGCATTAATGTAAAATTATCATCTACCGGATTCCATCTGAACATCTGTGAGTAAAATGCCCTGCTGAAAGATACTCACGCCCTCTGTACGTTGTGAAAGGACTAAGAAGAGAAGCCTGCCTCAAGGTGGTCTGCCTTAGCTGTATGAAACGGTCTGTTTTTCATAGATCGTGGTTTCCCCCCTTTCTTGCGGAGCATGTGAATCTTCGGTCTCGGATGACCGTTCTCCTTCACACCCGGTATCGGAGTCGGTCCTTATCCACGGCATTTCATGTGCCACTCGATGAGATAGGGTTATGGACCAGCTTGGTGATTGTTGTCCCGTCTTCAAGGACCTCAGCCTTCTCCTCCAGCCTGTAACCTTTCCATTTCGGTACCAGGACAGTCCACAGGTACCAGTATACAGTTGCTAACACGAGTCTGTGAAATCGTCAGCATCATTGAACCTCACATGCACTACAGTCGCGAAGTGCTTACACCGAGATGCCCACGATTGCGTAAGTTGCGTAGAAGAGCCCCGACTCTGGCTTCTTTGCTGGTGGGAAGAACGGTGCCGCAAGTAGAGCCAGGCTCAGAGCGATTCGGAGCGCCACGGCCGGGACCCATGCCTTGAACGGGCGCTTGAGGTCCGGCCTCTCGTACCGAAGCCACAGGAGACCAGCCGCTGTAGCTATTGCGATGACCTGGCCTGGGTAGCCTTCGACCTTGAGAATAAAAGAATAGACCTCGTTGGACGGCGGCAGTGTAATCACGAGGAATGAAGGTATGTAATGCACAATGAGACCCCCAAGTGGAGATCCGAAGGGCTTGGTTGAGGATAGAATCTCGGAGAAGGGGAGAAAGCCCTGACGGGCGATTTCCTGCTTGACTCGTGACTAGAGGGACTTCATTCAGTTCTGAACGCCAAAGCACTGTGGAAAAATGGGAATCACCTACCATCGCAAAAGCAACGACCATGACGTTACCCGCAGCGGATAGAGCCACAGCCAGGGGCAGGATCTTGCCGCCGACATTTCCCCCAAAGACTCGCTCGAAGAACAGTGCAGCCACCAGCTCACCGCTGGCCTTGATCTCTTCCACAGGTACAACTATGAAGTAAGCCACGTTGGTCAGAAGATAGAGTACGCAAGCCGTCACAAGCGCCGAGATGGACACAAATCGCAATGTCCGCACCGGGTCTTTGACCTCGTTCAAAACGTTGTTGGCGTTCTCGAGACCGGCATAAGAGTAGAACACTTGGAAGAGAGATGTCGAGACAACACCCCAGTTCCAGTTCGACCCTTGCCACAGGTCATCCCAATCACTAACAGCATATGTTGTTGAAACACCGGGAGCTGATCCTCTCGGCCGGAGGATGACGACATAGAGACCAGACAGGATCATAAAGACGATGAGCCCGACTTTGACCCAGCCCAGGAAATTCTGTATCCTCACTCCGAGGGCCCTGAAGACCCCATGGATGATCGTGATCGCCGTCAGCAAACCAACAGCGACGCCCTTCCTAACCCACTCCGACGGCTCCTCGACCCCAGCCGCAAACAAGACATACTGGCTAAAAACAACACAGTTGCTAGCCGTAAAGCCCAAGCAGACAACCATGACGGCGACGACCGTACTCGCCAGGAACCGCGGCCGGCGGTACGTGAACTCGAGATAGACTTTTTCCCCGCCGGAGCGCGGCAGCATGGAGCCATACTCGAGCGCGATTGCCAGCCCGCAGGCCGTGACGACGGCGCCGACGACCCACAGCGAGAGCGCGAGGCCGACGCTGCCGACCGCGCGGATGATGGTCCCCGGGGTGGCGAAAATCCCGGACCCCAGCACGCGCGAGATGACAAGGATGTAGGCGGACTGGCGGCTCAGCGTGCGGCCGAGGGTCGACGTCTCGGGGACGACATCGTTCTCGATGGCTCGGGACTCGGCGGCGTCGATGCGTTGGGGCGAGCTGCTGCTGTCTGGCTTGACGGTGCTGTACCCGCCGGTTGGGGCTGTGGGTGTAGGTGGCGAGTATAGAAGCGGGAGGGCTTCTCTATCTTCATCCGTATCGCCCATCCTGTCTTTAAGGTATGCCCTGCTTATCAGGTACAGATACGGGCGCCTTTATTTGCGGTCTAGTCTTCAAACAGCTTCGTTTCAACGATTATGAAACGAACTTCGCGAGTGAGGATAGCTTGGGAAAGACGACGGCATTCTGGCAAGTTGTATAAGAAATACAACATTGTCATAATCTTGATGACAGGTCTGATTGTGTGTATGTGATGGTGTGATTCTGTCCAGCTGAGAAGGAAGCGTGAGACATGGATCATGGGAGCTCTCGCACGCCATTTCACCCCAAGTCGACGAAACACCACCAGCGGGAGCGGCGGGATGATCAACGTTTGAAATATGGCTTGTTCACCCCACGCCGATTAGTAAACTCCAGGCATCACATTTGATTTGTAAGTCTGTTTTTTAGTCCGAGATTCGAGCGATTTTGCTTGTGAAAGCTTGCATCTGGCTGATGTGGGCGTCCGGGATTGAAACCACACAACGTTGAACGCGCACTCGCCGTCAGCGGCTACCATGGAAAGCCTGTATTCACAAGGTTCTGGTAAAAACTTTGAGCTACCTCTGGTTTTCATGCCTCAACCAATATTCACCTATTGGGGCACGGATGTCAACCACCCATGCCAAGCGTTACCGACTGTCAATCTGATCGTCCCTCTTCCGCAAACAACTGGCAGTCAGACACGCGGCGAACTTATCCTTCCACCTTCCGTCGACAGCTCCGCGTATCAGCAGCTCCAGATCAGGGACGTCCGAGTGCTTCTTCCCGTCTATCAGCGCATCGATCTCCTCAAGCGTCTTCCCCCTGACTTCGACCCAGTAATACGCAATGAATGCAAACATAGCGATGTTCCAGGCCCCGTTGATGATGTAAAGCCTCCAACCAATGTTCTCCAGTGCAAAGAGGAATGCAAAGTTGGCCCAGATGCCGGTCACACAGATCACGAAGCTAAACATGCTCATGCCCCAGGCGCGGATGCTGAAGTTGAGCATCTCGGCGGGTATCAAGAACAGAATGGGTATCCAACCGAAGCCGAAACATGCGCTGAAGACGAAGATCATGGCAACTGATGCGTAAATGCCAGGCTGGTAGTCCGTGTCGCCGTAGGTTTTGGTCAGAGCACCCATGACGAACAAACTGATTGTCAGCCCGCCTGTCGACACCAAAGCGGCTGACTTGGCTCCAAGCTTGTCTGTGTAGAAACTCCCCAGGATGGACACGATCAACGTGCAGCAGTTCAGGCCCACATTCACAAGAAGCTGCTGCTTCGGGTCCGTGAGTCCGGCATGGTCCAACACCTTGCCGATCTCGTAGCTCACCAGGGTGTTCCCCATGACCATGGAGAAGAGCGCACAGGTCCCAGTAATGATGAGTCTCTTCCTCGTGCCCCTATTCTTGAGCATTTGGTTCCACGGCATCGGATCTCTCTCATATCCAATCGTGTCCACGATTTCGATAAACTGGAGCCGAACCCGCTCGTCCTCCTCATCGCCACCGGAGTTGATGCGCGCAAGCACAGTCAGCGCGTCGTCCCCGCGGCCGACGTCCACGAGCCACCTCGGGCTCTCGGGCATCCACGGCAGGAGCAGGATGCACGCGATGCCCCAGACGCCCTGGAGCAGGCTGGGCAGCCGCCACGCCCAGGAGCCCTCGATCTGCGCCGTGCCGTACGTCACGCCGGCGGCGGTCAAGGCGCCGACGTAGAAGAGGTCGTCAAATAAACCCAGCCCCCAGGCCCGCTGGTCCCAGGGGAGCGTCTCGGCGAGGTAGGCGGGCGCCGTGATCGCGGACGCGGTTGTCCCGAAGCCGATGATGATGCGCGCCGTGCAGAACATGGCGATGTTCTGTGCCGCCGCCTGCAGGGCCGCCGCGGCGATTGTGATGACTGCGGCCCAGAACAGGGCGACACGCCGGCCGTACTTGTCTGTCAGCCAGCCCCAGAACAGGCAGGCGATGCATCCGCCGATGTAGATGGTTGCGACGTTAAGAGAGCGGGTGGCGGTGGTCAGCTGGAAGTAGTCGGTATATTGCACCATGATGTTCAACCCGCCCATCATGGCCCCATCGTAACCTTGGGTCTGTTGGGGGAATCAGTTCTCATCAATCTACAGGGTCGCACGCCTCTGCAAACGGCGTGATTTGTGCTTCCGTTCCGTGGAGGGGCACTCACCGCCGCGGTGATCACACAGCATGCGAGAAGGATGAAGGTGTTCCCGTGTACTGTCTTCGGGTACCATATTGGGGCATGGAACGGCAGAATATCACCCCTTCTGGCCTGGTAGGGGATTGGTGAGTCCACCATGTTCAGTACAATGAGAGATTAGATGCATGCTCGGCCGGTAAAGCAATCTTGTAGGAGAATACCGCAAGCTACGAGTCGGCTGGGGAAGAGTGTGCTCGACTTTCGCCATTTTATAGCGTCGCCATCGTTCTCTTTAAGGATCTGAAGACCTGCACGTCTACTTTGGTTAGGCCCAATGGATTCACGTAGGGTAGCAATGAGGACGCACGGGACAAGAGCGCCGGGTAGTTTGATAGCCAGCAGTCGGGGAACCCGCTTAGGACAGCTTGAGATCTGGGCCCTGCAGATCCTCTACTTGAAATTCGATAATTGCTACTGCAGGATAGAGAGCGTGGCAAAACAAGACCAGCCAAGACCGAGTCCGAGCATCCGCGTCTTCGTACCAGACTTTTATCGATTGCGAAAGGGGGAGTCGGTTGTGCGGACTTGCTTTTAGCAACATCGAAGTCACCAGATCAAGGTTTGACCGAGAAAGTCTAAATGCCTAATTATACAGGTAAAATTTCATCCGTACTCTTTGCCGTGGAGATGTGCTCTTCTCCTCGTCAAATCAACGTCGAGCAGCACGAGGTCATGACTCGACAGAGATGAGCCAGCTGTCGCATGTAACGGGAGAGTGCGACCTCTATCGAAACAACCTTGGGCTAACCCTCTCGACGACAAGCTGACTTCCCATCCTACCCTGCCGTTGCTGTTGAGCTCCTGATGTTTCTCGGACCTTGTCGGGACACAATCCCAGCCAATCACAAATGACTTCCTAGCAACGTCAGTGATACCTCATGGCTAGACATGCAGGGAATAGGTATCATTCGTATTCGTTCCAGACCGCCATGGGTCATGGTCAGCGAAGTGCTGGACGCAGCGCCTCGCCATAATTCACTGACTGCATGACAGCATGTGATACTTGTTCCATTTCTCTACTCGATGTCTTCTTTCCACTGGTAGTAGCAGATGTAGAAGACATACTCGTGATTTTTATACTTTACTTGTAAATAGTACAGCGGGTGCAATCGTAGCTAAGCCCTTTTCATCCTCCTGCCTAATATGTGACCTGATCACAGTTCATATCATCCCCTTGCCAATTGTCTCTCGCCGTCACAAGCCAAGTCGATCACATCACCCTGGAACATCACCCAAGAAGTCCCCTAGAAGATGAAGTACCGGTCGACCCAGTAGCTCCCATACTCGTTGCTGCAGCCGTCGCCCTCGCGGTCGTGGCGGTTCCAGACCAAGGGGCACGACTTGAGAGTGTCGTCCTCGTTCGAGAGACAGAGGTTGCCGAGCCCGGTGCCGCACCCCGTGGACTGGTATGAGCAGCCGTCAGGGGCCGTGAACCAGCCACCGTTAAGCTCGCACATGGACTCGCCAAAGACGCCCAAGTATATGTAGTCGCAGGCATCCTCGCCGAGGACCCAGAGCGCGTTGTCGGCGTGGCCGTCTGTATAGCTGGCCACTCCGTGCCCGAAGCCAAAAGTGAAGCTTGGGCGGCGCTGGCTCCGGCGAGCACAGCCGTGAGGAGAGCGGTGTAGATCAGCTTCATTGTGATGGATGTGATGAGTTAGCTCCAGCTGTTTGTTCTCAATGAAGACTGTGGGCTTCACCGACGGATTTGTTGATGATTTGATATGACAGACTCGGGCTTTGACTGGAAGGGATAAATGAACAACTCTGGAGTGCTGTGAACGGCTTTCACTGTTGCATGGGTAGATCAGATGGAAAGATAGATTGTCTATGAATATGAGCTCATACTTATGTCTCTCTGTGCTTATACGCGTCCCCGACGCCGAAATCCGTGGTCAAGAGCTTACATGTGGCTTCGGGGAACATAGTCTTAGGAATTGGCTCCCCCGTAAAGAGACTTGGTTGGAGATTCACTTCTCCAGCGTCGAGGAGTGGCTGACGACTGACGGATCGTGTGGTATCTCTCAATATGTGCCTCTCAAATCGTACTGCCTCAAGTGATGCAAGGCAGCAGTTTAAAAGCAGCAAGCCGCCACCAATGGACGAAAGTGCAAGTCCATCTCACCAATGCCTTTCGCGGGCTAACCAGCCTGACCAAGAATGCAATAAGCAGGTCCGAGAGGCCAGGCACAGCGGCGACGATTAGAGTGCAGAATCGGGACAGCAAGCGTGAGAACCTACACGGCCTCGGGAACTTGCCCATCTCTGTTCGGAGCCCCATGACCGGTGCTTGATGAGGATGGTCCTTGTACCACAATTGATCTTCACCTTCTGACAACATGGAAATCAGACGTGACTCAGCTCAGCCCCTATGTACGACCACTCACCTAAGCAGTCAATTCGAGCGATGGAGGTCGCCTAGCGATTAATCATGCATCTACCCCTCAGCGTTCAGTCTGATAGTTATTTTATCCTTGGAGTGGACTCTGAGACGTTGCAGAAAACAGAACGACTATTCAAATTATCTGGAGACCTCGCCGTTGACCCAGAAGCTGTCGCCGCACTTGAGACTGTTGTTGACCTCCACCAGGAAGAATGATAATTGACCTAGAAACCCCGAGTGCCACTTTAGACTTAGGGGCGCGAGAGGCGAGTGTGCCTGTGGTGCCGTTGCAGGTGGGTCGTGATTATCATACCTGTCAACACTCTCCTCGTGAGACATCTGAGTCGCCGTCTAAGGGAACGCCAGATGCGTATGTAGATACTTGGGACAGGCGTCTCTGCCTGGTATTTCGATCATTGGATGCCGATTTTGATGCGCGAATGCTTGGCTGAGAGCTTCTACGAGCCTACTAAAAGAAGTAGTATACCTAGAGACATCTAAGGCGGCCACGCAGAATTACAAAGCAGGGATGAGGCTGCTGTCCATCACGCGTTTTCAAGTCATCCACAACGTGGGCCGAAGTCTGACATTGCGGGACAGAGATCAGCGGTCTCCGGAATCCCGGGCACAGCCCTGGAGTTTGTGACCACTTGCAGTCGGCAAAGTACTGACTATACCTGGGGCAGCAAAACGCGTAAGCATCCTCGACGATGGAGTTATAACTGCTTTTAGGCGCGATGATAGAAGATGACATTCCATTAGAAAATGTCAAAGACTTAATAGAAGCTGTACTGTCTGTTATGTAAATTCATAGGAAGAAACTAAGAATGTACGCTTTCTTGTCATACTTCCATAACAGTCAATATACTTTCAACTCATTTCAAGAACCACGTACGACATTCTTCGGTGCATTCAACCCTTCAATTTTAGAACACCCAAATCGTACCGATTTAGATAGAAAGTCATATGTGCGTTGCCTCAAAATGAGCTGGGCAGTGATGTATAAAGTGTCCAAACTCGTCTGCCCAGGCCCGCATGAGCTTCTGGCGAGTACGAGCCATCCACAATGTGTCCTTTGATGACGGGAGGATCCCGCAAAGGTCTGTTCAACACAAGCCAAGACCGGCCATGACTGGCGGAAGATTCGTGTTTCAAAACAAAACAACCGCATGCCAAGGGAAGCTCCTGACGATCAAGGCTCGGCGACACCTCAATCCAGGAGGGGCCTGTCCTCGAAATGGCAGTCTGCCCTGCGGCCCCAGAAAAAAAGCCGCCCGGTTCGGCGGATCATTACCTGGGATGAACGCGAGATCTGGGAAAACGATTGGGATGCGGCAATGCGCACGCACTCTAATGGAGACTCCTGCAATAATGAGGAAACTCTTGGACGGAGGGGCTTCCCGCTCCAGACTGCCCGATTTGTGTATGGATCATTACCGTCCATTCCTGAATCACGTATAATAGAATATGAGGACATCCTTTCCCTCATTCAACACTTTCTCGTCACATCGCTCCCTCGTTGTGTTGTATTTCTTCGCAGACACACCACACACACAGCAGCCATGACGAGATTCTCCAAAATCGCAGCAGCGTCGGTGCTGGCCACCACAGCATACGCCCAGTGCGGTTCGGCGCCAGACGCCACGGTAGACGGCTCGGAAGGCGCATACACTGCTAAGGTGGGCTCGTCCGAGGTATACTCCGGCAGCGACTACTACACGGCCATCACGGAGGCCCTTGGTGGAATCTCGTCCGGCCAGACCGTCTCCGTAATTGCCTCGGGCAACATCGGAGCCAAGACCATCAGCATCGACAGCGGCAAGACCTTCGAAGGATGCGGCACCATCACCGCCTCAATTGCCAACGGGAAGGGTGCGATCGAGTCATTGAATACGCAGGATGTCAGCATCCCCTACCTGAGCCTTGCCGGCGAGGTCTACTTTGGTCTGCACTTCTACGGTACCTCCGGCCTGACCCTGGGTGAGATCGACATGACCCTCACTGCCGGTATTGGTATTCGATTCGACCGGGACGAGGCGGCCAACACCAATGTGAAGATGGGCACCATCACAGTCACAGGAGCTAGTGTAAGTCGCTCCACACTCTCTCATGAGCATCCTCCCGCTAACATCAGAACAGTCCCACGCCGTCGAGACCTGGAACATCGACGGGCTCACGATCGACTCTGTGATCGCGAAGGACGTTGGCGAGTGCGGCCTGCTCCTCCAGAAGACGACAAACGCCCAAGTCGGCCTCGTACAAGGTGACAACGCCGGGTAAGCACATTCTTGTCCTTCTACGGATCCCCGTCTTTCATGTTGTGGAATGTTCCAGAATGCAGCACTTTAGGCTCTGTAGCAGGTGACTAACTATTACAAAGTGCTGGAACAGGATATGCGACTCTGAGGTTCGCAAACCAGAACGGCATGCTCAGCGACGGCAACTACGAAACCAACGTGGTCATCGACAAGGTCGTCTCGACGGGCGGCGGTCGCGGCATCTTCTGCGTGTCCGAGTCTGGCGGCGCCGAGATCGGCACCGTTGATCTGTCGGGCAACGAGAATAATGCTATTCTTATCGAGAACTGCTACAATGTGGCCATCAAGGGCGGCACCGTCCAGGGAGGTGGAGAGGTGCGCCTCTCGGCCCGTGACGAGTTCGCCATCACGCGCGACATCAGCCTCACACTGGAGGTCAACGACAACACCGTCAGGGAGTCGCCCTGCTCTGAGAACCCTACCTTCAGCATCACGGGCGATGCAACGTTGGATGTCTGTTGAGCGTGAGGCATGCGCATGGCTTGAGCAAGGTTCAGCGGAGTTGCGCAGGCTGGCCTCTCAAGAACCCCTTTCTCAGTATCATATGTTGCCCGAATCGTTGTACATAAAAACACTGGCTGCTTCCAACATTTCTTGTACAATAATCCATTTGAAATAAGCTTCCCAGACAGAGGGATGGGTCAACTACTCATATCATTGGGCACCCCTTGATCCCGTGTGCGTAGGACCGGCCTTATGTCATCCTATCTTGTCATCCTACGTCACGCTCGGTCTCGATTCCAAAAAGTCCCCCAGGGGTTTTTAATTCAAGCTGCACAATAAATTCCAGAAGACATAGATGCACCAGGCAACTATGCCACTCCAAGATCCTAGGGCTATCACCTCGCCTTGACCGCCCCTTTCGGGAAAACATAATTAAAAGGCTTGATAACCTTCTTCTTCTCCAGCGCCTCGGACTGTGCAGAAGCAGCGCACATTGCTTTCCACACCGGGCTCTTTTTCTCGTGCTCAGTGAGCGTAAACTTCAGGTTTACCGGGTTGTTCATCGAGTTCTTTTTCTTCTCAGCTAGGATCTGAGCGAGCGTCTTCTTCGAGCCGACTGAAAGGTCCGCCATGCCTTTGGTGGGCACCTTCACATTCTTTGCTGTTCGCCTCAGTGTTAATCTCGTCATGATCTCGTATGGTAGTCGCTGCCATAGGTGATTGCCACTTTGTGGAGGCAAAACTTACCAGCTGCCGGAGCCGCGGGCTTTACAGCCGGGGCCGCATTTTTGACCGGAGCCGCATTCTTAACCGGAGCCGTGGTCTTGACAGGAGCCGTGGTCTTGACCGGAGCTGCGGGCTTGACAGCCGGAGCTGCAGCCTTGACAGCTGGTTTCACAGCCTTCGCTGGTGCTGGAGTCTTCGATAGTCCGGGCATGATTTCTGCTGTTCGCTTCGGGGGACGTAGAAATTAGAGGTAAGATGGCGTCGCTTGGCGATTACGTTTCTGGGTGTGCTCGCTTAAATCTGCTTGGCGGGGGCTGCTCGGTTTGTGTAACAGCGCTATTCTATACTTCTGAGGTATTGGAATCGATGAACGGAGGGGATAACAGCTGTGTATAAATATTATTGTCCTGAGTAGTATAAGGAGCTATTATCAGATCAACAGAGTATTATATATAGTGGCCTAAGTGTGTGGATGCCAAGTAACGGGTCGTGTGGCGTGCGCCCATCAGATCAGTATGACAGCCCCCAACATAACTGGGGCGGCAGGGCCTTTCTGGCTTAGCCATTCGTCCATTTTCAAAAATAGAAATGGCTCATTGAAGTACTGTATACTTCGTAAGGAAGCCAAAGGATTGTCCCCAAGGTGTGATCTAAAACAAAATTCATGTCAAGATACTTGAATGCTCAGGCCGGCTGCGGTGGTTGTCTGGCCAGACGGTGGCCCGTTTGGTAGGTTTCGGTGTAGTAGAAGATTTACAGTGTTATAGTAATAGCATCTAAGTACAATCTAAGTAACCTGACGCAGGTGGTGGGCACTCAGGTGAAACTCCCATAATGACAATATTGAGGTCCAAAACGGGCCTCTAAATATCACATATGATGAGGCTCAAGCTACACCATTTTGGGATGTATTATTCCAGTTTGCCCCAGTTTTAGGATGCATTATTCGATCTTTCCCCTGACCACCTACGTACCAAAACGGACTCGGCTGGTCAGCAATTTCTGGGGCACAGTGACACGAGGTCTTGACACCACTCGCCCTCTCCCCCGTCCCCGCTCCCCCGGACGAACGGAGTGCCGCGTTCTCCTAAAAGCGGTAAAGAGATCAAGCGACTTACCAGGCCACGACCCATACTGGTGGTGGGAATGCTGTTGAAACATATCTTGGGCCCCGTAAGCGAGCTTTGGACCCCTCGTGTGACACCAAGAATACCCAGTGTACCTTTGTCGCGATGCATCCATCTCATCCTGTATGACAACCGCATCCCGAGCCCGGCCTTTGGTTGGACAGAAATAGATCATTCTGGTGAAGTCGTGGGCCACGAATAATATCATAGCCTTGGCCGAGCGGCCAAAGTAAGCGGTGGGAAGACGGATCATGCAAGGAAAGAGAAACATGGTCTTCCATGGTCAGCATCACCAGTGCTGCGAATAGCTTCAAGCAGGAAGCGGCGAAGAAGACATTACAGGCGAGTCTGGGTCTAGTCCTCACGTATATAAAATGTAGCCCTTGACCTCGGTGGTGGAAATAGATTTAACTGAGAAGCATCATTACCTGGCAAATAGACTCATTATTACACAGTTGGTTTCAAGTTAAACTTAGCGAGGCTCCTAATCAAAGACGACACTCTATACACACGAGCATCAATTCTCATACGACGCTGAAGATGGCGGCGCAACCTCAACGGTAAGACACGATTGCCCTCTCAGCGTCGGAAAACTGACTAATGATGATATAGACACTTTTGGCATGTGAACGAATCGGCCGCAATTGCCATAGGAAAGCTGGCTGTAAAGTCCAATGATCCCGTTCTGAGGAGCAAGGAAGATTGGTGTTGGCACGCGTGGGCTGCCATTGGCGCGATATACTATCCTGACCACGACCAAACCAACACCGGCCAGCCCACCTATCTTATCCCGCGGGAGGCATACCGAGGGCTTCCTCCTGATGACCCGGAAGACCAGAAGCCAGACGTCGTTGTTATCAGGTTCATGACGATTGCAAATGTACTTCCTCCGATTGCCACGGATCGAGACATCCTCTGGATCGAGTGTAAGGCACCCGACGAGGACGTGCCGAACAGGTGGAAGCAGGTCATGAACCAAGCCGTCGTAAGGTTGAACAACGCGCACCCAAACCGTCGGGTCTTTCTCATCTTGACCACTGGCCTGAAGTGGATGCCGTTCCTTTGGGATCCTCCTAACCAGACTGCTGGAATGCAACAACTCAACGCGAATGCTCCGGGCTTGGCGTTCCTTATGGATCGTCAGGCGTTACCGACAAAACAAGACTGGCTGTGCGATCGGAGAATTTGCCAGATTCCTCAGAATCTGCTGCCCAATCAGGCGCATATCTCTGGCCAGGCCATCCCGAACGGGCTTGCAGCCGGGCGGCTGGCTATTGATACGACGCGGGCGTACTCGATCCAGTTCTGGGACAATGCCGGCCAGCTGGCCAACGTGGCACAGCTGCAATATCTGGAGAACCTGTTCTTGATGATTCGAGGCCAACAGTTCAATGATGCCAATCCTGCAAGCTTCTGAGATGTTTCAGAAAGCATACGGCATGGAGCATCAGGAGGATAGCGACAATAGCATCAATGGTTAAGTCCACACGCCTAGATAGAGACTTCGATTAGAACAGTTGTGGCAGGCCACCTGGAAATACAACTTATTTGTGTTTATGAATATGCACCTCTAGCATCTTAAGAATTGTGATGCAATGACGGTTTCAATGGATGTATTAAGTGCAAAATCAAGGATGCATAGATAATATGGAAGAGGGTTTTCGTTTGTGATGTGATATCTTAGTAATTCATTTCTCTCCGTGTCCCGTTCGAAATGATGAGAATATTTCGAATGGAGTATTGCCAGATTCCTTTGGTGATCCTATGGCTATGGCAAGGGTTGCAGGACTGTATACCGAACACATTTCTGACTCTCTGGGGCTGGTGCAATGGTCGATGATGACAACATGGTATTCCATCTAAGCCTGTGGGAGCGGATCGGGTCGTTCGTTTACACCATGAACTTGTATACGGTGTGCTTGCCATCTCTTCCACGCATAGGTTTCATCGGTCCATGATTCATCACAGAAATCGCATTTGATGTCCCTCTGTGAGCAAGGTTAGTATCGACTGCTAAATACTGCAGGGAAACCCTGCGGTAATAGAACAGCAGTGCCAGACGTACAATCAAGTTCCGTTGCCGAATCTCGTCAGGCATGTAGTTGTTCTCTTCTGTGAAGACGATGTAGAGCCCCATCCGCCCGTCGACTTGGTCGGTCGGGGGATTTGCGAATGAGAGAACCTCCTTCCGGAGGCCATCAAAGGCCTGGGGCGCCTCGATGGGAAGGTCGCCGTCTCGCAGTTCCCGTTGTGCAAAAACCATGAACCAACAGTACGTGACGTAGGCCGTGTCGGCGTCACTCTTGCTTGTGCGCTGCGGAATGATGACACGGTAGTTGTTCTTGTCACCCGTTTCGCCCATCTTGGAGAACAACAGCTTGGAAATGTGGTCGTTGTCCGGGTGGTCGGGATAATTAGGAGGAATGCCGTCTGTCTCGCTGACGCCATTGGCGGCGAGGAAGGCATCGAGGGTTGACACCGAAACCTGGAAGCCTCGGAGGACGGTGACTGCTGGCATATTGACGTCTGGACGATCTGATACGGACTGATGATATCTTGCTCAGTTCAAGTTTTGGAAGAAATGAGAAAAGTTGTTGGTGGTTGATGAGACACGGTAAGACAAAGAACAAGAGCAACAGGCTGCAGTCTGCCTGATTATATGTGAATCAGCCCACCTCCTTTGGTTGGCAATCTATTTTAGGCGTAGGCGGCGCCTATTGTTAGTGAGTACCTAGGTACTTGGGCTGTTCCGTCCAGCATGCAGAAGGTGGGGTAAATGTGCTGCACATCAGCAGAGGAGGAAGGCAGGTACCGATTATTAGAACAGCGAGAGTCCACAATCCACAAGCAACACAGAACAGGCAGGCAGGGGTTGGATGCGTCGTAAATTCCTTGTCACCGGATATTCCAAACTTACTGTCATGGAGCTGTATAATCCATAGTACATTCACATTAGTCTGCTAAGGCCCCACTTGTCCCCAACTGTTCGTGGTGGAAACGGCTTTATCGGGCACCGGATCTTGCCGAGGTCTCAACCTCACCTCAACACCTGGGGTGCACCGATACCCGAGCTCACCCAGGCGCGCAGGTCGATCTCTGCTCATGGCCGGCGAGGAAACGATCTCGACCTCACCTCAAGCACGCTCGAGCCTCTCCACGCGCGAAAGCACCCGGAGCGCAGGTGCAGCCGCCGTCCAACCTGGTGGCACTGCCAGCGACGCGGCGGGAGAACGGCCTTATCGGTCGCACCTCCGACCGGCCTGCCAGGCGTGCAGGAGGCGCAAGTCTCGCTGCAAGGTCGACGATGGCGAGGAGAAAGGATGTCTCATGTGTCGCGTGCACGGGACGAAATGCGAGTTCCCAAGCAATGCCTCGAAAACCTCGAAACCTCTGCGTTCAGCTGCCCGCAGCAAGAGGTCCGAACCGGGAGACGCGGGGTCTCGCGCCCGACCGCGACCCGGTGGCACATCATCGGTGAGACAAAGGCAGCTTCGATCCCTACCAGAGCCATCTGCTCCTCTGGCTGCACCGCCATCCCAAACTACGTCTCCTCCACAACATTTGGCGCAGGTGAGGGATGATGGTGTCGCTGCACAGCATTCAACGACCATGATCGCCGGCCTGGGAAGCCCCGAGGATGAAGAGAGCTCCCACATCGTCGGCCCGGTCGTGACGAGCGACACCCAGATCCTAGCAGACTACCTGCGCGCCGACCCTCACCGTGGAGCCGGTCGGCGGCTTGCACGCACCGCGCGTGGCCGCGACGGCAGCGGACCAGCAGCAGGCCCCGACAACTCGGTCATGTTCGCGAGGGTCCGGAGACGGCCCATAGGCCAGACGCCGAACCAGACAGTCGCGTCGGGCAAGTGCCTTCTCATCGAGAAGATCATCGAGCCGTTCGCAGACGAGCTCATCGACACGTACTTCCGCAGGGCCAACGCGTGCTTCCCGCTGCTGGACGAGGGCTCGTTCCGGGACCAGTTCCGGCGCCAGCCCTCGCACATCTCGTCGGCCCTGCTGGCGAGCGTCTACGCCCACGCCCTGACCTTCTGGTCGCAGCCGCGCCGGGCGGCGGGGAGGCACAGCCCGGACAGCAGGTTCGTCTGGAACCAGGCTACGGACGCACTGTACTCGGAGCTGCAGCTGTGCCCCGGCATGTCGACGGTGGTGGCGGTTCTGCTGGACGTTGGGGGCCGTCCTTCGACTTCCATGATTGGCAATGGCGTCTTGATCGGGTCGGCTGTCTCGATCGCCCATGGCTTGGGTCTGCATCGTGATCCGACTGACTGGGACATGTCTGAGCCTGAGAAGAGGATCAGGGTGCAGATCTGGTGGGCTCTCGTGGTCCATGACAGATGGTTCAGTCTCGCTTACGGCACCCCTCCGCACATCCAGGGGAAATTCCACGACGTTCCCAGGCCGAGGGCGGATGGCGGCGGAAATGCAGTCTTCCTGGCTCTCGTCAGTCTAAGCGAGGTCCTCGACGCATTTCTTGTACACATCTACGCCCTAAAGTCGGACAGGCGGGCCACATCCGAGTTCGACCCAGGTGCCGCCCTGAGTCAGTGGGAAGAGTCTCTCACTGGTGACAGCCGCCGGCTCATCCTCCAGGGCCGAGACCTCAGCATGCCTGGGGCGAGTAACTTCCGCCTGGCGTACTTGTTCGTGCGCCTTCTGCAGCGGAGGATGGAGCTCGACAGCACGACAGACAAGGGCCAGCGCGCAGACGCAGATGCTTTATCCGGCCGGTATATCCACGTTCGCCAAGCCGCAGAAGATATCGTGCGCCTGGTTCAGGCACTTCGGGCACCACAGCTCAACGATTTCTGGTTGCCCACTTCCGCATTCATCTTCACCTCCACCATCGCCTTCCTGCTGCGAGTCGCATTGGAGGCGGAGAAGACGGCCAGCGGTCTTGTGGAGAGCATCTCTCTGAGCCTCGCAAATGACCTTCTGGTTGCTTTGAAAGGCCACCAGCAGAAGTTCGGGTGGGACCTGGGTGACGCCTGCATCGCACAATATACGGATGTTGTTGAGGAGTTGCGGAAGGCAACCCCGGTAGCTCATGTCGGCCAAGGGGCCCCGGAGACATCTGTGCCCCTGATTGACTGGCAGGATTTCGATGTGTCGGGCTTGCCCGATGTTGAAGAATTGTTTCCAAATCTGTGGGACATGTTCGACAGCAACTATTGAGGGCATTCTGTACGCAGGAACATGTGTTCTGATGCAGTAGTACATTTGCATACTGACATGCAAAAACTTGGCCCTAACTTTTGCAGGGTCTCCACAGAGGTCTTCTAATTCTGTAGCTTTCTCCTGCCGAGATAATACCACCACCATGCTTGAATCGTTGCCGCATATTTTGAGGCCCGTGATATTGCCTTGTATCTGATCCTGGCACTTTCCGGACTGAACACTCGTTGCTGTCCAGTCAACTATCAAGATCGAGGTTCTCCTACTAAAGATTCAGGAGCTCCTGCCAATCTATGGCTACTCTGCAAGAATGCCGTTGAACATGATACATTTCGGTCATTCTTTGCACCATATAAAGTTGAGAGATAACAGAGGAAGTGATTCTATGTGTCACCCGGGCTTTCTGCATTGCATGTAAAACTGGCAAGCCAGCTCCAGGGCCGCAATTATCTTGTTGCTCATTTTGTTGACATTCAGTCCAGCCTGGTATCACAATCTAAGTAATGTCTGTTAGAGAGATCATTATTTAGCAGCACGCAAATAGAATGACCAAACAGCCATGACGAGTTTTGAAGTTTTCAGCCACAGCACAACCAGTCATGGAGGAGTTGTTCTCTGTCAGCGAAGCCACCACTGTCCTTGGACATATAAAACCTGGGCTCATGGATCAGAAAGATTAGCTCTGTGTATGATGCACCTTTCAAAGGATATGCTTGACCAATTGAAGACTTCAGAGAGTATTCACTATGAGTTTTCACTACCGTCTTGCGCCGAAGATAGGTGCATGGTGGGCAGATTGGACACCCTCAAAGCGCCCCATTGAGCTGCCCCTTCCAAAGCTAGAGTATGATTCTGAATTGCAAGTCTGGGAGTGGAAGCTCAGGACTTTGCTCCGGCACAACTCACTTTTGTCATTCATCGATACTTCAGGGCCATCAGTCACTTCAGACTTCAGGAGCAATGAGCAACTGGAGGAACTAGCTGCAGCCACACACTGTCTTGCGCTTCTGGGATCATGTATCTCCGAGCAGATCCTAGCCGATCTTTTGACCCTCTCACCAAATGACAAGCTCCCTGATGAGCCTTGTCTTCTCTTCAGGGCTGCAAAGAATCATGTCAATGATGTGCAGGACCTTGGGAAGGAAACCAATCCTGAATTCTGGTGCCTTTTTATGGGAAGAGATGATCAATTCAAGACAGTCAAACAGCTCTTCGAGAATCTGGAAGACGTTCGCAACAAAACGTACACGAAGGAAAGCTGGCGCACGTTCATCTTGATGGCAGCATTGCTGACCAAGAAGAATTTCCGGTTCTGCCTTCCTCACTCTCTTCAGAAATACATTGACATAGCAAAGAATCAGAAGGTTGATATAGGCGAAAAAGAATGGAATGACATGAGGTCTGCGATGATGAATGTGAAATGAGGCTCAGGCTGTCTAGAGCCTAGATTTCGTCTGTCCAATTGTAGTTGAGCCACGCAGGAAGTTACTCAAATTGGGCAAGTGTTTACATTGGACACGGGAAGCCTTGTACGAAAGAATCAGTCAGTTCTTGCCAGATGAAGATGGGTTATGATATGGCAATCATCTACTTGTCTGCTGGTGCCAGGAACCAGGTTGACCCATTTTCCGATTCTCAACTTGTAGACGATAGCTGGGTTTGAAGGAATTTCAGATTATTCATGGCGGTAGAATCCCAGAGGGTCTTGATATACGCTTTTTTAACCACCTAAACCTAGGTGCTCTCCTATGGGATAACCTCCTAGGGGATAATCTCCTATGGGATAATCTCCTGTTGGATACCCTCCTGTGGGATACCCTCCTGTGGGATAACCTCCTGTGGGAATACTCCCTCTGAGATAACCCACTTCAAATACAAATAATCGCATGTTTGCCTGACCCAGCCGACCCTACCACAAGCGTCCTGCTCGCAAAAGCTGTGCAAGAGATAGCTGTCTCTGTAGGTTAACTGAATGGTCCCTTCGATCCTGGAGTTGCTGCCAAGATTCTGTGCTACTGCGCCACATGTGATGTGACAATGGCAACGTCGTGGAGTTGGAGGCCCCCGGCTGGCCCAGTCCTCACAAGACAGGCTGAGGCTGTGCTTCCCACTTAAGGCGTCGCTGGTTTCAGAGTAGGACAGGTCCAATTGGTTGCCAGATGCACCCAACCGGTTATAAAAGAGGTCCTTCGACAAGTCAATGAGACCGCGGACCATGCGGCGCTGCACCTGGAGCACGGAGACAGGGAAGCTATTAACCATACCGTAGTATAATGCTGACATGTGCTGCGGGGCAATGGGGTTGATGCTGTGTGGTGGTCCCCTTCCAGTGTTATAGCGGCACCAGCAGATAATGTTGTGGGTTGTAACTGCTTCGCATCTCCTGAAAGGATAATACGACGGTCTATACGCCATAGCTAGAGAGTCTTAGCAACTGTTGCGGAGCCTGCCTCATCCAGGAAGTACTCGTTTGCGGTCTTTGTGAATTTTCGAACCAGTGGGCCGGTGCCCACATGGGTGGTGGCTGACCGTTTTCAACTGCAAAAAGTCGGCGTCTAAGTCTGTATTGTAGTGAAAACTCAAGTGTGATGCGTATGTAAAGGTAATGCACTCTATCCGCGAAGACCGTTAAAGATTCCATGACAGACAGGTTTGGACCTAGATGTTGAGCAACTGTAGTAAAGGGGATGAAATCTTTTATTACATCTATATCAGAGACAAATATCTGTGTTGTTGTAACCCTTAATCAGGGAATCAGCTTGTGTGTAAGCAGCCGGGTCACACGTGCAGTCACTCATGGTGTGCATAGCCTTTTAAAGCTTTAGGGCAGGAGCAGAAAATGTGTACATGCCATATTTCACTCAGGAGGCATGTCCGACCCCCCGAGGCACTACTGTCACATTTAAAATGCCATCTGGGTGGAAACTGAAGCTGAAAGAACCTTGGATATCTATTGTACATTCTTCGAGAACCCTCAAAGCGCTTCTAACACCTCTCCATAGGATCATGTCGTAAACCACTCTAAGTCAGTCCGTACAGAGTTCACTTCTTTGGGTGATAGACGGAGACATCCAGTCCGTTGTGGTATGGCACGGTCAAATTGCTGAAGCCGCTCTCTGGATCCCTGAGGTGCTGCAAGAGGTCCTTATATCTCTCCTCCCCCGATATCGTGTTATCGACGATGACGACAGCCCCTGACCTCAACTTCGGCTGTACGAGCTTCAAGGTCGGGAGGGCGAGGGGCGCCCATACTGTGCGATGGTGAGCGAGATCCTGTCAACGGAACGTGACTATACTTACTGTCAAGCAGGAGCAGATCCACCTCCGGCAGGTCCTTGCTCAGCGTCTGGAGCAGGTCGCCCTCCCTCAGCTCGATATAAGGCTCGACCTCCGCGCCCACCTCCATCCAGTGCGCCTTGGCGAGCTTGATCTTCTCGGGCTCCTTCTCCGTGGCGAGAACCTTCCCGGGGCCAGCCTTGCCACCAGCGACGTTCTGCCCGACGGCGAGCGCGAGGTAGATGGTGCTCACGCCGAAGCTGGTGCCGGCCTCGACGACGCTGGTGGCGCCCGTCATGCGCGCCACCTGGTACACGAACTGGCTCTTGTCCTGGTCCAGGGCGACGAACTTGTCGCGCATGAGGTCGTCGAAGGCAGTCGTCCCCGCCGTCTTGTAGACGGCGCTGTCGATGGTGGCCTCCTGCTCGGCCGAGCGGGCGTGCAGCCGGTCCAGCAGCTCGTGGACGTGTGGCGGGGCCACCACCGGGTTGGGGAGGTGCGAGGCCATGATGAGGTTTGAGTGGTGTTCGGATAGGGGCTGGGAGTAAGCTTCACTATTACGCGCGGAGGACAGCAACCAATGTGAAGGTGTGTTTATATCCGTGTCAGGAAGTGAGAGCTGTACGGTACTCTCTTACAATTGGAGCGGGGTTCCGATGGACGTGCGCCTCCTTGGCCGTCCAGCAGGTACGGTAACATGGCGGACCGACCCCGGCACGCCGCACTCGCGGCCGCTAGACCTGACACACGGGGTGTCGTAGGATACTACTACAGTGAGTCCCGTGGAAATGTCATCGAGGGTGACCGGGAATAATGACGACTTGGCTCACTCGTGGCTTGCCAGTGTGTTAAGTAGTTCCGGGTGTGAGCACATGAGATCTACCAGTTGGATAGTATGAGATGATAACCTGAGATGGGACAACTCGCCATGTGATGGGCCGGAGCTGGGATGGGCTACACGCGTGATCCGGAAATGGCACGAGATGTCCTCTACGATTCTTGCTGGTCTAGGGCATGGTTGGACCCAGCCACCTCGAAGGCAATATTGGAGCACTGATGAGGCTCCATTTAAGCACATGCACCGTGGAACTCGTGCACATGCAAGAAAACCGCACAAGAAAGAGTCGATAATGACCGTCCTGCAGTGAGGTCAAATGCCGTGGGATGTGGGGGTTGCAGCTGGTGCTGTAGTGAAACCTGTTCGGCTTACGTCGGGACCCTCATGGCGTACTTTAGGTTTCCTTCATGTAAGTTCATTGGTCAAAGGTGAGGTCTCTCGCTAGTTACGGGCCAGATCCACCTCTCCAGGCCCGTGTCCCAGCACGTAAATACCTTGTAAATGCCTCAACCACCGGCCGGCTTCTGTTACTGGACCGTCTTGCACGCATTCACCAAGAGCCACTTTCGACTTCATGCCTACGACCTTGGCCATCTCCAAGATCGCCAACTCTTTGACAGCACTCACGATATTCAAACCTAATGCATATTACTGTATTGCTGATCTGCAAATGGTGCTTGTGGTCCCTACTGTAGTATCACATAACTGGTATCAAGTGCCTTCAGGCCTCCGTCGGCCACCAAAGTCGACCCCTGAAGGCTCCAGTTCACGCTCCCCCACGGCTGCGACGCAACCTTGGACACATTGAGGCCCTCCGGCAGGCCAATCTGCACGGGAGCTGCAGAAGACGAGTTGACAGGGTTCACGACGCCGACGAGAACCCCCTTGCTACTGTCGTCCGTCGCCCAATAAGCAGCATCCAGAGCCCCCGCGCTGGCCCGTCCATCCTGCACCAGCACGGGGTTGGCGCCCGTGAGGAAATCCACCACCGGCTCAGCCGTGACGACCTTGGCCAGCGACGCCGTCGCGTTGGACAGTATGTCCGAGGGCGGGTAGATCCACGCCAGGCGGGCCATGGCGCCGTGGTTGAAGGCCAGCAGGTCCATGACAAACGTCTCCTCGGGCGTCGGGTCGCGCGCCCAGTAGCCCTCGCCCGAGAAGGCCTGCGGCACGGCCCAGACGGGCTTGCGCGTCGCCACCGAGCCGCCGATCCACTCGGCGTACTTGTGGAAGTCGTCGACGCGCGCGGGGACGTCCAGGAGGCTGCCGACGCAGTTGTCGCACCCGCAGTCGCCGTAGGTCAGGTTGCAGGGCGTGCCCCATTTGTCCGCGAAGGTCGCGTTGATCCCGACCGGATAGGCGTCTTCCATGATGATATCAGCCCCCACCGTATACTCCTCAAAGAAGTGGTTCTGGCAGTTGAGGACGAGCGCTGTCGGGTGATACTTGTCCAGCGAGGCCAGCAGGTTGTACGCGTCCACCGACGACTCAAACGTGTACCCCCAGCCGTCTGGCTCGTCAGCCGTGTAATAGGTAAGCAGCGAGGGGTGGTCTTTGACCAGCGGGATCTGCTCCGCGACCGACGTCAAGTTCTGGAACGAGTTGCGCATGTCGTACTGAAAAAGCAGGTTGACTCGGTCCATCTCGTTGATGCTGTCCGTCATGTTGGTGTCGGCAAAGTCCGCCACCGGGTTGACGGCGTTGAACCCTGCCGCATCGAACGCCGCGATGTTTGTAGTCTCGTTGAAGTAACCGCTGTAGCTGCCATAGTATCCGTAGGGGAAGACTGGTTTGAACACTCCGCCTGTGGCGTCGTTCCGGTACAGTAGCGAGCCATAGAGCCTGTCAACCTTCACAACGCTCCCAGTCGTCTTCTCCGGAAGGTAGAAGAGCTCGGTTTGCGCCGTGACGTTGGCTCCGCTCGACGTAGTGCCGGTGAGGATGACTGAGTATGATGCTGACGTGCTTGGAGTGAGCCCGGACAGGTCGAACTGATAAGGGTTGTCCGTTGAGTTGACGGTCACCTCTCCGGTGACGAGTACATTTCCTTCGACCGCGGCAGTGAAACGAAGGCTGTCAGACGACCCGTCTGCAGCTGATGCAGGAGCAGAATAAGCGGTGCCGTGGTAGTAGGACAGGCTGGCATCAACAATGAGTTCCGCCGTGGTCTCGCTGCTAACGTAGATGCTGTGGCGAGTGGCGATCTGAACGTCAAGCAGAGGGCTGGATGCTGGCTCTGGTTGTGTCATGAACCCACCAGGGATGATCTGGGCTGAACTAAGTTGGCAGACACACAGTAAGTCTCAGTGTCCAATCTGATAGGGTACATGACAGGAGACGTACCCATTGTAGACCTTCCCACACCATGTGTCCTGTGATGTGACGCTCGATATCAGACCAGTCAGAAGCGTGGCTGCGAGCCGCAGATGTTTGTGAGGAGCCATCCTGGTTGGTGAGAAGGGAGAATATTGCATGTTTGGGTCTCACGCGTCGGTCAGGTTGCACGTCTTGCTTGCGAGGCCGGGGTCAACGATACTGCACCTGCACATGCACAGGATGTCCGGTTCATCTCATCCGTGGTAGAGAAGACTGGCGAAAACGTCTTCGAATGCCCCAAGTCGTCTGCCCGCAGTGGCAAGGTTGCGCCTTCCCCTCTCATTAACGTTGCACTGGTGAATGGGCCGGGAGAAGTGGGGTTGCCGCGATAAGACCCCTGGTGGCCAAAAAAAGGGGTCAACCTACCGAGCATAGCGATGACTTGCATACCGTCAATCAAATAAAGTTAAATGAATTAGCTTGATGATCATGGTATTGTTCAGTTCAGGTTGTGATTGGCCATCTGAGTCGTGTGTGAGTGTGTGCATGTGTGAAGGCCCCATTGACTGCTGGCATTCACTGAGGCTCTGGGCCCCACACCCGTCAGGCATAAAACCCCTTGCCTACAATTTCCTCAATACCTCTTCCTTCCATACCCTAGGGTAGAAGGTAGCGCCGTCTTAATCTGAATTGACATATTGAGGACAGTTGCCTTGTCTCTGTATTCCCTCTCGTGACACATCTACGCAATTTGCACTGCAATGGGTATGTAAACAGTACTATTACTGTGAGAGCAACAAGGACAATTATAAACTTGATAGCCGTAGAGGATTTAATTTAACGTTGTATATATAACTTTGAATGGTTGGCGTTGTTCATTAATAGTGGCCAACATGTACCTCTGTATCATCTGGTTTTTGCTCTGCCAATATCCGTTTTCTTTTCATGCGCCCGCAGCCTAGTGTCACCTCAGACAGGTAAGGGAAGCGCATGCAATTCGTTGAAAATAGACAAATGATTTGGATATATACTATGTCGTCTAAAGTCACTTCTTTAATGGCCCTAGGGCCGGCTGGATTAAAATTGACTTCAGTGCTGGCGAATTCATTCTTGCATCAATGGCTGTGGCTCTCTGGGGCAAAACCTCACCTTGCTAGTTATTCGATCTTGAATAGATAGCCGCTAACCCCCAGTGTGGGAATAAGCCGTATGCACATAGATAAATGGGGATATGTAAGTGGCCCATGCTGACTAATTACATACCTCCATTTTATAACTTATAATTAAATAAAGGTAAGTTATAATATTTACTATTACCTTCCCTTTTATATTAATACAAAATCACTATATTAACCTAACTAATGTATTTAAGTATATAACTTAATTAACATTAATTAATGATTATAAGGGTAATTATAAATAGTTAAATTTAAAGAAATAATTTATTACTTTTAAAAGCAATTATATTAAACGGTATTTATTATATATTATAAATCTATATAGCGCAATTTATAATAATAATAATATTAATTATTAATACTACTTAAATCACTATTATAGGCAAAGTTATAGTGGCTTTTATGGTAGCTTTTATAGCAGCTTTTAAGGCAGCTTTTAAGGAGGATATAATAGTAATTGTAATGATTATAATAACTATAAAGGTTATAATAGCTATAGTAATAATTATAGAGAATATAGTGGCTGGGATTATAATAATAATTATAGTAATTACCCTCTTAATTAAGGCAGCTATTAAGGCAGCTTTAATAATTAAAAAAAGCGCTGCTTTATTTATAATAAGGAGGGTTATTAATCCTTTAAATACTTACTTAAAGAGCGCCGTAAAATGTACTTTATATATATGATAATGTATAAATATAATGATAAAAAGGAACTTATTAATGTAAATTACATTGCCTTTTTAGTTAACTTTAAAGGCCTAAATATGGAAAATTATTTAGCCCCTAATAGTCATAATAACTAATAATATATTAATTATTTATTTATTTATTTATTTATTTATTTATTTATTTATTTATTTATTTATTTAAAAAAGAAGAAAGTTTATTTATTAAGAAAGAAAGGGGAAGGAAGGGGGTGAAAATTATAAAAGTAAGAGTGCAAAAGGGTGAACCTAACAATTCACTAACAGTTTTGGACCAAAGTCAGCTGTAACCTTCCGTACATGGTAGCAGGCAGGCGGAGAACGCAAAAAACCGCCACTAACTCCAAGTACCACCAAAACCCTTCTTCTTTTGCGGAGAGCGTTTTCCACTGTATGAAGGGACCGCCTACACTCTATGGAGTATGTATACGGATTAAAAACGAAACCACCCCCCCTTCTTTTGCGGAATTATTTTCAGATATATAACACTTGCAATCTGCAAGAGGCTCTAATAACGATATAGTGTATATATAATGAATCGCTTTGTCTTCTCACTCACTCTTCTCTTTGATACCTTCCATGCAGCCTTCTGAGGAAAGACGCTCAAAATATTTCTCCAGGAGGCGGGCAACCGGGTACCCTTCTCATGATCTTGCCGAAGGAAGAGCTCTGAACCATGGGGCCCTGCAATTCCAACAAGACGTCCGCGTTTGCACAAGACTGGCCGCCCATATCTGGGAAATGGACCCAAGGACGCACACTCAGTCCAAGACCGTCGTGACCCATGCTGAGCGTGACAAACTTTGCAAAGCTCAGCGGCAGTGTGTTCAGCTTTCCAAAGTCGATAACGACTATCTCGCCTTTGTCGTCAATCATGAAGTTGCCGCCGTGTACATCGCAGTAACAGAATACCAGGGGCTCCTGTGATAAACCATAGAGCAGAGGTAGATTAGGGTGTATTCTGCGCATGCCTCGCAGTTCGATGAACTATTTTAGGTGCAAAAGCATTCCCTAGTCAGCCTCACTTAATAATTATAAATAAGAAGGGGGCCTATATAGCCTACCATATTGAAGTGCTGCTCTAGTTGCTCAACATTTTGGTAAGGCCTGGGCGCCTCATGATCCTTGAAGACAGAATGCCGTATAATACCTCCGCTCACTGATGCAGGTGGAGTATCAAGAGGTACAGGGATGCGCAGAAACTCGTCTAGGGCGAAAGCAACTCGGCGTAATAATGCGTCTAGCTTTTCCTGGGACTGCTCTGGTGACTCACGGGCCTTATCTTCCAGCGAGCCCACCGTATCGCCACGGATGTATTCCATAACGATATAGGTCCATTTCGCACTGTTTTTGTCCTCGAAAGCGTAGTATACGACTGGCACGCGGACCGGAGAATTAATCTTTTGTAACTCTTGGTGAGCGCGTATCTGATTCACGGCTTCGTCCCAGAACACGCCCCAGCCGTACTTTATCCATAGCGTAGGCCGATCTCCAGGAGGATAAGCGATGCCCATAGGGTAGGGACCTCGCTGTTGATCTAAGTCAACACAGATTGCTTTGATGGTTGCCGCCGAGGGTATTGTGACACCAGATGGCGGTGGTGGGCCCTGCCACTCTCGCGAAGTTTGCACATCAGCCATAGTACCCCTGACCAAACGACACTTGTCCTGCGAAATGTATGGCAGAGCGTTTCTAGCGAGGGACTGTTCAGGATTGCCGGACGTGTTGAAAGTGGTGAAAGCACGGCCAGTGGTGATTCGATCTGTGATCAGAGTCAAGTTTGCCCTCAGGGTTTTATGAGCTTTCCGAATCTGCTAGCGTGTTAGTTGAGATCGTAGAAGTGCGTCCTAAGTTGTGGTCGAGAATAAAAAGTTCGAGTGCATTTGTCTTGTGTTGGTGACTTTGTGGTGGCTGAGATGGCGGGGACAACCAACAGACCGCTGACATAAGCGGTGCTCGGGTACTGACCTTTATTTGATGCGATATCTTCCAAGCCCCCAAGGTTGAACCGTGGGTGAGGTGACGCATGGAAGTCGCCGCAGTCTCTTGAGCTGGCTGTGCTCAAGTGCATTCGTGTAGGGAGACCAAGTGATAGTCTTCTGATTCTGCGGCGAGAAGCATGGGTGATTATGGGGGAGTATGACCACATGGCAGAGTCCAGAAAGCCTAGTAGTCGATTGAGAAGGTGACAATCAGGGAAAGCGTCGAACCTCTAGCACCTGCCTGGCCAGAGCTCCCGCAAGAGCTCAGGGATAACGCTTCAAGACTAAAGCGAAGACAGAAGAATACTTGATTAGGTACTAACGAAATCTATGATTCTTGGTGGCAACATCGCACTCATTTTGCAGCGAGTCTCGCATATGCTCCGATTCCGGGCGCCACCCAGCCGGGATTCAGGTAGCTATAGCTTGTCTGTGGTCATGATCGTGTATTCCAAGGGTCTATCTTCAGATTCATGAGCCTCTCTGACTTCGAATTGTTTCCTCGCTTGATCGAGTGAATGCGCTCGGTTCCAAATTGAAGGAAGGTTCACGCCTAAGGTGGCAGGCGCCAGAAGATTTGTCTAGGGTTCCGAAGCCCAAGTCCCGTCCCGCTGCCTATGTACTCTGTATGGAAGGCCGCTTCTGGTGTCATGCCGCAGGCATAATCTGTGAATGCATGCCCTTCCAGAAGGTCTCGCGCCAGAACATCTCGAATGAGGACCGCCGTCGCATCCAAGCCAAGAGACTCGCCACCTCCGCCATGCTGCTTGAACCAGAATTGGCCAAACACAAGGAATCTGCAAATGTCCATGCCCCGCCCGTGGTCAAAAGTGGCTCAAGTTGACTCCTTTGCTGAACCCTCCGCCGCGACGATCCTGCGCTGATCTGCTGGCGAGAACACGGCAGTACCCTGGGACAAGGCGCTGACCAGGGTGGGAATGGCGTCGCTCTTGAAGTCGTCGGCGTTGCGGATCTTGTCGAGGTCCTCAGCGAACTCCTTGGTCGCCCGCTGAAGGTAGAAGGAGGTGAAAGCGGCCGAGACCTCCTTGTCTGACATTTGCTTGCTGCTTGGATTGCTCATTTTGACGGTTGATTGTGTGTAGGTCTGTGATGCAGGATTTCTTGTTGAATGAGCCTGCAGCGTTTTGGCTTATGATGTTCTCAAGTTGAATCCTGGCTGCTTGTGTTGCAGTTAAGCTGTGTCGAGCTGCGAAAACTCTTTGTCAGGCTTGCTTTTTAGCTTGTCGGCTTCTATCCAGTCTTTTCTCAGCAACGTCTCCTTGCGTCAGCACCGAAGACTCAACTTCTGAGATTAATCAACTGAAAAACCTGCAAAGAAACCAGCGATACGGAAATCAACCAAAAAGTGTTGACCTGAATGTTGTATTTGCACCAGTTTGGCAGCTGCCTGGGACCTGAATGTGTTTGCCGCGTGGGAACGTGAATCAGTGCAAGGATGACAGGCTAGACCGCATCGGACCGCAGCGGGAGCTAGGGGGCACGGGCCACCAAGCCGCCGGCTCGGGAATGCCGGATTGTGTAATAGTCCGTGTTTCGCCGACACATTCTCAAGGCACAGTGGCAGAGTGGTCTAATGCGATAGACTTGAATTACACTTCATGATATCTATTCTCTTCGGAGGCGTCCGTTCAAACCGGGCCTGTGTCGATAACCCGAGACCACAATTTTTGTTTTTTGCCTCGTCTGAAGCATCTCCGGTCAAGGGGAAACCGAGAGTCGTGTCGGTGCAGTCTCCAGAGAATTGATGATAAGGCAGTCTGTTAGCGTTCTTTTGCACACGGAAGGGCAGCTCTCAACAGCGTGCTGCAACCTACACTCGTTGTGGCGGCGGCCACAGCATGTGTGTCAGCCGGGCCAGAGTTGGTATTTGCAACAAGTCGTCCTGTAATCCCATATCATATTGCACCAATATCCTAGGAGTCTCATTTTAGCTGGCTTAACCTGTGCTTCTATGCACACTTTATTTATCAGTGGACCAGCAGCCCCATGTGCGTTTGAACCGTAGGAAGATCCCACAGATAGCAAGTAGCTTTGCAAAAGTAGGGTTGGTTGAAGCAGAGAATGGGAAGAGACGGCCCAGACGAGGCAAAAAACAAAAATTGTGGTCTCGGGTTATCGACACAGGCCCAGCTGATTTGTATCCCAGGAGGAGCGAAGAGGACCAAGGCCATGCCTTATTTGCTCTGACAGTATGCGACAAGCGCACGTTTTGCGTATTTCCATCACCGGGGCGAAGCATTCTCTGAGAGATCAGGTCACAAGCTGGTGGCTGGCACCGTCAACGTCGTTCCACAACAACAATCCTGTCACCGCACTTTTATGAAGGGCTCTAGCAGTCGACTCACATAACTGGCCAGTCATGCATTGGTACGGCAGATAGATATCCAGTGACTGGCTACTGGTAAGTACGGAATCTATGCTGTCCACACACCTAAACACAGCACTTGGTGACTTCCCACGGATGCCAAATCACTCCGACATGACTTGCGCGCAAGGTAAACTTCAAATGTAAACACACTGCCTAGAATTTTGTTTGCACTTATAACCAATATCAGTATCTGTGCCAAGCTCCTTCCATTCACTCAGCTGAAACACAAACAGCAGAGATACCCACATGCTTGGCTCATACCTCAATCTTTACAAACTCTCTCTTCCCCAACAGACATCCTCTGAACACACCATCGTCAACATCACTCCACCATGGCTGTATTTCAGCATAAACATGACGAGATTTGCCCCTTGGCGCCATCGTCACCTTTGCTTCCGAGACACTCGACCAATCTCGCGGCTGCCCCGTCGCGTGTCCTAATGAACGAGGCCGAGGTCGCCATCTTCCACCACGATCTGGTGTACTCCACAAACGCCCTTCCTGCAGACAGGGTCGCTGTCCTCGCCGATCCCAACGATTTCTGGACCAATAGACAACGTAAGCTCTGGCTCATAACCTACCCCCAGTTGAGCAACATACTCTCCGTATCCCAAGGTCGCCCAAAGGAGGACCTGTCATTGCTCCTGCACTTGGGCTGTGGAGAGTATGTATGGGATACTGTTAAGGCTTGTCATGATTTAGGGAAATGGGCGTGAGACGTGGAGGTTGACAAGGAGAATGCTATCGTCTGAGTCTACACCATCTCCAACCTCAAGTGGTCCATTTACTGCGACGCCTCCGCCAGCCGCCTCAGCACGATCGGGCTGACGGACGCGCCCACCTCTCCAACGACGCCAGTCCGAGGTCTTCAGTGCTGCCACTGCCCACTTGCAGCAGGAAGACGCCGCCCAGGAGAAGCTCTGAAAGAGCATACAAGACCCACAACAACCCCTCAAGCAGACAAACCGTGCCGTCGTGTTCACATCAAGAGGCAAACTGCTCGAGGCGTACGACTTGCGCAACTGAATTACTCAGCATTTCGTTTTGGGTCGCCACCCGACAATCTGGACCCTGGCACAAATGTAAAAGCCAAGAGCTACCACATAGGACAAGGCAGAAAATAAGATCAAAGCAGTCCACCCCGTCTCGCCCGGCAACCGCAACAAGGCACCTCCAATAGGTATGCCCGTAAGCGTGCCAAAACTGGCAACGAGCATGGAGCTGCTCAGGTATCGCCCGTAGTCCCTTGAGTCACACAATTGTCCAACACAGACGGGCAAGAGGCTCACGTTACCACCGCTCGCAAACCCGAGCACAATTGTGAACACCACCAGAACCGCCTTGGAGCCCTGAGCCGGCAACCACAACGCCAGGATGCTCACTGCGCACAGCCCCACCGTCAATATTATCATGTTGAACCTGCCCCACTTGTCTGCAAGAAGGCCGGGTACTGCCCTGCCAACGACGCTCCCAGCGTTAAGCAATGCGGGCAGGATGTAGCTCTCTCCCGGATCAAGCCCGTGATCCGCAGCGTAAGAAACCACATAGGTCAATGGGATCAGCACGCCGTACTCCATGAAGAAAATGCCACCGCAGCAAGCGGCCAGCCTCGGGTCAAGAAAGAGCCGCAAGTTGGGCCACAGCGACGCCGTCTGCTCCGCCGGCGGCAGCCGGGTCCGCATGAGGAGGTTACCCGGCACAGCTAGGGCTAGAAGAATTAGGCCGAGGATGCGCATGCTCCAGGGGTAGGCCAAACGTGGCAAGCTAGCTTGAAGTATAAGGGGGAATATTATACCTCCGATCGAGCCAGCCGTTGCGGCAAGGCCGGTAGCGAGCCCTCGGCGGCGGTTGAAGAAGTGGCCGATGGCCGCATATGCAGGATTGTTGAGCAGGGCACCGCCGAGGCCCATTAGGATGGAGAAGGTGCCGAAAATCTGGTAGTACTCTTGAGTCCGTGTTAGTCTTGTCTTGATATGGACGTGTTTCGACCAAACTGCGTCTGGCTAGACATCTCACCTGTGCAGCTGCTTAGAATGAACGGGCTGGCAACCATGAAGGTGCTGCCGACAAACACAAGTTCCCTTGTACCATGCCGGTCGAAGATGGGACCAACTCCAAGGCCCACAAAGTATACCATAAAAAGATACGTTGAGAAGATCCACCCGACCTCAGAGGGCGAATACTCCTTGAGTTGGTTCTCGAGGAAATACGACTGGAACACGGCGGATGTATTGATGATACCGAAAACGGACATAAATAGACAGAATGATCCAAACACGACGCCCCAAGCCGTGCGGCCCCCCTCGGGATACGTGAGGGAATGGTTGTCGCCCTGGTCTCCTGAGCTGTCGACTGGCGTCGACACAACACCAGAATCGGTTGTTGGCATCTCGGGTCCAGGTGGAGCGGGATCCATCTTCGAATTCATGCCCTCATTGAGTATAAAGAGATGAAGAAATATCGATGCAAAGAAAGGTTGATGATGTCGCTTCCGGCCTCAGTTCAAGCGGCAAGTCTCAGCTTTATTGACAATATATCTGGCGTGATTCAAAATTGTGGCTCATTCAAGGCCGGGCCAACACTTGGTCAGCAGCTGCTTATGGATCACCGGCGTACAGTCAGGAGCAACTCGTTTGTAATAATGTGGTGATGTTGCAAGAAGCGGCCGGGTGCCCAGACGGTTCGGCTGTCCGGTGGTCCACATGCACCCGGGGTGAGCCCACCGCCGACGTTTTCCCGGATGTCCCGTTTGGGATAAGATGGGTCCCGTTCTATATCGCCAAGTCAGGTAATCAATGGTTTTGGAATCGTCGTGGTTTGTGTCTTTTGATGAACGATTTGACGAATGATCAAAAGGGCGTCGAGTGTGCATCTGTTATTCTTTGTGAGTGCGCCATGCTTTGCAAGTATCTGCTGGCTACCCAGATGGTCTTTCTGGCTACCGACTGGTTTGATGCTGATTCCTTGGCCCAAACTCATCTTGGCAAAAAATGGCTGCGAAAGTTGCAACTTTCGTCAAGGATGACCGCCATACGTTTCAAACTATATGGAAGTCATTGCCGAGCTGACATTGAGGCAGGTTGAGACTCTTTCCTTGACAAGCTTAGCTTCGACCAGCTCGTTTGTCGGTTCTTACAGATGGCGATCTTGTTAAGGATGACGGCCGAACTTCTATGTATTTGTCGAACTGGTGAAGACTACTGCCGGGTTGGGTGGAGAGCAGGTTGAGACTGTTTCCTAGATAAGCTTAGCGCTTAGCTTCGACCGTCTCACCGAGAGTTGCTATGTAAGCAATTATTGGGTGTCGACTTCAAGGTAGGCGTCAACAATAATTCTCTTTCCTATGCCTGACTAAAATATTTTGAGAAACACGCTGCTGCTGTGTAATAAATATGCGAATGCCTGTTCTTCCACTTTCCGTTTAGCCCTGCTCTTTCTCCCCTAGTTCTATTCTCCTCACACCGCCTGGTCTCGCCATTGATGTGGTTCAGACTTCCTCGATCCACGTCTGTGTCTGCCCCACTCAACGATGACAACCTTAGGGAAGGACAATGGTAGCTTTCCACGGTCGGCGACGGCGGACAGTCACTCACAGACCTCTCCGCTGGTCTCAAAATGGACGCCTCAAGATGTTGACGAGCTTGTGAGCGCCACCGAGCTATGCGATTCGTGCCGGCACTTGGTGAAACATCTACATCGATATTTCCAGAAATTTTGCACAGAAAAGGAGACTGAGCAAGCAGCCTGGCACTTTCGTCAACACACGTCCCACGAAAGTCTGGAAAGTTCCGTGAATCTTGGATGCCACATGTGCCGGACCATCTACGCAGATTGGACTGAGATGGACCCAAGATCACTCGGGGGCTACGACGAGTTTGGCGTTCGACTATACTCTGCCAGACGTGAGCCTATCGTTCATTTCAACTTGACACCTTCTGCAGACAATTCGCAAGGTTGCGGTCGTAGCAGTATATTTAGATTCGGGGTTACTGAGTGTGAGATTTCTGCATTTCCGTTCTCATATGATGGGCTACAGCTTATGTATAGAAGTCCCTCAAATGAAAGATTTCTTACTCCCGTGTTCTCAAATGAGAGATCAATTTGCAATCGTCAGTTTCTGGGCAGAGCGTTGTCAGACACACCATCCGGAGTGTGGGCACTGTAGGGGTCAGAAGCGTATGAAGCCGACTCGACTAGTGTACATCGACCCCAAGCTGCCAGATTCAGTGCGACTAATCACGACCGAAAACGAGAAGGATTACATATACGTGACTCTCAGCCACAGATGGGGAGCTAATCCACTTCCTGAGCCACCGAAGCTGTCCATGTGCCAGGCCGCTGAAAATGATGGGTCGTTCTCGATGGAACAGCTTCAAGCTGGTATCATGCAATCTGCTCTTCCAAAGACGTTCAGAAATGCTGTCCAAATCGCCAAGTGTTGCGAGGTCAACTATATTTGGATTGACAGCCTTTGTATCATTCAAGATATAGATCAGATGGGCAACAACTCAGATTGGGATAAGGAAGCCGTCAAAATGGGTGAAATTTATGCAGGTGGATTCTTGTAAGTCCGTATACCCCCGGTCAGGGACGACTTCAATCTCGGACCCACCAAGCTCAACCGCAGCTGCGCCACCAGACAGCAGTCATGGGTTTTCTCTGTCTTTCTGTGTAAAAATTGAGGTTAACCAATATAGCAACATTGCCGCTGTTGACGCTCAGCATTCGGATCAAGGGCTCTTCCCCACGAGTCGCATGAACCGCATGTTGGCTTTACCCCAAGACCAGATGGCAGGTGGTTGCGAGCCTCTCGTGCTATACCCTTTCCCGGAGCAAGTCTTCCATCATGATGTCGCTAGCTCGGGTCTGCTGTCTCGCGGCTGGGTCTTTCAGGAAATCCTGCTTAGTCCGGCTAATCTTGTCTGCACCAAGAACCAATTATGGTGGTCTTGTGCACAAGTGAGCCTTTCTGAGACGATTCCGACACATCCGGTCAACTCTTCAACGCCCGGGGCCCTAGAATCATACTTTATGGACAGAATCCAGGAAATAAGAAACAGATTACTAGCGCGTGACGGCGCTACTAATACAATGCAAAGCTGGACGGATATCCTCACAATATACGCTCGTAGCTCTGTCACCTTCAGGGATGACTGCATGGTTGCCCTGCAAGGTATTTCAGAGCTGTTTCGACATCTTCACCCCAAGGAACTGGAAGAATCGGAGTATCATTCAGGGTTGTGGTCTGTTGATGTTCTGAAGCAACTACTGTGGTACAGGAGGTATCAGGAAAGGGAGACTCCTGCAGCTTCTCCTCCGATAGCGTCACTGACGCGCCCTATTCCTTCCTGGTCTGCTCTAAGGGGCCCGAAAGGAATTTCCTACGAAGTTCTGGGTCCGGGGTCGGCTCACCGAGGTTGGATCATGCTACCCAACAGATTCGTTAGCATGGACACCTCCCGCCTAGACGAGTTCGGTCGAGCTGCCGACTTGGAAAGCTGTCAAATTCACTTGCAGGGCGTTCTGGTTAGTATAAGTTTCCCGATGGTGCCGGAACCTGAAGGCTCAAACTGGATGGAGGGTGTGGCATATACGACAGGGCACGAAGATGTGCCCATGACGTCGTTTGGGACACCTATGGAGAGCAGGCACTTGCGGCCGCAAGTCTTTCTGCCGCGCGCATCCCGACACAATATCGAGCTCTCGCCCTTGCTATTGACGTAACTGAAGACAACGTCGACATTTCTGGGCTGCTCCTCAGATCACTGGCTGATAGTGAGATTCCGAGAAGCAGAGAGCGCAGATGCCTTTGGATGCGTTGCGGGTCTTTCTCCAGGACACATATCTGTGATGAGATTTACTGGGAACGTGATAGATGTGGGCGTGCTTCTTTTGAGCCGATAGACCCGAGTCGTGTCCGCCAAATTGAGACCGCCTTTCAGCTGAATCAACGATACGGTTTGAGGTGGGAGCTCGGGAGCGCCGCTGGGGACAACGGAGGGAAGGGGTGTTGGCAGCAGGTCAGTCTCCATGATGCGGAACTAGAAGATATCTACATTGTATAGAAGTCAAATAAGCATCTGATCAGAGGATCCAACGGTAGATTTGTCCATAATAGCAACTGTTTTTCGTCGAGTGAGTCTAAATTGCCGACCTGTAATTAGAGATGAACGCACTAATACCAAGCAAAAAGGAGCCATATTATTTCTTAGGTAGGGATTTGCAGGCTGTAAATGAAATATTTCTGGTGCCAACACCGCACCACTGAGTGTCGCTCTGCTGGCATTCAAGCACACGGACGAATCACACTTGACATATACCACGAAGAATCTCTACACATAGTCATAATACGCTTTTGGTAGAACTGTGCGCTTGATTAAGACAGTGTCCATTCAGTATGAGGACGTTTGGCCATTGGAACTCAGGTTCCGTTCCGACTTGCCCAAATTCCATATTCCATCGCAGATCCAATCTCCTTCCTCATCCGGCTCCCACAAGAATCCAGGGATCCGATCAAAGCGAGAGTCATACTGGCCGGACACACCCACCCACGTCCAAAAGTCGTGCCACAGCGTTGGCAATGATCTCCAAGGCCCGGACCGAGGGTGCGGCGGCATCTCCTTGATGCCATTTTGATCGAAGCAGTCGGCAACTTTGTTCCATACTCTCTCGTGTTTGAGTCGATGCACCGCGATAGGCTCTTCGGCGATAAGAGCGTGATATGTTGCGTTAGGGTGTGTTTTCCTTCTGGCCCAGGCTGTCCCGTCACCGCGAGTGTCAGCATCGTCGTAGTCGAACTTCTCTGTGCCCTTGAAGTTCACAAAGTTGGCCTGTTGCCGACCCTTTAGCATCAAAACGGCCGTGGCCATGTCCTCCCCCGTGACAACCTGGAATTCCTCCTGTAGAGAAGCAAGGAGCTCCACCATGTCCCATGTCATTGTGTACATAGCCCCGTGAGGAAAGACCAGGTCGTCGGTCCTGGAATAATATAGTTCTCCGATGACGGTGTGGTTGACATTGCTCACGAGGCTTCCATCCAAGGAAGATTTTGTCATTCGTGGATCCAGAAAACGATCCCAGAACCCACGTGCATTCAGCCACAGGTCCGTGTCCATCTTGGAGACGAATTCGTACTGAACACAATTTCTTATCAACCACTTGTAGAGCTCGAGTGTTTTGACGGTGTTGGCGGTGACGTCGTCCTCCGCGATGTTGTCCGACACAATCATGTCCCCATATGTACGATTCTCGGCGGCCACCGCTTCGGTCCACTGCTGGCCCGGGTTCGAGACGACGAAGCGACCGTCAAAAGGCACGTCTCGGAAGAGCTGCATCCAGGTGGAGCGTATGAGCATTCTTCGGTCAGAGTCTCCTGCTGCTGAGATGACGGCAGCAAGCCACGGGTTATGTTGTTCATTTTGCCCTCCGCTTCTTGTTTCGTTTCGCATTGGAGACGGGGGAAAGGGATCGAGGGCGTATTTTGGTTCTGGTAAGCCGTTCACAGGGTTTCCATGGACGATGATCTTTGTGGACGGAGCTTCGAATGGCTTGTGATGTCGAGGTTGGGCGTCCCAACGGAGATAGACCACCACACCCATGAAGATGCAATAAATACTGATGACCTTGAGGATTTTCCTTTGGAACCCTTTCTTAATCTTGGTCCAAAGTAACGAGAGCACGGATACGGCAAGAGTGATTGCGGACATGGTGTCTCTTGGTTGAATGCAAGAAAGTTTACTCTGAATACTTTCATGTTGGATACAAGCCGGTTGCGGTAAAAGGGGAAATTGGAAACGAGGACGTAATAAACATGCCAACATTCCTGACTCACCTTAAGGAACACAAACAAATGGCCTGTGATTGCAGTGGTGCGGTTGACTGCATTGGCAGCTTCCTAAACGGTGGAACCTCGCAAACATTGTCACATGGAATTCACCAGGTAGTGCAAACAGAGTACAGTTTCTAGGTTCAAAGCATCAGCTAACCCAACTCGGAAATAAAAATGTCAGTAGGTCTTTTTCTCTTCTTCTGATATCATTTGCATAAACCTTGCACAGCAAAATCAGGTTGATTGTGGTTTTTCTTTTCTCAAAGTTCTATTGACCAAGAAGTAGGCGGCATCTAAAATTACGGGTAATCACTGTATCACATCGTCGCCCACTTGCACAGATCAATTTACAAGCTTAAGGACGGGCCGCCTTTCGACGTTTGAGTGCAAACGAGTGTATGTTGAATTATACGCTCCGGGCGCGCTCCGGGTGGCGTTTTGAATAAAACTCTAGGGGAACAAAGCTATTGCCTTTGTCAGAAGTGAAAACGGAAACCGGAGATTTTCCTGCTCAATTTCCAAGCTCCATCATTCCGAATCTCTACATTATGCTGAGACATGTTTTCTGGCTCTCGGTTGAACACTGAAAGGGTTGAGCAAGCTGCTGGTGACCTAGATAGGCTGGCAAGTCAAACCACCGTTGCCGGGGTGGCAACTTTGAGTGGAGTTATCAGCAAAAAACAGGTCGACGTAGCTAATTGACTTGTTTCTACTTACGACCTTTGACGATGGAGGAAGTGTCGGAAGGACCGGCGCGGTATCGGCAGCCAGTGCCGTCCTTGTACGAGCAGTTGTTAGGGCACCTGCGGGCGGCATCTGGAGTGAACAAGGCCATTTTTAGCATGTATCATTTTGAAACTGGCAATCAGGGTAGGAAACAAAGAGAGAGAAAATGCACCTGGGTTCGTGGCGACCCGAAGAACAGGCTCGCCCTCGAAAAGCACGGTGTCGATCGCAGCGGCAGGGTCGACGCTGTCGATCGCGGAGTCGCGCTCAGCCATGATGACACCGCCAATGACATTTCCGGCGAGAAGAGCTGCGGCGGCAGCAAGGAGGATGGTCTTGGGGAACATTTTGATGATGGCGACTCAAGTTGAGAATCTGGAGTGTGTGGTATAGTGATGAGTTGATGGAGGCGATGGAGGCGATGCGGAATGGATTCAAATTCTGAGGATGCTAAGACAGTACAATCCTCCTGCAGTGTGATTATAATCTCGTGGGAAGTGTATGATGTGGTGATATAGAAGATTATCTGAAATCTGTTGACTGTTGAATCATGAAGAAAGGGAAAATGTGGATATCGATGCCATTTACTGAGTAAATCTCTCTGCCTTACTCTATTCAATTTGTGGCTAGCAAATGTCATTTATCATTTTCACCAACTTCGCAGATCTCTCTCTGTGGGAGGCTGACATACGAGGCAGTACTAATGCCTCTGGTTTCAAGATCCAAGGGAGCAGCATACTCAGCCATGGTGTCCTGCCTCGTTCCACTGCCAAAGCTCGTATCCAAGTCTTTCGGCACGTCGAAGCCCACCTCGTGCAAGAAAGACTGCAAAGGCCACATTTCCATAAGATCTTGATCCTGTGTGAGGTTCAAAGTCCCTTGATCCAGCCACCTGGTGTCGTCGGCTGTGGCCGCCAGGAAGTTTTCGCAAAAGAGCGAGTTGGTCAAGTTGTAGGCATCAGGGTCAGGGGCTGTGGCAGGTGGATCGCCCTCATGGACGTCAGAAGATCCATATTCAACTGCTTCGTTCAACCAGACGCTCTCGACTGGACCCAGTTCATCGGTATCAGAGGACTGAGTAGATTCTTGCTCGTCGTCTGAATATTCCGAATCCTCATCTTGGCCCCACTTGTGGCCATACTCGTGATGATCTCTCCATGGCTGCGACAGGTCTGGGCTAGTGCCTGACCTCATAGCATACTCTGCATGCTGGCATATTAAATCCGCAACCGCACAGTGTGCTCCGTTTCTTGCTTCCTGGATGGCCCCATCGTAGCCGGTCTTGCCCCGATAGTGGCTGAGTGCGTTGCAATTTAAAAGTAGCTTGACCATGTCTATGCGACCTTTTTTAACTGCGCAGTCCAAAGCGGTGCCAAGTTGCGGTTCCGTATAACCAGAGCCTGAGTATACCCTTGCACATGGCGGTGCGTTGACGTCGGCTCTGGGGTTGTGGAAAAGAAGCAGCTTTGCAACGGCTAAGTCCCCTGATGCCGCTGCCTCTTGCAACGCCGTTTTTCCTGCGGTGCGCGCGGGAGCGGCATTAACGTCAGCGCCATGAGCGAGGAGGAGAAGGATTGTTCTCAATTTTCGCTTCTGACCCTCCAAGAAATCTCGCCGCGGACGACAACTAGCTTGAAGGGCTGTATACCCCCACATTCCCTTAGCTGGTGCGTTGACGTCGGAGCCTGCCTTAAGGAGAAGCTCAACGATATCCACACTGTGTTTACGCGCAGCTGCTTGCAAAGGGGTTCTGAGTGCTCGAGATGCCTTGTCTCGAACGTAGGCATTTGGCTCTGCACCTGAATTCAACATCTCTTGGCAAAGTTCAATTCCACCACCCCTAATGATCCATCTTGCCAGTGGTGATCCAGGTCGCGGCTGCGCCCCGTTTCTGTACAGATGCTCAAAGACCCACGTACTGGGACATGTTTCCAAAAGCGGTGCTGTCGGAAATGGGGAATTCCATAGGTCATAACCAGCGCCGACAATATACCGTACGACATCCATGATCACCCCTTCCCCTAGCGATTCCCAATTGCAGTCCAGCGTAAATTGTAGCAGGTGGTGTAAATGAGGCTTCTTTTTTGACAGCCTCAACGGCGCCCCTCTCGCGACCAGAAAGTCGAGCATAACCGGCAAGCCGATTCCGTCGTAGTTCTCTATGACACTGGCGATAATGCTAATTCGACCTACACAACTCCCTCTGGTTATCCGGAAATCAGTATCGAGTTTAGCTCCAGCATGGAGCAATCTGTCAATGGCGTCGAAATCGTTTCGCGCTGCTGCATGTGCGATGGCAATATTTAACCCCTTTATACCCTTCATACGACCAAGTACTAGATCAAAAGGGCGTGTATCAGGCAGTCGAGCCATCCATGACAAGACCTCGCCGGTCACAGTTGCTCCATTTTCGACGAGGTACAACGCAGCCTCGATCTGGCACGCACGCCAGTCATCTCCGACCAGCAGTACGTATTGATGGAGAATGCGAGGAACGCAAAGTAAGACCTCATTAATGCCAGCACCAAAACGGACACCGAAATTGACCAGTGCATGCACAATTTCCAGAGTTGTGTCTCTCTTGTGTTGGCGCAAGTCGCATACGAGAAATTGCTCAGCTACCAGTCGCTTCAAAGCCTCAGCTAGCTGCTGCTGGTCGAGTTGAGAGGCGATGCTGCCCAAGTATGTCTCGAGACTCTGTACGCCACTCTCTAAGGAGAGCAAAATACCTGCCCCGCTCAGGTAACGATTCTGTGCTCCTTCCAGAGTCGATGGAAGTGTATGGAACAGCGACCGATGAAAATAGAACAAGTAGTCCATAGCAGAAATTCTCCAAGAGAACCCCTGAGTGGGCCCATCGATTGGTTTCTCAAGGTTTGCACCGGCTTGGAGGAACATTTTCAAGCCGATCCTGGAGAGTTCGCCAATTTTGTCAAGTTCTTGAAGGAAGAACTCAAAATTTGTCGGGGAGGCTGAACTAATATGTTTGTTCACGTCACAGTGTTCTAATAACAGCTGCGCACTCTCAAGGTTCCCACAACTCAATGCCTTCACGATCGCAGTTGGGTATATTGTACGTTGAGTTGGGGAACTCTGGTTAGATTTCCACGAGTCCGGCCGGCAGCCATGATCCAGAAGTGTCCGCAGAGCGGAGATCAAGTTCACGGAAGCGGCGTAAGATAGGAATTTGTGGTCTTTCCAAGAACTAGCGAGCCAGCCGTAAGTAGCTCCGACTTTCACCAAGAACTGGAAGGCGCTTCGCTGGTCGTATGTTGCGGCAAGGTCGAGAAAAGTCTCCAATGCCGCCCTGATGCTAGCCAGTCGTCCGTGCAACAGGGCTTCCAAGTACTTGGCAGGTACATCTGTGAAGACCGAATCCAGGTTGCGAAGCAGCTTGGGATGGACAGACCTGTGTACACGATTGTTGGACACTGCATAGATCACCATGAAAAGTCGAATGTAGTTCTCTTGGTAGGTGAATGTTGATAGGCCATTTGAGGGGCGCGCAATTACCGCAGACAGAAATTGATGGGTTATCTTCCACGGTGGCTCAAATTCGAAGGGCAGGTTGTTTGGTGGAAAGCTTGGATTTCGAAGTGGTAGGAGATCTTGTAGGGTTGTTCCGGGTGGTGCAGCGAAGTTGGTATTTTCTGCAGAACGATATTAGTGATGTTCCTGGGACGAAGATCATAAACGAGGAAGCTGTGCCGAAGATGCAACGCAGGGTTGGCTTCTGTGTTTGTACAAGAAGGCCTGGAAAGGATGTCCATGCCAAATAAATGCAACGATCAGATGAGTTCAAATACATGACGTATACATACCAACTGTGTAAACGACGAATTGCTCTATGGGGAGGCCGGTAATGCACAAATTCCAAATCACTTCCGCGTGTTCAGCCGTCGACACAGTCACTGCGATGCCCTGGTGATCAAATGGCATTTGAGCGATCATGTCACTGCTCGAACAATCATTTCTTTCTTGATCGATGTGGACATGAGCGCAAGAAATGACGCCGATTTCCTGGGTCTTGATAGCTCCTGAAGCTCGTTCCCGGTCAAGCGAGATGGGAAGGATGGACAGCGGTGATGGTGACGATGGTGGTGTCGCTAGGGGTGTGCGGATCACGATGTCGGCGGGCAGTGGGCTGAGCGGTTCTGCAGGATGACATGTCAGCGCCAATACCTACAACACAGTAGTACATGTCGATGGGCTTACCTTCTGTTGATCGCGGCTGGCCCGTAGCTTTGGCATTTCTCATACTCCTCCAGGCCTGACCCCAACTGAGAATTTTGCCTCTGAAAACGATCTCTGTATCCTTCTTCGTCCTTTTGAGTCTGAGATCGCTTGGCAGCCGAGTTGGATCTTCGAGCCTGTCACGAGAATGCAGGAAGACTTTTCGCCATTCATCCCGATGGACATTTTTCCGCATCCTGAGCTGCCCAAGCTTTTCAATCCAAGTCGAGACTCTGGCCGACATTGTCAGCAGGACGTCTTTGAGGGGACAGACCAGCATAGTTCTCAGAGCTTCCACAGCCCCGGCACAGATGCAAAGGTGCTCCTTACGCCATCACAGGAAAGCCTCTCTCCTTTTCCATGAAAAGCTTCAGGTCCTCGACCGTCTTGTCCCTGTACAGCATCCGAATTTCAGAAGCATGGCGTCGCCAGATGTCGCCTGAGCCACACCGCGAACGCTTTGACTCTGGCATCTTGCATCAATGGTCCGTTACTGTTGCTGACTGAAGGAAGGGAGAGAATTCGATAGCAGCATGCGGTGAGGGATTGGTTGCTGTCTTGGCGCCCGGTCTGTAACCAAAAGGGAAGAAGAACTTTCGAGTACACGATGGGGGGTGTGAAGTAGAGGCTTGGGAATTGATAATCCTTGAAATAAAGCGACGATGGAGTTTGTGAGACTCTGGAATACCATCAAGACAGGAATTACTATTCATCTGGCACAGGAGCTCCTTTTATGCTTTTCCGAGTTTCGAGGTGCATGCATCATCCTTTGATTAGGGCCCAGCCTTCGCCAAAGCCACAACGCCTTCGACCTACCCAAGTTGACCAACCCAAGTTGACCAGACTTCGGTGACACGAGAACGCAGAGGTAACCTAATCAATCACTTTGAGTGGCGGGGTTCGGGCGCAGTATGTGTCGCACAGTGCTTTCGAAAGCAGGCTGTGTACGATTTTCCAGTGAGGAGGTGAATGACATTCTTTTCCAACCCCCATGCCATCGGCTAACCACCGCTGAAAGATGATGCTGGAAAGCCATTCTTGACCAGACTTAGGTATGCCAAGAACCAATCACGGGAGTTCAACCCATGTAAAGAACCCCATGTTCTGGACCGCCGTCCAGCCGTAGTCGACCAGACTGAGGTGGCCGGGGCCAACCGGGCTTAGGCGGTCAAGGTCGACCAGACTTCTGTTCAAGATTCAATCGTGCTGACCGGTAATTCTCCATCCCATCAACTCAACCATGGTGATTTCGGCCTTAGTGTGCATCAGCAGGCATACCAGCATTCAATGTTTTCACACTTTGAGCATGATGACACGTCCTGCTAGAAGGATTCTTATAAAAGCTGGATCCCTTTGCCCTTAATACTCACTCAATCTTCCTTCTGATACAGACTTTTGAAAACTCACTGAAGCGACGACGGCATGTAAATTAGCTTGTCTGTAGTTACTTGTCACATTCCGCCACAAAGATGGCCCTGGCCTCAAGCGTTGTACCGTATCTTGCTCTCTTGAGTCTCTTGGTCTCCTGCATCCCTGGGGCCTATTGGCTCTTCAAGAAGATTGCCCGTACCAAAAAAGGCGAGAACAACACTCTCAATCGACACCAGGACTGGGGCATCCTCGCTTCCAATCTCCACCATCCATCATCTACCGTCTTGCTTAATGACTGCTCTTTTCACTCGTCCGGCTTCGGCCACACTGTGTTTTTTAAATCAACTGTTCATTCGTCTGTCTGCTGTCTGCTGTCTGCTCAGCTTTCCGACTGTCCCTCAGCCCTGAGCTCGTGCACAAAGTCGCGTACGGCTTGGTACATGCCCTCATTCTCCACTTCCGAAGGAACATTATAATGCTTCTTTCTGCCCTTGTTTTCCACTTCCCTTTCGATCCTTCCGAGGGTGATTTCATCGCTAATAACAAAATGGTAAATCCAGCAGAGCGTGATAGGATTACACTCTGCGTTTTTACCTATTTTTGTCACAAATATCGTTTTTGCTTTTCTCCGAGAGTTTTGCAACATCTTCGCGGAAGATATCTGGGCGTTTTGAAGTAAAGCGCTTCTTCATTGTGACTCTTATTGAAGTTAGATTGGAGGTTGAGTGTTTGCTGTAGTGGTAGCTTACTTGGTGAAGGTCTTCTTGGGAGCTTGTTCTTAGATCAAGTTTGTGTGTCGATGTGGGTGGAAAGAGATTAAGTTTTCGACTGGGACTGCATTTGTGGCATTCATTTTATAGAGACTATTCTGGTCTTCGCCGTATGACTGATTGCCCGACTATTAGTCTTGGGCTACTTGTGTCGACGGCTCTAGTCTATGGCGCCGCCAGAAGCGGTTCTTGCTAGCCTCGTCTGTGCGGCTATCACAAGGCTATCATTGTTTTCTTAGCCCCAAGCTACAATTGTGTTCGAAACCTACTGTTATCGATATTGTATTTTTTTTTTTAACGCTGGGTGTTTAAGCGTTTATCACTGTATGAAGGGACTGGGTGCATATTGCTTAAAAAGCATATGTATACAGATTAAAAACGAGACCACTTTTCACTCGTCCGGCTTATCACTTCACGCTGTCAACGATGGAACTCGTCAGGCACCAAGTACATCCCCGCGATTTCTGTCTTATTCTCAGCATCTTCCGGACCCCGAGAGTCAAGCCTTATGGCAGTGTGCCACACACCCTTCATCAAACGTGCAGGGGCCGATTATATTTCTCACAGAACAATCCTGGTACCTCAGCTCTACATGGCACAGGCCGCCCCACGAGCGCAGATTCTGGCAGGGCTTGAACAGCCATCATCATTTATGAATCGGCCCTGAGCCTGAATCGCAGTCTTAGCAGCAGAATGACATTTGAATATTGGTCGGAATCCGTCGTGGAGGGGGTAATTCTGACCTTTTTGGTCTATGTGGGTGCGCCCAAGAAGCCATGAGGCTTCGGCCAGCTATTGGTGATCTCAAGACAAATCTTGGGGCACAGCAGGACGTGTTGATGGTGGGCACCTGGGCAAATCCCGGTTCCGGTATCAGGGATGATTTCTATAAGGATGAGGTTGTGACGATATAGACACTACGTGCCTATGTCAAGTGGTGCTACCACTTTTGCACTAGTAGTGCAGTGGTAAATCTTGTGACAGAGGTTTATATGGTGGATGTTAGCATAGCGAACTTGACTGCAATTGCCTACAACCTACATTGTCTCTTGTCCCACTAGGACAATCATTGTCGTTCCCGCTTCGTAGAGGAACTCAAAGAATACAAATAGTCTATAGTCTATATGGTGGATGTTAGGGAGAGCAAGATCAGTGTTCAAGCGGTCAAGTTGCTTGAGTGTCAGACGGTGTGACCGTCGTGAACAGCATGGGCTATTAGGAGCATTGACGCAACGGGCAAAATTGCCTTTTATAGATTTTAGGGATACTCGGATCTGCGCCCGACAAAGTTGATTTGTTCTACTGTCCCCGGCGCACTATTGAGAAGGTTTGCTGGGTTCTTGGTACTCTAGATTGATCCAGTAGCAATGGCGTTCTTGGTATGGCTAGCGTGATGCAACGTGGAGAGAATCGATGAACGTGTGGTGTCGTGCCTATTTCGCAAGTTGATGCGGACATTTCTCAAGTAACTAATGATGAGAGCAACTTAAAGTCATTCTTGAAGGTCTCCAGACGTGAGTCTCGGCGATGGCCTTGACCTTTTCTACCCTTGTTGGCGTGGACTAGATGCTGTCCCTATGGTACGGGAGCTTCCGAGTGAGCAATATGACGATATGGTTAGGCTTAGCATCGAGCTTGTACCAAGATCGGCCCGTTCTCCTCCAACAGTTTGCGCAATTAAATGGAAGTAAAGGCACTAAAGAGGCCAGGCGTTTCATCGGCTAAGGTTCAGCGTCGGAAAGCTTTACATGTTGCAGTGCATGCTTCCGATGCCTGCAGCAGGCGGGGAAGACTTTAGGGACTTATCTCGCCCAGCATTCATAGGCATTCATAGTTCGAGACCTTGCCGACATCAGTCTCACATTTACCGCACTCTTTCACCCTACTGAGATCCCGACAGCTCTCCAGAAACAACACAGGCTTTGCGCACCTCACTCTAGATTATCAATCACATTTTGTCACCATGGCACCCCCGAAGCGAGCTTTGATCGCCGTCACTTCAGCCCATGCGCCATTGTATCCCGAAGGCAAAGAGACAGGTAAGCCATCCCACAACTTTCTCGGATGATGAAGCCAAACAGCGGCCTGACGCGAATATCTTTAGGCGTCTTCATCACCGAGGCCCTTCATCCCTTCAATGTCTTCAAGAAGGCTGGATTTGAAGTGGATTTGGGGTCCGAGACGGGCACCTACTCTCCTGATTGGTTGTCCCAGCAGAAAGACTGGCTTCCGGATGAGGACCGCAAGGTCTGGGAGGACCACAACAGCGAGTTCCGCTCAAAGATGGACAAGCTCCCTAAGCCATCTGACATTGATCCCTCAAAGGTGATAATGGATAGCCTCTCCCCACACATGAACCCACTCCCCCCCCCCTGCTTGACGATCCATCGGCTAATGCTCTGGCTGGTAGTATGGTATCTTCTTCGCCTCGGCCGGTCACGCTTCTTTGATCGACTATCCTGATGCCAAAGGTCTTCAATCGATTGCCTCTCAGATGTACGCCGACGGCGCCATTGTATCCGCCGTGTAAGTTTGACCGTCCAATCTTGAATGGGGATATTTTGCTGAACGAGTGATCAGCTGCCACGGCGGTGCTATTTTCCCAGGTATCATAGACAAATCTACGGGTCGGTCGGTAATAGCCGGCAAAAAGGTCACCGGCTTCACCACGAAGGGCGAGGAAGAGGAGGGTGTGCTCGACACCATCAAGAGCTGGAAGCGCCGTACTATTGAGGCCAGTGCTGCAGACTCTGGTGCGACCTGTGAGTTTTCATCAGTCCCGGTGGATATATGAGGCTACATTTTACTAAGCGTGGGAATAGACGTCAGCCCTCCAGGACCCTGGGATGCATTCACGCAGACAGACGGACGTATTGTGACGGGCGCAAACCCCGCCAGTGCCCACGTCACTGCCGTGGCAGCTGTGGAGGCGTTCAACAAGCTGTAAAAATAGGACGGGGCATGACACCGTCAAGCGCTTTTGAATATCAGAACCAAACTCCTGGTGTTAATATGATCCCGTCGGTTGTATGTCTGTAACTTCTCTGACTCCTACAAGGAACAAAATACGCATCATCCCGATAGAGTTCAAGTCAAAGTACTGCAAAACGCTACTGCGACCTGGGCCATTGTTCCAGTAGAAATTGAAAATGGTTCCACTACATCGTGGATGTTTGTGCTGCCTTTTATGGAGATATTCCACTCCATCCTTCTGAGACCAGGTCCCAGAAAATATTCCTGGTGTGCTCAGTGCGTTACCAAACCCATGAAAGTCTCCGCTTCATCCAGGAGGGGCAGTACCTATAAGACGCTGGAACAGAATGCCACAACGAATCTATCGGCCGAGTCCCTTAATCGATCGTACACGTCACATTGCCAAGAGATCTACGTATCTGAGATCTGAAAACAAGAAGTACTGGCGATGTTACACTCTCATGTAGTTCTATGTACATCACAAAGTGATCATCACATTTGCTGCATTGATTTACGTTTAGACAGCCATGGTATAAAGATTTTCAAGTTTCGTCTACAATTTGGCTATTCCAAAATATGTACATACACTGCTACCAAGGACTATGGTCCATGCTCGAGAACGACGCTTATGCCGTCAACATGGTCTCAAGCCACTCAGAAGCGATGGTATTGTAATCGGAAGTGTACGCCGTGTGGGCAGTGAGGTTTCCGACACCACGAGTGTCGCAGACGCCGTCGTGGTAGTTGCAGTAATCTTGTAGCTTATCGGCGTACAGGTTGATGGTTGCCAGCTGCTCATCTGACCGAGGGTATTTCTGTGCGCAGCAAAATTAGCCATTGGTCCACTATGGATGCATCTCACTGGCATGGCATTGGGTTATGCAGCTAATAACTTACACCAGGAGCGTCCAGGGCAGACACGTTGCCATGGTTGAAGCTCTGGTTGGGCATGTGGCGTGGGTCGCCGTAGAGCAGGACTGCATCCACTATTCCGGGAATTAGTAACGATACTCTGGAGAGTCCGACATCATCCCACTTACCACGCTGGCCGTAAGTAGCAAAGTCGATGTAGGGAGGCGTCGTCGTGTTACCAAGCTCAGAGTTGTTGCCTCCACCAGCAAGGAGGTCTCCTACTACCAGCGCCCCCTGCGAGTACCCCATGAGGACGATCTTTGAGTCGGGGCACTGATCAGCGTATCTCTTGATCTGCTGGGTACCGTTGGCGAGGCCCTCCCAGTAGCTGTTGGTGCTGGTCTCCTGTGTCGCAGGGTAGATGATGTCCTCGTAATTGCTGTTCGGGAACTTTGCGAGCAAGATGTCAACAAGGGAGCCGAGACTACCTGGATAGCCCTCAGTCGTGCCTCGAGCGATAATGTAGTGGATGTGGTCACATGTCGTATTCAACTCCTGGCGCGTTGAGAATTCCTGCGGTCTAGCGCTGGCAACACCAACAACACCAAGGGCAAGGGTCGCACGGGAGAAGCGCATTTTGATGTGTGGCAGTACACCCAATTCAGGATGATAATTTGGTTTTGGGGTGCTTCGTTCCGTAGAACACCCCGACTTGACATAAAAAGTCCTCACGATATATATGCAACCTCTCTCGATGGCTAGCCAGTCCAATAAATTTCCAACACTATGTCCGAGCCGAGCAACTACCGAAACCCGAGATAGGCTGACGTATAAGTGCACCGGCACTACAAGACCAAGTTCCACAATTCAGGGGTAAGCCGCGCATCTGAACAATAGAATAGACCGACCTAGGACATAAAAAGTCTCTCCAAGACATGTCGTCACATGCCTTCTCAAGAGTGAGTTTGAAAATTTGCGATTCTTCAACGCAACCCCTTTCTAAGCCACTGACTGCTTAATGATCTATTCACCTCCAGCATCGGCGTCATATGTATCACCCATTCGGAAGCAACGGAAAGCCCGCTGCAAGTGCTGGACCGGTGCAGTCGGAGTTAATTCTGCGCGGCATTTATGTGATACTTGAGCCATATTATGGAGTACTTCTATTCCTTGATAAATATGCATTCAAGGCCCCTGCTAAATCTTCGGTCACTTTCCACCCTGTATATTTGTGACTCGTTCCCATGAACAAGTCACATAACAATCCATATTGAAAATATTGAGCCTTGACAGGCATTGCATACACAAATCTTGCGGGAGCAGGGACAAGCAATGTCCTGGCTCCGCAAAGACTTTGAGAAACGGCTTCCTTTCCAGCCAAACCAGGGCGATGTTCACAACTGAGTTGGTCGCTACAGCCCTTGCTGACAACGCCCTGAAAACACGATGCGGTGGTTCAAGGCGGCCTGGCTTGGCCGGCCAGATACTGAGGTACGGCAAGCCTCCCGTAGTGGGGGCTACTGCTGTTTGGGGGATTGATCAACGACTACGTATGCTGGCCACATTGTCGGATTGGATGAGCTACGACAGGTGGCCGAACGTGCATTAACGAACTGTTCAAAGGCAGTGCCAACACCGCGAAGGAATACTTGGATCTTGGCACCCAGCAACTTCGCTATGGCTTTATGGACCCTAAATGCTAATAGCTCAGCCTCTGGGCTTACAAGTTCCCGAATCCTCCTCCGTTCGATACCAAGAATTCTCGAGAATCCTTACTATTCCTTCCGGCAATGAGTGTTAGTGGGAAGGACTTCATAATGTAAACAACCAATCACTGGCCAACGCCGAGGGGAGGATTCGGGGCGATTATTCTACCTACGGGAGGCAACCAAGCAATCACCCCTGCAAAACCAGCACTGGCTGGTCGCTTTGCATACCATTTGGCCTTTGCTACTAGGATTACTTGAGAGACGCGCAACATGAGGTCTTGAGTCTCTGATGTTGCGCACTTTGTATAAGCCCAAAGCTGAAACTTTCTTGGTCAATAATTCTCGATACTGAGGTCTACATTCAACAACCCCACAAGCATAATTGTGTGTCTTCCTTTGATTCTGCTCACGCCGTTGCAGTACTTCTATTTAAATTTTCAAATTCACAAGTCCTCGTTATGCAGGAGACATTCGTGGATGAAGGTACTAGAACCCGGGGCCCTCAGCAGTCCTCTTTCAGCTCAGATTGTGGGGATCAAGCCCTTCCGCAACCCATTCCAAGCCCAGATGACAGAACCCAAGTTCCTCCCATGGAAAACTCGGCCAGAAATCATGCCCCTCCTACAATCTTGGACCAAGAACCCGCGCCGCAGGTGGCCCCAACAGCGGCACTGATGGGTGACGAACCACGAGCACGACTGCCCAGAGCCGTCGTTATCCCCCAGAGACGCCCCAGCGACCGCGCGCGAGGTTTCGTCCGGGCATACGCGCCCGATCTGCTCCGCTGCGGCATCGACCAGGAGACTTTTATCCGATTCATCGATGGCCTCAACAAGTCCGTCGCGTCCAACGCGGCTGTGGAGGCCGTCGATCTCGCGGGCGAGGCTGTCGGTGCGGTGCCAGGGTCCGAGTTTGTCGGCGCGCCTATTGTTGGGGCGGCATTGCAGGTGGCCGCGGGCGCCTACAAGGAGATAAACGCCCGAAGGGGGTATGTGCTTCCTCTTTTCTTGCTCATATGCTCACACGATCCCTGTTTAGACATTCTGTGTAACGGCATTCATGAAAAAGAAAGATAATCATGGTGGATGCTGACCTGTGAATGGCATTGTCTGGCCGTTGCAGCCAGAACGGCTACCTCGTCAAGATGAACGACGAGCTTTTCCAGCCGCGTGGGTTGTATTGTCTTATCATGTCCTACGATGTCAAGTCGCGCAGCAATGTCGTGCGACCGGGCCAGAGTGATAGCCCCAGCCATGTCATCCGTCAGGGCATATCCCAGGGCACGACGAGTAGCAGAATGCGGAGCAACGATGGCATCCTTGGAGCCTCTAACTTCCCAGCGGCAGCCCAACTTGTCTATGTCGACCCAAAAAATGCGCTTGGGAACAATATCGAGGAAAATTGTGGCGAACAGGGGGCCAAACCCGGGGCCTGGGGCCACAGCCGTATTAGACTCCAGAGTATGTTGACGGCTCACGCTGATAAAGAAGACCTAAAGTCTCAAGCCAAGTTTGTAAGTCTTTTTCTTCATTGAGATATCTCTGAATGAGTTAAATCGTCTATGGAAGTTTTGTTAGATTTGCCTCCGGTACTGATTGTGTCGCAGCAAAAGAAGAACCCAACGAGCCCGATCAACTGCCTTATGGACCCGAAGGTGGAACTCAGCGAAAAGGACCGACAGAAACAAGAGAAGCGCGAAGCCGAGCAAGAGAAGAAGGAAAAGAAGCGCGAGCGCGAGGCGGAGAAAAGGGCGCTCAAATACCCAGACAAAGCACCGAAAGTGCACAAGCCAAAAGAGGTAGGGCTGCCCAAGACGTCCTGGTTCCCTACACTGGTTCTTACCAAATTTCTAACCAAAAATGGCTTCAATGCTTCAGGGTATCCTGTACGTAATGGTTGTCAATATGCCGTCAACCCAAGATACGGAGACGGCTCACAGATTAGTTTGTGAGCTGAAAACAAGTCCGGCATTTGGTACGGGGTGAATCTGTGACATCGGGCCACAAGAATTATCCTTTCCTTTAATCTAGCGCAAGAAATAGAACGCAGCGGTACCTTGAGACATGATGCCAGTAGTACTGAGACACAACGAATAAGTTCATCCGTACTTCACCCTAACCTGCGACTAGCCATACAAAAGATCAATCCTTCACCATACTCCATCCAAATCTGAACATCGTTTGCGGGTTCATGAAACACTTCAGGCCAGCCTCACCGCCCTCAGCACCAAATCCGCTATGTTTGGTTCCACCATACGGCTCGGGTCCCAGAGCCCTAGGATGGCAGTTGGCCCAGACCATACCAGCCTGAATCCTCTTGCCCAGCTCAACGGCTTTATCGTCGTCCTTGCAGTACACTGTCGCTCCCAACCCGTACTCTGAGCTGTTGACTTCCTTGATGACTTCTTCAAAGTCCGTCCAACGGCGGTATGGGCAAATGGGGCCGAACTGCTCTTCTGTGACAAGGCGGCAGTCGGGTGGAGGGTCGAGGACGAGTGTGGGATAGAAGAAGTATCCCTTGTCAGCGCGCTCATGGGAGGAGCCGTTCACTTTCCCGCCATTGACTACCTGAGATCTCCTCACCGAATCACGGTTCCTGCCATCCAGAACGATGTTGTAGCCGTTTGTCTCACATTCCTGTTCGAGGCGCTTGAGACGGCGGAACAAGTCAACATTCTGGATCGGTCCCATGTAGGCATTAGGGTCGGCGCACGAGCCGACAATCGTCTTTCTGGTAGCGTCGAGGAGAGCCTCCAGGAAACGGTCATGGACGTCGGCGTGCACGTAGATTCGTTTGGTGGCGATACATGCCTGGCCGGAAATGAACCACGTCGCCAAGGCGACCTCCTTGGCCACCTTCTCAACATCCTCCACGTCAGGGCAGACTATCACCGGGTCATTTCCAGCGCTATAAGTTTGTGATTATCTGTCAGAGCCGTGTCGCGGAGAGAGCAATGGGGCCAGCAAAAGGAAGGGCAGTGACTCACAGTAGAAGCGTCAATCTCTTCAAATTCTTTGCCGCCATCTCCTGTATCTTCTTTCCTGTGCGCGTATGTCCCGAGAAGGCTATCATGGGGATTCCCGGATGTTCAACTAGCCAAGCACCCATGTCATCGCTGCCACCCAGGATTTGGAAAACGCCCGGGGGAAAGGCCTTCTGAGCGATTTCGCAGAATTTCAAAGCCGCATAAGGCGAATAGGGGCTATTCTTGCAGATGATCACATTACCTGCAATGATGGCTTGGAAAATCTTGATGCCCATTACCCCAACCGGGAGATTCCAAGGGCAAATGGCACCGACAATTCCAACGGGGAAATATCGCCGAACCGTTAGGACCGTTTCATCGTCTTGGAGAACTTCCTCAGGGATCTCAAGGGTCACTATTCCTCGGAAGGTTAGTAGGACTTTTGAGGGTACAAGAAGGCGAAAAGGGAAAGTACATACAATTGCAGTTAAGTTGAGCCATTGTTAGTACCAATTCAGCTTCTGTGATCTTTTGCTGTTGTGTATGTCTCCGTTAGTCCATCATTACGTACCATCAAGCGCGATGCTTTTAGAAAGGGAAAGATTTCAGAGCAAGTGAGACTGACCGTCTTCCCGGTCTCTGCCATAATGACCTGTGACAGATCATGTTTATACTTCTCTATCAGGTCCCGAAACTTGCTCAAACATTTCCTTCTTTCTTCCAGGGAAGTTTGAGACCAAGACTCAAAGGCCTTCTTGCCTGCAATGACGGCATCGTCGAGATCTGCTTTAGTAGCCATGGGAGCCTCCCACAGTTCTTCTTCAGTAGCGGGGTTAATGCCGCGAACTGTTCGTTCGGCGCCACGTCGCTGCCCATCAACAATCTAGACGGGTCAATGTCTATGCAAAGGCTTAGTAAACGATTCAGTGGTGACTCACATTGTAAAAGGATGTGAATGACAGCTCCGCCTGGATTCTTGCTTGTTTGATCAACATGGTGCTGCCAATTACACGAAGATGGAGACTTTTTGTGAGTATGGGACCTCAGCCAAGTAACAAAATGCTTCAAGACAGCCGTTGATGACGGGGAACACGGGCGTCAAGTTAGACCATTTCAAGCTCTATTCGGTGCTGACTTGGATCAATTATAACATGTGACCGAGCATCTGTTACCACCGTGGGCAGGGACAGAAGCCACAAGTCCTAGCCATATAGAGTTGAGATTTTAAATTGTTCTGAGACTTTTTCCACCCCACCATACTGCAAGAGGGGGTTGCAATGTCACGAGAGGGGGCGCACAAGAGGCAACACTCTCCAATCATGCTCAATATCGAAAAGATAACCTCGTCCAGCCAAGAAGAAGAGAGCGCGAGGAAGCTTGCTTCCGATAGCCTCATGGTCTTCCGGGCCAGCGGCAGGCAGGCCGCGGAAATCCATCTGCCAGCCACGCCAGCCCAATGCGCCATAACCAATGTGATCACTGTGGTTCACGATATCTTGACTCAGTTTAAGCCTTTGATAGCATTTCGGGGATGTGGTGAGTGCTCAAGCCTTTCATTAAGCTTTTGGTTCAAGTCCTGTGCGATCCTAATGTCAACGGACTGACTCAAGTACAATTAGCTGATAAATACAACCAGGACTTTGTCTTGAGATCAGAAATTCTTGAAGATATGTAGAAACAATACCGTCTCGTTTTTGGAAGCTGTCAGTGGCCGTACGCTTCAAATACCGGCAGCTACTCTGAGCACACAAGCTGAAGATATTCTCTATCAAAAAGTATTGATTCGTTCTACGAAGCCGCCATGTCGTCAGCACTGATCAGCTCAATATTCTCGCAGCTGTCTTACCTTTTGGCAGATTCAAGCTCTCCAAGCTCGGGGAAATTCCTGAATGAGCGTCTGCGTACCAAGGCGCTTCATCTATCTCAACAGCTCACAACAGCCCTTCAAAAGCCAGCTGATGCTGCTTTGGAGCTAGGTCTACTTGTAAGATACCATACTGTCTATCATGTGGTGATGATCCTCACAGTTTATTATAGCCCACTATATCCATGTGTGTCCGAATCGGGGTTCAGCTGGGCGTTTTCACGATCTTGGCCGAGAGCAAGACGCCCAAGACGGCTCAGCAGCTTTCTGACGAAACCAAGGCTGAGAAGCTACTCATAGGTAAGCTCCATTTCCTCTCTTCTTTACGCAAACGGTAACTTACTTAAATTCCACTCTAGTTCGTGTAATGCGTGTTCTTGCTACAAACGGCACTGTTGAAGAGATTGGGATGGAGAAGTACAGAGCCACCCCGATCACTTGTGCACTGGCCAAACCGGCAATCCAAGCTGGCCACATTCATTTGTAAGTCACTCTTCCTAGCATTTCAATCCGTCATGCTATACTTGTACTGACAACTGACAGCTGGGACCAATACGTGTGTTCTCTGTCCAAGTTTCCCCAGTATCTCGAAGTCCGGGGTGCAGCCTGCCCCAGTGAACCCAACAACGGCCTGTTTCAATTTTCACACGGAACATCTCTCGAATCATTCGCACTATGGCAGTCTAAGCCTGCCGTTCTCGATAACTTCAATACCCTCATGGAAGGTGTCCGAGCTGACAAGCCGTCCTGGGTCGAATGGTTTCCCATCCAGGATGTCATCCTCGCGGGGTCTGACCCGGCGTCCGATGCTCCGACTCTGGTTGACATTGGCGGCGCCCGCGGCCACGATTTGGTCACATTTGATGCGCGCTTCCCGCAACCCCCGGGTAAACTTGTTCTAGAGGACCTCCCTGCCGTGATCGATGATATTCGCAGCCTTGACCCAAAGATCAAGCGAGTCAAGTATGATTTCTTTCAGCCCCAACCCGTCAAAGGTGCAAGGGTGTACTTCTTCTGTCACATATTCCACTGCTGGCCTGACAAGGACTGCTTGAGGATACTGGAGAACCTGCGTGGATCGATGAAGAGAGGATATTCCAAGGTCATTTTCAATGAGATGATTCTGCCAGACACAGGGTGCTCTTTCTATCCAGCTTGTCTAGACTGGGTCATGTTGGGCCTGCATGCAAGTTTTGATCGTACTGCGGGTCAGTGGAAGCAGTTGCTGGAAAATGGCGGGTTCAAGATTGATAAAATCTGGATGCCTCCTGGAAATGGGAATGGTGTCATTGAGGCGAGCGTATTGGATGATGGGCTCTGAGTGTTGGCGAGCAGACACGTTGCGCTCCTCAGCCTAAGGGTACAATGTGGGAAACATTGTGGAGAAGAGAGGCAATCTTGTGGCGTACATACACGAGCCTGATGCCAGCTTACGTGGTTGGGTAATTTCGTATGTTAGTGGCAGTCTGTCCAGGCTGTGATCTGTAGAAAATGTCGGCGTCGCCAATCACATCAAAAGTCTTTAGTCTAAGTAACATGCGTTTCCGCCTGGGCCCTATCGAACCCGGCTGCATGGGTCTCGGAGAGGCCTGACCCATAGTAAGTCGCTCCAGCTGTGTAGGCGTTCTCATCTTAGAGCACCGTGGATACCCCCTTGTAGTTCTGCTGTGCGTTAAGGGCCCGAGACCCAGTCACTATATCATGGGTGATTTGGCGCTTGGCTTCGTGTGGTCTTTCGAGGGATAGCTCAGCCTCAGGGGAAAAGCTCAGAGCAAGAGGAGCACTAGTGCTTACCCCCCCACTCCCAATGTTACTCCGTGCATGGAGCGAACTGTTTTTTCCAGACCTCTCTGCACGAACAACTCGCCTCTTCCCACCGGTGCCTGTTGTTCTTTCACTTTCAAATCGGCCGGATACTTCGATACCACTTCTAACCAACATGGCCGCTTTGACAGAACGACCCATCTTTCAACACTGCCCTCTCCCGGATTCCAAAACTCACATCAGGCTGCTCAAAGTCCTTAGCGTGGCCAAGACCCGCGCAATTCCAGTCCACTGCGAGCTCACGACCTTTTCCATTACCGAAGCTCCACCGTATCGTGCCATATCATACACATGGGGCGATGAAGCGCCTCTCGCCTCGATTCTTGTCAACGGACAGCAGATGGATGTGCGCTTGAACTGTGAATATGCGCTGAGGCAAACGAGTCAGCCAATCAGTGATGAAACCAGACACTTCCTCGTTTGGATCGATTCGATATGTGTCAACCAGCTTGACAACGACGAGAAGGGAGCACAAGTAGCCATGATGGGAGAGATCTTCAAGACAGCTACGCAGGTTGTTTCCTGCGTAGGAGCTCATGGAGACGACAGTGAATTTCTCTACGAGTTCGTGCGTGGAGAAAAGGCAAGGATCCAATCGATCCTCCTGAAACCCGTGGAAACAAAAGTTTTTTACGTCTTGAAGCTGAGCCGTAGGGAGCTGGTTACCTGGAGGTGGAACCATCCAAGATCCATCCTCATGCGACTTTGCAAAGCGCTGGAGAACTTTCTCTCGCGCCCATATTTTCACCGGGTCTGGGTCTACCAAGAGCTTTTCCTCGGAAATGCCATAGGTGTTTACTGCGGCAATGAAATAATACCGATTTCCTGGATCTGGGTGACGAGTTCGATCGTCGACTCCTGGCTGTGGCCCACAACCGAATACTGGTTGTTTCTGAACTACTCGCGTCCCAGAATTTGGAACACATTGTACGAGAGTATTCGAGGAGCCATGCCACTGCTACTAGCTGGCACAACAAAACAGCCGCTGATGCAATTTTCCGGGACCGTGTCAGCCGTCGCGGAGCTTTCGTGTCAGGATGCCAGAGACAGAATTTATGGAATTCTTTCAATAGTCGAACAGGTTGAGAGCCATCATTTCAAACCTGATTACACGAAGGACAGACTCGACCTGGCGGTTGAGGTCCTTCAAAAGACCAGACCAGGCCACATCGTTGGCCTTGCTGACTTCGATGCAATTCTGGCATCATACGCAAGGGATATTGGGCTGAATCTGAACTTGAGAGAAAAACCGTCCCAAAATCTTGTTGTTGCGAAAGAAATTCGTCGATCATCTACGAATCTGCAAGAGACGGTGCCTAATATCATAGGCAAGAGAGATGACTGGTCGTTCTTCGTGGGATCTCGAATCTTTTCACAACGGGAGGAATGGAAAATTGAGCATCATGATGAATGGTTTGGTCTGGCATTTATGTCGGGGTATCCAAGAATGGAAAAGTGGCTGCGGAGCGACGAGATTCCCAATGCTTCTGTGGGTATACATCTCCCGCCAGAAGCACAGGATGGAGATTGGTTGCTGATTCCGCGTTCATACTTCTGGACGTATCAAACCAGGCTGACTTCGAAAAGAATCGCATTCCTAGCGAGACAGTACGACTCTGAGAAATTTGAAGTCGTCGGCAAGGTCTTAATTTCAGCCAAAAGATGGGTGTCAAGATGGGACAAGAATTTTAAAAGAGGAGCCTCAACTTTCAAATTTTACTGCGATCCTGAAGATCTCTTGGTTCTGTATGATCTCTGCAAGTGGGATCATCTTTGGTCTGTTAAAAAGGTGGAGGACTCGGAATCATTTGATGCCTACTTCCAAACGAGATTTTGTGGGCGAAGGTTTTCCTCCTACGCCGTCCGAACAGAGAATTGACTTTCAGCGACACTGATTGTTGGGGTTATCTGAATCGTGTAGGATGCAAATTGTGGTATCACATAGCAATAAATCTATAAAGCAGTGGAGAATGAGCAAATTGTAATTGGTGCTCTGTCGATTGCGTTCTCCGGTTTGCAGACCATGTCAAGTGGTTTCAGATCTCGCTGGCAAGATCGCGTGAATTACGGTAAGCAGACAGCCTGTTCTAGTAGGCGTCGGCGTCGCCAGTTACATCGAAGACTTGAAATCGAGTAACCAGCATTTCTGAGCCAATTAACGTGCCTAGACACATATATCTTGCTTAGACCTTGAGAAAGCCTGACCCATGTTGAGTCGCACCATGGGTGTAGGCGTTGCTATCGTGAATGGAGAGCACTAACGCCCCGTCCGCTAAACGGGCCACCAAACTACAGCGTCTTCCAAGGTTCCCCTCTCCGTCCGGGTCACACAACATGGAGTTACCAGCATGATTGACAGCTACTGGTCCGTTGGTAGGCCTCACGCATTGGCCAGGCATACTTGCATTTATTAGCCCCATTAAGACTGATTTCCATCGTTTGCAAAAAGCTACAAATATTGCACAGACGATACCTCGAAACTAGAAACATACAAAAAACATCTCAAAACATGGAGAGGCGCATTCCAATCAGAACCGGGGAGATGGGTTCTTCAAAGATGCCCTGCCGATTTTATGCACAAGGCAGATGTGCCAAAGGCGCTCGCTGTCCCTACCTCCATGAGGAAGAGCCACAAGTCAGAGCAACTTCAACAACCTCGCCAGTCCTCCCTCTCATCACGACCCCGAAAGCCATCAGCCCTTGCCTCTTTTTCGTCCGTGGTACATGCAAGAGGGGAGCTGACTGCATGTATTCACACGAAAACGATTCAGTGACGGCGCCTCCATCTACTGCGTATCATTCGGAGGGCAGTGGCCAGCGCGACCACGTTCCAAGCGACTCAAGGTCACAAGTTCAGTGCTCTTTCTTTGCGAAAGGCAAATGCCTCAAAGGCGACAAATGTGCCTTTGCTCATTCTGGAGATACTGGAGCTGTTGAGGCTGAGGTCAATACCAGCGAGGTTCGGAGCCACTCCTCATTTCACTTGCTCTGCTGGCATGGGCATGGGACATCAACCATAACTGACTTGTGATATCTACAGAAGCCAAAGTTGAACGAAGACTGGACGCGGTCTTTCGGGGGTGGCCTCATCACCTTCAAGGATGGTGCAGTGGTGTCGAATGTGTGCATGCCTACGGACTTCTCTGCTGTCCGCCTAGATAATCTCCCTCAACACAGTGGCCCTGAAACTGTCTCTCGGTTCCTAACCGAAATCGGAATCATGGATAAGCTGGCCAGCACTCGTGTTCTGCCGTCGACAAACCCCCATTCTTCCTACTGCAGCGCCGAGGTCAAGGCAGAAGACCTTTCGTTTGCACGACGCCTCTGCGCCAAGGTTGCGTCCACCACAGACTCTCAAGTTGAGGCTGTAGCAATTGCTACACCTTCACAGGTATCGACAGGCCGCCGCCGCATAGACTGCCGCAAGATTACCTGCTCGTGGCATCGTCCGGTGAAAATCGTCTGGTTGAATTTTGGCAATCGAGATATTGCCTCAAAAGTCCAGGCCAGGTTTGCTTCTGGTGTCTACAAGATCCTGAGCCACCAAGTTGAAGCTAGCAAGCCTTCCGGACAAATTGACTGGCGGAATCCCCTGGGATGGACGGTAGCCTTGAGTGCAGTCCCAGGCCGTGCTGACCAAATTGACGTTGCGCGCGATATTCCCGACCACTGGAAACCTCGCAAGATCAATGTGGGAGACCCGACGTACGAGGCCGACGCTGATACCGCAAAAGCCTCCGTCAAGTCAATTCTCATGGACATCGGCCCCCTGGAATGGTGGGAAGACACTAGTGGGCCCGACTCAAAGAGACTGAAGGCTCTCGCTCGTTACGTGGAGGACGCAGATGCCCAGAGGGCCGCGAGTATCCTAAACAACACTCCGCTTCCATTCGCCAAGAAAGCCAAGCTGGCCGTCCAGGGATTCACGACGGCGAAGTTCAGAGTCCTAACCCGGGTCTATAAAGCGGTGGAGCCGCGGATTGACGCCCAGAGACAGGCTTGGAAGGACGCACGGCTGTGGTTCACTTGCTATGATTCTGTCAATGGCTACAATGTCCTGAAGATAGAAGGAGAAAAGAGGCAAGATATCGCAGATGCAGCAGACACCCTGGAGAAAATCCTCGCTGGCGAGATTGCTGCAGCTGATGGAGTCGCACTGTGGAGTCCTTCCCTGAGGAGCAATAACGAGACCTACGAGAAGGTCAAAGCTATCGAGCACGACACGGGGATAGTTATCATAAGAAACAAGCGGAAGTGCGTACTGAAGCTCTACGGACCTGTCGAAAAATGCGAAGAAGCAAGGAACCTGCTGGCAACCGTGGCGAAAGATGATTCGGCTTCGATGTTCAGCCTCAAGGTCACGGCGAAGCAGTTGCAATGGGCTCGAACCGGTGGCCTCCGGAGTATGTCACGCGCCCTCGGAGGCAGTCGGGCCACATTTGATGATCCGTTTAACCCGAAAGCAATCCTGGTATCTGGTTCAGATGATGACCACTGCAAAGCCAAAGCCCTCCTCGACGCACAGGACCCCGGCGCCACAAACATTGGTGGTGAGGACGCCGACTGCTGTGTGTGCTGGACACCTGCCGAAGACCCGGTTTCCACGAAGTGTGGCCACGTATATTGCGGCGACTGCTTCGAGAACCTCTGCGAGGCGGCTTTTACTTCAAGCGAGGCCCAAGCACATGTCACCTGCAAAGGAAACGGTGACCAGTGCAAGACCACCTTTTCTCTGGAAGAGCTGGAAGAAACCCTGTCCATGGAGGCGATGGAGAACCTGCTCGAGTCGTCCTTCAAATCTCACATCGCGAAAAACCCGCTCAAATTCCGGTATTGTCCAACACCGAATTGCGAGATGATCTATCGTGTCGGCACCGCGCGCATGCACACATGTCCCAGGTGCGTCTTGATGACGTGCACCTCGTGCCACTCACCGGGCGGCCACGCTGGCATGTCGTGCGACGAGTACAAGGCGCAGGGGACCTCTGATGCGAACAATAAGCTGATGAGGTCGCTGGGGATAAAGGAGTGCCCCAGGTGCAAGACCGCAATTGAGAAGACGGAGGGCTGCAACCACATGATATGTGGCGGCTGTCGAATCCACATCTGTTGGAAGTGTTTGGAGACCTTTTCTGCGAGTGTTGCTTGCTATGCTCATTTGACTAAAATGCATGGTGGAGCGTTTGACCACTAATAGGGTCATCGTATGGCTCGAACAGGAGGTTGAGGATTTGGGGGAGGGTGTCACTTCACAAGAAGCCGGAATTGATATTCCCCATCTCGCTCAAGGGCTTCGAGAAGACACCATGGCGAGCTGAATTTTATCACAACTGCGAGAAACGGCAACATCAGGTCCAGCAAAGGAGAGTAGGGGCAGGTTGGCAACTGAAGAATGGAAGCCAGACATAGCATCAACGGGCTCAATAACTAGAGTGTCACTGAAGGACAGAAAATGACTGATTTTGGCACTTTTCTGTTATGTTCTTTATTTCTAATGGTGGCCTGCCTCCTTCATGGCGAGTATCGACCTCAACTTAGGTAATTGACATCACTCCATTCGAATCGTGTGGATGGCTATGCCTTACCCTCCTTGCAGAGCCCTTGTCGCACTGGAACGAAAATCATATGTAGTTGTTGACTAGAAATTCGAATAATTTTGTTTAGGGCCTTCCCGAGGTTTTGAATTGTGCATCAGCTGCGGGACCTTCACCCTTGTTGCTGTTTCTGCCAGACAATCTGAGACCTCTCATTTCGCGGGCTAATTTGATCATGGAACTTTCTGCATTGGACGCGGGCACAGGCACCAAGGCATCCTCCAGCTGGCTCGGCCTTTGCCTCTCGCTCGCGCCTGCGAGGAGTTGGTCGGGCGCAGGGTCATCCCCCTCAACCCGTCGGGTCGGTCTTACTGGTCCTCTCACGACGTCGTCTGGTGGATGCTCGTCAGGAGTCGGGCGTTTCTTCTGGCCCTCCGGCAGCAGGCCCTCTTTGTATCCGGGCACGTCGTGGAACAATTTGTTGGCTTTGGGATCTTCGTTCTCGTACCGCCTTGTCGGCCCGCCTTCATGTTTCTTTGTTGCCCTGGATCCCAATCTCGCCAAGAGCAGGTTCACCTCGATGTTCCTCTCGCTTTGCGAGTCATCCGAATCATTGTCTGTCTCGCGTCTTGGGTCCTCGAATTCAAAGTCATATTTTGGCTTGGCAGACTTGCTTTCCTTTCCATGAACTAATGGAGTCTTGGGCGCAGTGCCATTATCTCGTGACTTTAGAAAACGCATGATCGCAGGGGTATAGGTGGCAGTCAGAAGGCGGTGGGTTTTGGTTGTGCTTTGGGGGTTATGTATGGGTTTCAGAACAAGCTGAAGTAATGGACAGGAATTCTTTGGATCAGTTCGCCTGTGGCTATGTTTGATAATGTGCCTGTTGTGGTATGCGAAATCGTTCGGGAACCGTTGAGATCAGTGAGTAAGTCTCTGATATGATCATTTGCATGTCAGGTCAACAGGACCATTTCAATCTAATACTGGCTCGCATTGAATGGGGTTATTGTTCTGTGACTGCAGTTTTTATGAAATGTAATGCAGTTGGTGACAAAAGCCATCGCCAAACTTGGAACCTTCTTTGTCCTATACGTTTATTCACGCCTCTCTTTGTGGACTTCTTCCTCCCGTCACCACCAACGGATCCTGTCCCTTTGGTCTACCCGGCTCCTTCTGCACGAGCTTGCAAGCATCCTTGCTACACAGCGGGCCATTCGCAAGTGTTGAGCAGCAAGTTCCCTCGAGGCAAACGCTGGATGGCCTCCAACGTTCGAGGTCCCACGAAGTCTCGACAATGAACGGTGACGTACACCGCCAGTACCATACTGCTGTTGGCCCCCAGACTCCTTGCTCTTTGAACTCTTTCGCGCTCATTGGCTTAGGTGCACCACAGACGCTGGTGATAAGGAGCCCGAGAATTGGTATGGCAATGGTGAGAATGGCGACCATGGTGGTAGGGACGAGGCACGGCTCAAAAGTACAACTGTACAGACGATTCAAGGATAGACTGGTTTGATGTGCGGGCTGTCTGGTACACAAACCGTCCAGGCGTACACACGTGGACGCAGCTTCGGATACGATGTCGATCGTCGTGGCAGCTCAATATTCTACTCGGCGGAGCAAAAATCAGTGACTGGATCATCGTGGCGTACGTTTCGTTTGAGCTTCACTGACAGCTCGATAATCAATGTCACCGCAGAATTTCCATCTTCAAAAGCGACGTTCTATCGCTCCCCCGGTCCGCATGTAGCGATGCATCAATGTAGAGTCGAGTTAATGGGGACTTTCAATGGTTAGAACTGCTATGTCTGTCGAATACGCCGGGCGTGCGATTGTTGTTGAGAGTGATCACGGAGGCTTTGCACCCCCGGATCACACAGGGGACGCTCAAAGTTATATGGACACGCGAACCACGGGCGACTCGTGAGCTTAATGGTCTCCCAAAGTCTATTTCATGCGCTCATCTTGGCTGGGAAATAAAAATGGAACGCTCGACCGGTGCCGCCGGGATCGCCTGAATCATGGCCAGGGGACGGTGAAGCTTGTGGACGAAGCTTCTACGTTGCGTTTCATACGAGGATTTACTAGCGACTGATGCACTATGGCTTCAACGTTCAAATAATCCATTGATTGACGACACTGTGGATTATTTCACGAAGAGTACGAGGCAGTTCTGGCTCGGGTGTAGTAGGACTGCCCGGGTGGTGCCACTGGTATCGGTGGGTTCGCAAGGCTTATTATAGCATGAAACTCGCGCTCAAGGAAAGCTAGATCCTCGGTATCTCGGGCACTAAATTACAGTTCTGGTCCGTCCAGATCGGTTCTCAACACGCAACAGCTATCGACACATTTACACATTATTTTAATCCTCGCTCTACTCCACCTTGATCGCAACCTTGCCGAAGTGCTTCTGGGCCCACATATACTCATATGCCTCCTTGGCCTGCTCCAGGGTGAACACCGTCTTGTCGAGGACAGGGTGGATGTTGTTGGCCTCGACGGCTGCGACCATGGCCTCCAGCTGCTGTCGGCTTCCGACGTAGACACCTCGGAATGTGCAAATGTGGCTCAGTGCGTCGAGAGCAGTTGTCGTAGCCTTGACGCCGCCCAGGAAGCCGATGATGGAGATGATACCTTCGAACTTGATAGCCTGCACGCTCTGCTCGAGCGTCGCGGCACCACCGACCTCAATGATGTGGTCCACGCCAGCGCCACCAGTTGTCAGCTTCTTGGCGGTGGTGCCCCAGTTCGTGTCCTCCTTGTAGTTGATGACGTGGTCGGCGCCCAGCTTCTTCAGGGTCTCGAGCTTGTCGGCGGAGGACGAGGTGGCAATGACCTTCGCGCCGGCGGCCTTGGCGAACTGCAGGGCAAAGATGCTGACGCCGCCGGTGCCTTGCACGAGGACCCACTGGCCAGGGAGGACGGGCTTGAGGCCGTAGAGCGCGTTCCACGCCGTGAGGCCGGCGCATGTGAGGGTCGCCGACTCGAGGGGGTTCAGGTTTTCGGGAGCGCGGGCGAGGCCTGTCTCGTTGAAGACGGCGTACTGTCGCAGCGTGCCGTCCACGGCACCGCCGAGGCCAGTCACTGTGGCAGGGATGTCCACGGCACCGAACTGGTGGCCCTGGTTGAAGAGCGTTACGACCTTATCGCCGGGCTTGAAACGGCTGACACGGCCTCCAACTTCGACAACCTCGCCAGCGCCATCTGACAGGGCTGCAATCGGGGGACTGGCAGGGAAGGGATACAGGCCCTGATGACAAGGCGTCAGTGCCGCTGTTTGACGTGCACTGAGGTAACAAATAATAGTGTATTTGGAATAAGCTCACCTTGGGGATGATGAGGTCACGGTAGTTGAGCGAGGCTCCTTGGATCTTTACCACGACGTCGTTCTCGCCAACCTTGGGCAACTGTGCCTCACCGAACTCGAGGCCATCGAAGCCTTTCTCAGTGCTAGTAATAGTCCACTGCTTGACAGTTGATGGCGCCATTTTGTTGAGCTGAAAAGAAGGTCGAGATTATGTGTAAGTATTCAGCTGATTTGGTAGACTTCGGATGATGGCTTTGTGGATGGTGAAATGAGGAGTCGTCGACAGCTGGTACCACAAGCTTGTGTGGCAGACGGACCCGTTTGGAATATATATGCCACGAGCCGGCCCCGATTTGTCAGTCCCAAGTAGGCAAGCTTTCTCGAGAAGCATTTGGCATCTGGATTCTGGACCCACTCATCATGCGGCTAAGGCTTGCAATGGTGACATCGACGGAGCCACATTGCAGTTGACCAGTGTTTAATCCTCGTCGGTAAGTGCCGACCCCTGCTGCTGCATAATCCGGACAGCGCCCCATGTATCTGTCGGTTCAGCCCCATGGTTACACGAACTGGCCGTTTAATATGCTGAAAACATGCACCTATACCCCAATCGCATCCAAGCTATTTCCTCTCACCTGTAAATCTTTCTCGAGGAGAACCTGACAGACCGACAGGGACCGACAGGTAAGCCATCAATAAGCCTCGAGCGAGAGATCGGCCATAGCACGGGAGAGCTTGCGCTACAGACCCACAGGTTTGCTGGGCTGGGCATACAAGAGAGCAGCGTCATTGACCTGGCCGAGAACCATCATACCTGAGTCGCTATTGGCGTGGATCGGCCGTTGTACCTCCACAATGTAGTAGCCGATTACTAGCCAGGAACAGCTCATCGGGACGTGGGACTTGGCAAGAGATGAATAAGCTGAGTTCATAGATAACCCGAGTACACGTATCAAAACATACGTCCGTAGACCAAAGCAGTCGGCCGAACGGGAGCACGTGAGCATTATGAGGAGATGAATAAGCCAACGCATTCGGCCAAGCAGGAGCAGGTGAATATTTGCCCCCAAAATACACTAGTATCAGAAGGCCAGGAAGAACTGGATAGTCCGCAAATCTCGAAGGTGTTACGTCATTTGGATCGATCACATCGCGTTCCTGAGCCGGGGAATCATGACTCGCCATCGGCCAAGCTTGCCAGATCAGGGCTGGTTTGGTTATGGTTCTCGGGAACGTTGGGCTTGACACTGAGTGGCTGGTTCCTTGGACCCCTGCTCCGCTTATGACGGTTTGTGTGATTCTGAAGAGGCATTGCCTCAACTATCGTGCATGGTGAATTCAGTCAACAAGCTGACAAGGCTCAGTCTCTGTTTATCCATCGCATTCAGCGTGTTCTCATATGCTAGTCCCGGATCTATGTCTCGTGTTAAAGAGACCACAAGATATGATGTGGTATCTCCATTGTAAGTTTGGAACGATGCTCGGATGGTTCTGAATTCGAAAGCGAATCAGCAATTGACGACAGCAAATGGTATCTAAAGGAAGTGTGATTGTATTGTATCTATTTGATATACTATGACATAGATGGAACGGATGCATCCACTACTCGCAATTGTGTGAATACCAAGTGGGCACTCAAAACTCACCAGGGCTGGAAGTTGAAAGCCGTTCGAAGCCGATCCAACATCCAATCGATCATCTTATGGCGACTCTGTATCCATGAGTACTCAAACGTGGTTCTGAGTGCTTGTCTGTCCCTGGGACGCCGGTTGCTGCGTAGCTGGCCTGCCAAAGGATGGCTCTGCCCTACAAGTCTCTCATCACCTGGGCAGGCTCGGAACAGCTCGGAGATGGTCTCGAAATAGATGTCGAACATTACTCCAGACGGGAACTCTCGATCAATGATTCCAAAGCTGAAGTCCCCAAGCTGAGAACCCTCCGTTTTGTGTAGTGGGTCGGAGAGCATGCAGACAAGCACACGCGCCAGAGCGATGTCTCTCGTCAGGCGGTTCGCAGTAGGCACGCTCTTTATTCCTACCGCAATCACTACCCACCTGAATTTTTCAGCGATTTCGGTAATTTCCACATCAATTAAGCCTTTGACAATGCAAAAGGGCGTGACTCCATGCAATTAAAGCCTGCTACAGCGCATGCCAAAAGCCGACGGTTCGAACATTGAAGCGGTTGGCAAGCTGGGCAATCTGCTGCAAGTGTACAAATTGACTTCACGAGGATCAAACAGGCTCACAAAGGGCCCCTCACTGAGTTATTAGGCCGTTAGGACGAGACTATATTCCACACTGAACCTCAACTATTGAGACTGAGTACGCTCTAACATGGCGAGATGCTCCGCGGCCGCCGATTGACCGCCGCTCTCGGTGACGCAAACTTTAGCCTGAGGCCTTTTGTATTCGGGAAAGACATATAATTAGCTAAGATTAACTTGCTCAGCGAGCTCTGATAAGCACTAAATCCTGGGCTATGCTACTGTCTCCTATGGGATGCTCTTCTCACGTATTTTGTGTAGGTTTATAACATAACATTCAGATGACAACTCTGATTCACAATTTGACACCAAACTCGATTCACTTTGACTCTGCTGGAGAAAGAATATGGCAAGTCACGCGGGAAAGGAGCGGCCATTGAATAATAAGAGTCGGTAAATGCTACCTAGCTCAAAGCTTGTGGCTTGGAAGCTGACCGTACACAATCTGGAACCGGGCCGGACGCTTGGACTTGCCAAAATTGGACAATATATCCCGAATGTGCAGGTCAAAGGCCGAAAGCATGCACGCCTTAATGTCTTGAGCTGCAGACGATCTCGAAGTGGAGAGAAAGGCGGGCGCACGATGTGGTGTGACTCAATGAGCGAAGAGCAATTGACAATTCACGCACGTTTCCGCGGAACGGGTGCGCATCTGCGCGGGGCCCGGCCCGGTCAGGCAAACAGGTCTCTAACAAGGAGGCCAGCAACACGACGGGACAACGTGGTAGTAGCGAGATAGCGCGGCCCATGAGCCTGGGTTCTAGACTACTCACAGTCAAGACTAATATATCCCGTGCCAAAAGGCCTCTTTAATCGTGCCATCAGCAGAAAACCTCCCAGGCCTTGTTGTAGCTGAAACTCTCGACTCATAGCAGCCTTCGGCATCTACTCATCCTTCCACACATACTCACAATGTATCTCCGAGCTGCGCACGCCGAAACTCACCTCCCGACCCTCCGGAGCCTCATCCGCGCCAACCCCTTGGGCATCTTCACCACCGCAATCGACTCACCCAACTTCCCATTCCTGCAGTCCAGCCACATCCCCTGGATACTAGATGTCCAAGATGAAGACAGCGAGACCGAGCTAGGTGTCCTCCGCGGCCACATGGCCCGGGCGAACCCCCAGGCAAAGTCCCTGATAGAGCACCTCAGCGCCGGCGACAGTGCCGCCTCATCCCCAACGGCTGGCCCCCGAAGGCTCGAGAGGGACGTCATGGTCCTCTTCAACGGGCCGGCGCACCACTACGTGACGCCCAAGTTCTACGTCGACACCAAGCCTACGACGGGGAAGGTGGTGCCGACGTGGAACTACGCGGCGGTGCAGGTGTACGGCAAGCTCAGCGTCTACTACGACACCAAGGACCAGTCCACCGATGCGTTCCTGTCCAAGGCGATCGCGGACCTTTCGCAGCTGGCCGAGACGCAGATCATGGGGTACGAGAAGCCGTGGCAGGTCGGGGACGCGCCGGGGAGTTACGTCGACCTGCTCAAGAAGGCCATTATCGGGATCGAGATCGAGATCACGGACATGGGCGGGAAGTGGAAGATGAGCCAGGAGATGAAGGGGGGTGACAACCAGGGCGTCGAGGATGGGTTCAACGCACTGGGCACGGAGGAGGGCAGGCAGATAGCCGAGATGGTGAGGACGCGGAGGAAGGGGGAGCAGAAGTCTTGAACGAGCACATACCAATACATTACTTCCTATCAGCAAGTCCGTCCTCAGTCACATTGTTCTGATTGCGCATTTCTTTTGATTCGGCCATGGTTTGTTCAAGAGTGTATTCAAATGCCCGTGCTATGTACGCGGATTGGTAAGAGTTATGTACTGTGAAGAAAGTGGCCACAGCCAATGTCGCTGCGATACCAGAAGCCAGAGCCCAAAATTGTGCTCTGCCTCAGATCATGTGCATTGGTTGTCTAGCACTTGCCACCCTTGGTAGGCTCGCAGTCGCCCTCAGCCTTGTCGCAGCCGGTGTAAGCCTGGCACTCAGTGACACCGCTGTCGAAGCAGTTGTTGGAGTAGGTGGCCTTGTCGCCGTAGTTGGTGTTGATGCCCATCAGCTCGCCACCGCTGTGGGCAGTGGTTCCCTCCATGTGGACAGTACGGGCGCAGTTGCCCTTGCAGTTACCGCACGAGCGGTAGACCTTTCCGTAGTCCTGGGCGAAGAAGTTGACAATCTGTTGAGGAACACAGTCAGTCTCACTTCTTCCGAGGTTGAGGGCGAGTCATGAATATTAGAGACTTACGTTGACGGTACCACAGCCGTTGTGCTGGATGACCTTGTCGCTCGCGCCGTAAGCGCCACCACCGATGATGTTGGCAGTGCCGTCACCCTTGATCGAGATGGCGTCCTCGCAGACGTCCTCGAACCACACGTACTCAAGGTTGCAAGAGCCCTTGCAGTAGATACCCTCGGCCTGGTCCTTGCCGATGATGACGTTCTTGAGAGTGGCGCCGTCCTCGAGCACGAAGACGGTGTCTGCCTCTCCACCCTCGCTCTGGTCGCCGCAGGCGCCCGAGCCACGGTCGTACTTGACCCACTCCGCATCGAAGGTCTGGCCGGCCTTGATGTACTGAGGCGCGTCAAGGGACTTGGTTCCCGAGGACGCGGGAATGCCACCGTCATAGCCCAGGCAGGCCATGGCTGCCGGGAGGGAGGCTGCGAGAGCAACGAGCTTTGCTGAGGAATACATTGTGGATGGAGTTGGGGTAAATCGTGTCTGTTGATGGCAATAAACACGAGATGCAGAACCGTTCGACGGTCTAAAGAATGTATAAGTTGAAAGCAGGTATGTACTTCTGAAAGAGTGGAAAATCAAAGACGGACCCCTGGTCTTTGCTAGTAAGGCTGGATGATGAATAGTCAACTGATGCCGATTACCCGGGTCAGTATGACCTTTATATACGCACGTCTTCAGGACACTCTGTATCCATATCTCTTGCAATCCAACAAAGTACGAGTCCACCAACAAGCACCAAGTCAGCACTCATGATGCTTGCAAAATTAAAGGAAGGTTACGGGACCCAGGCCAAGAGAAAGCCAAGAGTCGTTTCTACCGTTTTTAGCTGACAGTACGGCTGACAAGTCGGCAGCCGGGTCCACTTTATGTTCCTGATTGAATAGGTACCAAGACTCGCGGCGACTTGGCAAGGGGCAAACGAACGTCTTTCCACCAATGCGGCTGGATGCGGCGGGATCACCACTTGAAACGATCCTGGCTGCCCGCCGGTGGCCTCGATCCGGAACCCCATCTCGGCGTCTAGATATTTGCCCTCTGTAATGAGAGCCGCGTTATACGAAGACGGAGGTGAGGGTATTTGGAAAGGAGGTAGCCACAACACCAAATTTTCAGGGACGATGTGGACATCAATGAAGAGCTTGGCCATGATCCATAGGGGGCGACGGTGAGCATCAAAGCTATTCGAAGAGCTGGACTGGACTACCTTGTCCGTCATACGAACTGCCCAGGTGTTGAGGGCCATCGTAAGAATCCTCAGGCCAGTACCCTGTTCGCCCCTTTCGGGCAAGAGCTACGAGTGCCGATCCCCACGTGCACGACATATGCGCAGATCCATCTTGTGTTTTTGTCTATCTGGTGGGGATGAGCGCCATGCGCTCCATTCAGAGTGTCCAGTCACTTGTGCTACGCCCCATAGGATCGCTTGTGGTCATGCACGTTGGTGTGTCATGAGCAGGCCCAGCCTCGATCGGGTTGAGATATGCTTGAATCATTATTCAGTTGGCGAACCTCCGCTGACACGATAGGCAAATTTGTAGGACGATCAGCTCTCGTGAGAGACACGCAATATTTCTAACGTTGTATTCTCTTTGCTATCTTGACCACATGACCGTAAAACATTTCCAACTGACTTGAATATCAGCCTGATCAGCATCATTGTTTTCCAATATACTGACCGCCGTCCCGCACCCCCTTCAGGTCCCCGGCGCGGATGTTAGCCATTGTCATGGACGTGATAATCGCCGCGCCAATCCCGCTCCCATCTTCCGCGCTTGTGATGGTGATTGGATCGCTCTCCCGGGCCGCCGGCCAGTCGAGGATCTCGCCCAGCGCTTCGCTCCATCTAGCCTTAAACTTTGGATGTTTGTTGGCGACACTGCCATCTGCAGCCACATGACCTGACCGAGCCCCTTTCCTCTTGCAAATGGCAGCGATGCCACACGCGCATAGTCGCGCTCCGCGCACCGCAATGACCTCTGCAAGCAGTCGTGAGAACTCAACCTCTGCTGTTGTGGGCTCGAAGCCCAGTGTCTCCTTGTAGCGGGCCTGACGAGCCTCGAGGGGGTCGTTCTCCAGGCAGGAGAGGAAGCCCGTATCCATACAGTAAGTCTCCTTCAACTTTGGGATATCGCGGCCCTTGAAAATGATCTCTCGCTCGTAGAGGTCTAGTAGGATGAGACGGAAAAGTTCTCCCAGGTACAAGCCAGCGCTCATCTTCTCGAAGGCCTGCTCGCCAGGCTTGGCAGACTCCTCGTCGATTTCGATGTCATATTTCGTCCTTGGCAAGACGCGGTGTGAGTTGTCGAACGCGCCGTACTCGCAGTTGATGGCAAGAGGAAGCTCCGGTGCGAGCCCAGAGCCGCTTATCTTTGGTATGGAACCAACATCTTCCATGTACGCTGCATTGCATCCGGTCCCAAAAATTGCACCAATGATGGTTTCAGGGTCGTTGTACGCCGAGGCGATCATCGCTCCAACTGTGTCGTTGATTAGAGCGATGATCCTGACAGGTAATTTCCGCCTTGAGAATGCCTCGCCAAGCTGGATGACCACGTCCTCCTGCTCGACGCCCTTGATGTCGAATCCTTTCGTCCATGTCACAAGTCTTCCTCTGTCGATGTAATCTTGATGTACTGGATACGAGAATGTGAAACCCAACGGTAGTCTTGGAAAAGGTCAGTGGAAAGCCAAGTCGGTCCTGAAGCTCGGCAACTTACGGGTAGTCTTCAGTGCCTTGCAATTTGTGCTTGTCAAGGAAATCCTTAAGAGAGTCCGCGATCAAATCCCAAAGCTCATCTGCAGAGCCTGTCTTGATTTCCTCCGGCACCTTGTAGGTGTCCTGCAGGACATCTGTCTTTTGATCATGGCCTTTGAGCGTGATCCAACATACGCGCAAGTTGGTCCCTCCAAGGTCTATCGTGAGATACTCCCCGTTTTCACGACCAGTTGGGAAGCCAAACACCCAGGTCGGATACATAGCCTGCGTCACGTTAGCAACGAGTGTGTTCATGGACAGCCACGGAGGTAGGTATTACTCACAATATTTTGGAAGTCCTTCTCTAACCCCTCGGCGAGCTCCTTCTCGAATTGACCGACTATCTCCTTGAGCATACCGGTAGTGATGGTGAACCCCTCCTTGAGACTTTGGATTTCATTTTCTAGCACCGGCGGAAGCGGCACTATTGATTTGGAACGAGTTTTCCCATTCACAGTTGGAATAAACTCGGTCTCCGGCTGACCTGTCTCCTCAAACACAGGCTCGGAGCTTCCCATGTTTGCTGATTGCATCGCTGCTAATTGGGCAACCATTTCGACGTACGGTAGAAATTCAAAAAGCCGAGATTGGATATACTTGATGGATATCCTGTTCAAAACAATGACGAGTAGATTTGCAATAGGTGTGGGTGGATGAGGGGTAGTATGAGGGATGGTCGGCACATGCACCTCAAGAAAGGTGGTGATATCCTCAAAATCTGGCGCCTGGTGATATTTAAACAAAGAGTCCCCATACGTAGCTGGTAGGGTCATACCCGTTTGCTGCCAACTTCAAAGAGTGTTCACCTTGACGTCACATCGATGTCTGAGCTTGGTCCTGGAACTGTCACAGCCCCACTGGGTTTGATGGATTCTGACGTTCGGTTGTCTCCACTCTAATGAGGCTATACAGTTGGCTACCTGGGCAGACTGATGCAATTGAGCGAGAGAATGATCGTTACCGCCTTTTGGTCTCAAAAGCTATATGTTGTCCGCTACTCAATCAAATATCACTTTTATCTGATCATGGAGCGTGGTACACATGCCGGCTTCCATAGACTGCCCGTCTCTTCTTACCTTGATCGTCCGTTGCGGGGTGACGACTTCTAGCCATCATATGCTGCGCAGGAAGTATGAACGGATCCGGTTATTCTTGATTAACCCACCTCCTTTCGCAACATCGAAAGGCTGTTTGTTCGGACACAGAAAACGCTTCTCCAATTGAGAGAGACCTCATCAAAGACTCATTCAGACCATGGCCACGGATTGCCCTAACTCGCGGAAAATAGTTCAAGATTGATCATAATCAAGTTCTGGCCACGATTTAGGTACAGTGGCATGAGGAAGTCAATGATCGACTCAATATGCACTATATAGATTGTACCATGCTCGGGCGATACCGAGACATTTCCTCGATTATATTCCGAGACCCGCAGAACTCGTTCTACCCACAGTTCTCAAACTCGTTTTTACGCTTCATTCGTTGGCTGCCCACAAAAGTGGCCATGCTCGGCCGCATACCACTGCATATCACGTAGGACAATGCATGCCTGGCAAGTCTCTAGGCTTCCAAATTCTACAGGGGTAGACGCGGTCTCGGGCTTTAGACGCCCAACTTATTCTCAGTCCACAGAAGGCCGATCTGAGGCAGTTGTGCGCAGTTTTAATTCAAGCGTTTGTTATGAATTCGACATAGACACTGCCGAGATTCAGGTAAGGTGATGCCATGTTCCGGTCTTGTACTTCATTTGCATTGGTAAAGATAATTTCAGTAGTGTTATCAGTCATATTTGCAGAGACATGTCTCAGGCGAAGAGCACTCAGACTACTCTTCCTATTTTGCTCGTGGGTACTCCCTTCGTGTGACAGCTCAGCTGTCCAGACCCAGGCCACCAACCTCCCCAGCCGCCGCTGCAAGGAACAGCGTCTCTTCATCCCACCTGCGTCCGACCAGTTGCATCCCAATCGGCAGCCTGCCCTGGCCGTCTTCGGTCCTACCCCAGCCCACGGGGATAGACAAGCCGGGATGGCCGGTGAGGTTGAATGGACTGGTGTTCCACGTATTGCCCAGCGCGAGCGAATACTTTTCCGCGACGCTCATGTCAGGACTGAGGTGCTTCATGCCCACCGTCGGGTTGCACGGGGTGATGAGCACGTCGAACTGCGCCAGCGCCGCATCGTACGCGGCTCTGAGCTCGTGCACGTGAGTAACTGCCTTGCCCCTCGCGGCGGGAGGGAACGTGTCCTTGTTGCGCTTGAGGAACTCGCCAGCGAGAAGCTTGTTCACGACCATCGGGGCTGACTTGTTCATGGTTTCAAACCACTTTCCGTTCGGCGTGGGGGGCAGGAGATCTGCTACAGGCCAACTCAGACAGTCCGGCGGCTTGTTGTGGATAGATACGTCCGGCATCTCGCTCCTCACCACCGCCGTGAAGATTGCGCCACCAAGGTCGTGCATCGGGATGCTCACCTCCTCGACTGTGCCTCCGAGGGCGGCGAAGCGCTGACCAGCCTGCTTGACGACAGCGGCGACCTCCTCGCTGAGCTGGGGTGCGGACCACGCCTCTTTGACCAAGCCGATGCGCAGCCCACTGGCGGCCGTCGTCGGATTCCAGTTCCCGGATTCCTTCCGCGCCTCGATAGCCTCGTCGAGCTTTTGGTGGTAGGCTCTCACATTTTGCCGCAGAGGTGTCTCGGGCGTCATGCGTGGGTCAAGGCCGTCCCAACCGGCCAAGACAGTGAGTAGCAACGCAGTGTCGCGAACGGATCCGGCCAATGGCCCACAGTGGTCGATCATCGGGTGGAGAGCTCCTATTCCCGTGTAAGGCACCAGGCCGTGTGTTGGCTTGAGGCCATAGATGCCGCTGTACGCTGCTGGCTGGATGATTCGTCAGAATAGTATTGAAGAAGCAACAGGCTCGGCGATATAATGCTGACCACGCGGATGCTGCCTCCTTGATCACCTCCAATGGCCAGATCTGCCCCTTCTCCTAGGTCATCATCAGAAACTATTTGCCCGGCCCCCTTCTCCCTCTGCTTCCTAACGGATTTGACCCCAACCAAGGCCGCGCTCCCAGAGCTACTCCCACCGCACGCGTAGCCCTTCAGCCAGGGGTTGTCGACGGGCCCAGTGGCACTGCTGAAGCTCAACGCGGACATGCAATAGTTCTCGCATGTCGACGTGCCCTTGATGGTCCCCCCTGCCTCGAGCACACGGGTGACGACCGGGGCGTCAAAGCTGGAAATCGGGTATGGTTTATCCTTGGAAAGGTGATAGGGTTGAGTCCCGCCCGTCATGGGCAGTCCTGCGACAGACACATTGTCCTTGATCGCAATGGTCTTGCCGGATAGGAGCCCTTCCGCAGAAGGTCTGATGGTGGTCTATGACTCTCAGCCCGGCCCCGAGAGCATGATAGCGCCCGCGTCAGGAGGCACTGTTTGTGGGGAAGAAAAAGGTGCACGAACCCTGTGGCTCCATCCGTTCAACGGGTTCTCGGACGGAGATGGTCGCGTGCTGGGCCGCTCGCCTGCGCTGTCGGTGGTTCGGATGAGAGGGTGGTGGTACGGTGGCATCGCTTGGACCGTCTCTATGTCGGCGATTGCACCCCGGAGGAGATCGAGGTAATCTGCCTCATCTCGAGGCTCCACCTGGAACCCCAGGGAGGAGGCTAGGCTCCGAAACTCCTCCTTTGACACGGTACTGCTAAAATGTGGGTGAGCACGTGGGCAGTCTCGAAATTCAGCTCTAGGAGCTTAAAAGTGCCGGGAAAACACATACTATTTCTCGGCGGCGAGTCTTGCAGACATGTTCTTAGACTGGGAGTGGGGCCGGAGAAGATGGGGCGATCTTGGTGTTTCGTTCTTTGCCAAATGGAACGAGTCATGGAGAGACAATATTGGGCTTTGAAATTGGTGTCTGCTGGCTGCGTAAGTGCCATTTCGAAGAGCCGTCATGATAAGCATGTCGCCCGTGCCTCGACCCGAATCCCCGATGCCGGTACCCCGCTGCGCACGCCGGACAGGCATCTAGCTGTTTCGCGCGTATGAAGCGAGCACGTGTATCTTGACGAGCAATCCGGAAACTTTTAAAGTTTCCCGATACCACAACACTATCACTCTGATTGCGGCAGATCTTCTGTCGATCGCTCGAATAGTTTCATCTTTGCACGTGCATTGGTCTTTTGCTCAGAAATGGCTAATAGGCAAAGCCATCTCACAAACACCTTCACAACCCTAGGTCTCAGCAAAAAGTGTACAAAACATTACTTAATATTGTGCAAAAGAAGTAAGATCTACCTTGGAGCAGATAGATATGCTCAAGAGTGAGCCCTCGAAGAATTCCAGAATCCCGCCCCATGTCAAGCATGGGATACCCACCGGAGTTGCTCAAGAGAACAAAGACTCCGCAGACTCTGTACAGGAGAATTGGCCAGCCTGCCTGCAATCCTGAAACAAACTTTTCACCGTGTGGTCCACCACCGGGCTACCTGCAACCTCTTTCACGATGGGATCTCCCCATTCGCCCTGGCCTCGGCGACTAGCTGTTCGTAGACAGCCACCGCGTCCTCATACTCAGCCCGAGCATCAGCGTCCTCATCCTCTGAGTTAGCGCGCTTGGTGGCATCCTGGCCACCGAACAGCTTTACAGCCGTATAGTACACGTCTGCCAGGGCATCACAGATGGACTCGAACGACTCGGAGTCACATTGGTACTTGAGGCTGGAGGGTGTTAGTCATAAGACAAGAGAAGAGCATCACTATGCGCTTGGCTACGTACTCCTTTTTGAAGTTGGTGTCGATAGAGGCCTTGGCCGCCTTGGTGAAGCGGGATTGGGCACGGTAGTTGGTATAGCCGAAGTCATGACGGTAGCATGCAGGCTCGAAGTTGAAGCCCAGAGGGTTGTCAGGAGAGTCACTGCAGCCGTCCGAAGTCCAGTCCAAAGTCGCGGGGTTCTTCGCGTTGCGGTAGGTGATGAATTGGGGCAACGAGATAGAAAAGAGATAGCTGTCTGTGATGGTATTGATGTCTTGACGGGAGGAGAGCGGAACCGGTCCGAGGGCGAAGGTGGCCGGCACCAGCCCAGCCAAGCATGCGACGCCTGAGAACTTCATTGTGAACTTTAGAACCTGGTCAAGATGTGGCAAGGTGCTGCAGCAGAAAAGAGGGTCTGAAGACTGCAGGCGAGGGTTGAGTGAGGCCCCTTAAGACAATGGGATCGCGAACGACTGAACGACTGCGAGCTCAGTGGCGTTGACACAGAATTCCGAAACCTGGGGGGAGGCAACGATGTGGATATATAATCCAGCCCAAAGAGACCAACCACTCTGTACCACACACCCATGATGTCGGACTGAACCTATGACATGGTGGAGGACCCATATGAGCTTGGCTCGCCCCGGCTCTGCAGCGCCTAGAGGGCCACTATGATCCAATAGATGCGGCTGCCATGCCGCCACGCCTCCACGTGCCAGATCCCCAGGTTCCTGTCCTGATTTACAGTCACACTCGTGGCCGTCGCCTTCGGACGCGTAACACCTTGATTGAAAAAAAGTCCTGACCTGTTCCTGGAATAGGAAGTTCGCCGCTGCAAGTGCGATGCAGTCTGACTCGCCATGTGCGGCTTTGTTTCGCTTTCAGACCTCTGAGACGACCACCCGGCCGAAATAGACACCTTGCTGTCCAGGCCCCTGGTTGGAGAGACACCAAATCCTCATCCCTGCACATAATGTGTATACGTATGCCCTGGCTGGTCAAATGACCAATTGTAGTGGCCGGCTTGCGCAGGTACGCCGTCCGGTTGCAAGCCGGACCAGCCGGGCGAGAACCATAGATGGCTGGATTATGCTCGTGCTCTTCACAAAATGTTCTGCATTCATCGTGGAAATCCCGGAACTATACTGATGGAGAAATTAATAGTTCGTCGTTGGGCGATTAACACTTTTATTGCCTCCCACCCACGAACCGAACTCGCACCTCGGTGTAGAGAAATACACACCCATACCCCACGCGTGCAGTCTCCGCAGAATAAACAAAGCCAGGGGCTGCAGAGAAGATGTGCAGCCGCGACCTTTCCAGTCCTGCAGATGAAGATCGGACTATACGGTAGAGCGATCGGCGTTCATAAAGAATGGAGCCGACCAACAACACCGAGTAAAAGTACCGCGTCTGTGGTTGTGTAGTTCGTCCCAAGCGAATGAAGTCCGACCGTGACCGATTCAACGGTGGTGTGGTGGTATTTTTTCGGTTCATCCAAGCTTCTAGCGTAGCGTCCCGGCTGTCTGCCAGGATCCGGATGTCAAATTGCACGGCGACCTTCCGCATCGATCAAAACGCTCCGATGCTACATTGCGCCAGGGTCTCTTGGCGTTTCCGGATTGCGCGCAGGACACCCTGCTGACCCTTCAGTGACAGATGGACGGCGCCAAAGTCGGTTGGCTCCGATGCGGCTTCGGGCTTTTGGGAGACTTCCAGCGATCTGTAAACCGCATTGAAAAAAAAGGGATTCGAGAATCGTGCAGATCCCCTTGACGGTTGGTATCAGACAATGTGCTATGGCTATGTGAACAACAATTTAGTGAACGAACAGCGTGTGTGATGAATCGGGTCGACCGGTGAATGCACAATGACGGCGGTCAACATATAATGGATACTTCTGACATGAGAAGAGGGGAAGCCATGTTGATGCAGAAGGAATGCATGTCGGAGCACCTGCATTGAAAAGTCTCCTAACAAAATAGGAATGGCCAATTCTGACGGCCGTCGTTATGCGTATCAGTGTTGTGCTCTCAGCGGGGAAACTCAGTACCTAGCTCACTTGAGAAGCGTTTCCAGTCTGTCTTCCATTGTTATTGAAAGGAGGCTGGCTTGCCTAGACCACCCACATATGCTGCCAAGTCCTTTCACCGCGCTAGATAGACAATAGCTCAAGTTCTGAGAACTACTCATCATTCAGGCTACCAACCGAAGCATAGCCCCCGTCACGCACACAAGACGACATATTATAGGCAGTCCAAATATATCGTCCAATACACGCAATCCAGACTAAATAGATCGGGTCTGGCAAGACGTATGAAGTGTTTCCAGATCGTTTACAATGTACTGAAATTCAGTACGTCGTGCTGTGTGTGTGGGTTGGGGGCTGTGCTTAAGTTGGTAGTCTGACTTAATCTTTGAAGCTCCATTTCCGGCCGATTGGTCGAGATGCGCTGGTGTTTCAATGCCTTGAATGAAGCTCATCTAAGAGTATGCGGTACATTCCGCAGAGTCTGGGACATACTGCAAGTGTGCTGCAAAGGACATCCGAACCAACAGCTCACAATGGCAATGCCCAACTTGTTGGCAACGCCAGTAGAGATGTTACACAGACCGAGCGTAGAGGCTCACTGACGATGGATAGGCACAAGCCACTTTTCTCGTATGATATGACCCAGCCATGCCCGGATGAGATTTCCTTGACTGACTGCCGTTGTCACTGTCTGCAGCATACTTAAGTAGTCACCACAGTACCTGTGTCTTTGCTGAATGTTGCGGCGTCTAGCTAGTTGATTACAAGCTGGTCCAAACTCCATCCACCAAAGCTCAATACCACAATTCTGGTACACCGGGTTCATAAATTGACCGTGATGACTCATGCTAGGACACTTGTATCCTGTGAGACAGCCTCCATGTATTTGCAGACTGGCCTCTATGTAAACAACGCAGCGTTTCCGCACACGCTTGTCTTAACTTGGAGACTCGATGATCCCAGGACACCAGTCAACATGGGCGAGGTGGTAATCGTATAATAACAGTTTTTCCTTTTCCTAAGCTACTCTTCTGCTATCAACAGTACCTAGGTAATAACATCGCATCGGATCTTCAGTATTCTCACATCATCGACACATCCACTTTCTCGATGACTGTCTCCTGTAACATTCATTTACTCTACCTAAGAGCCTGGCATTATCCTGCATAAGCGGCCTCCTCTAGAAGACAAAAGATAAATTACTCCCCTTGCCCGACATTGTAAGGTCTTCATACCACGTAAAAAAACAACGTAAAGGTGAGGCCTTTCACCGCATGTCGAAGCCTAGTGAAGTCCCAACCCCGAACGGCTGGGCTTACCGACGCAGATACCGCTTCACACCATCATGCGTACTATCATTGCATCCGAGCTTCTTGGACGCCACTGCGCATGAACCCAAAGACTCACCCATCCCCGCGCAGGAGCCGGGCGGGTGCCTGAGCGTAGCCGGTGTCCAGATCCGCGCAGCCCTCGAGGTAGTACGTATTGCCGTCGACCTCGAACTTGTCTCCAAAGGACGAACTCTCCGGGGCGATGCTAACCTTGTTTTGGTAGGCGCTGAGGCCGTTCGGTCCAGGCGACGTTACAGTGGACGTCGCCGGCCGTGATCTGGTTGCCGATGGCGTTGGCGGCGTTCACGGCGATAGGGAGGGCAGTGCAAAGGAGCAGTATGGGCGTACTCTTGAGCTTGATGTTGATTAAGAGATGGTATTCTAATAGATTCATATCTGGTACCGCATTCCAGTAGTGCTCTGGATGAAACTTGATACTTGACGTGTCGACGGGGACAGAGTTGTTCTGCTCTGATGAAACTATAGAGACACCTACGGGGTCACTGAGAGCTTTTGTAGGGTTTCCCTATACTACGGACAACAGTCTCCTCTACTTTCAAAAGTTCATGAAGTCAGATTAAAGCGGCACGAATGATTCACATTACATCGTCAAATACGAGAGTAAGCAAATTCTCGTAGAAGAAACACGTCTCGTGGTTTACGTGGAATATTACACCAACGAGTCGCTGAGGTTGGTCTTACTGTTGTCTCAACGTGCGGGTACTATTATACAGACTTCCGAGCGCCATCTGTAGACACAGTACAAGAGATGGATACTTTTTGAGATACGGCATATAACCCCTGCACCATGATATTTCTTGATGACTCTTTGTACATCAGGTAAGAGAATGACGACATTTGTCACAGCCGTTGCGAGGACAACATTCCTTCGGAGGATTTGGCGCTCCTAGGGATGGCCACAAAATATATGTGCCAGTTGCTAAGTCTCAAGTCAACAGCGTTTCATTCTGTGTTGGTGCTGGTGGCTTATTTGGTGCTAGTTCTGGTCACATAGAGAATCTCTGCCCTCGCGGTGGACCACTTACTCATCTCAAAACATCACAAGCTGGGTACTCCAAGGTTCGTGCAATGAATCTGGCCGAAGAGACGGCTCTCTGGAGTAAGTCCAGTCTCCCGACGGAGGCGGTTTCGGGTACAAGCACCTCTCGGCGAGCAAAAAGGGGCTTTACTGTCACCATCCTCGTTGCATGGCCAGTTGAACCATGTTTGTGTTCTTGAGCGATGAATTGAGACAGTGTGTTGCGGCCGGCTTGATCTCAATTGTTCAGGGGAGAAACGCTGACGGAATGCTGAGAGTGTTTCCAGAAGCGGCTCTCGTCCTCAAAGATTAAGCCATGCAAGTCTTTACGAGTTGGGGGGAGGGTCCTCCAACCAAGGGTTATACCCTGAAACCAGGCAAGCAGGCCAAGTTGCGCAAGGCAGGCACGTCCCAGCAGTTCCAATTGCAGAGGACATGCAGGTGCGGGTGGCGTCTACGCTGGAGCTGGGCACGTCTACCTGCAGCTTGCATGGGCGAAGCTAACTTTGCCTAACAAGTGCCTTGTGACTCGGTAGTCCACACCGTGAGGCTGCTCCTGACCAGGCTCGTCTCCTTGGACTTGGGACTTCCCTCCACCCGATGATTCGATAGCACTCCGGACTCTGTATGGCCCAGCCCCGCGCTGCTGCCTCGGGATCACTTCTGTTCAACACAGGATCACAAGATCAAAGACGTTTCAGAACAGTTCTACCATCTACTACCTGAGCCTCCGCATTGGGACCCGACCCGATTCCTCGCGCAAGACGGGCAATGAGGTCTTTGTGAGTTGACGACCTCGAGTACAGACCGGCAATCGACACTGCTGCATCTTTACCCCACACACACTCGTACTCACCCTCGCTCGGGGCCTTGGACCCTCTCCGCTCCAGGGCTGGCCCGTCCGTCTCCAACAGTCTCGAAGTCGACGATCCAAGCGGTCTCTCAACCTGCCCCTGGACTACAAATATGGACGACGCATCCAATTCGACCTTCAGCACGCCCAAGCGGAAGCGGACTGATGTTGCCAGCGATGACGTTCCTTCCCAACTAGACATCCACTTCTCATTCGAGGTGTCTCAGGGCCTGCTCTCGGATGGTGGCGACAGTCCACGCACCAAGGTCGCCCACAGGTTCCGGGGCTTGGCCCTGGCCGATAGTGGGGGCGGGGCTGCCGCGGCAGATGCCCGAGTCCACGACACCGAGACCGACCCCGGTCGCGATGCCACAGACGCGGATCCGGACAAGATGGTGGTCGACGAAGACGAGTCGAAGATGCGCAAAAGATCAAAACTCACGCCACCTACAGTGACATCTGATGGATCACCCCGACTGAAGCATCCAACCCTGTCTCCAACCCAGCACCAGCACCAGTTGCCACCGAAAAGAGTCGAAATTCCAGAGACCCCAGCCGTACAAAAGACCGAGCCGCACACATCTGCTGGCCCAGAGTCGCGACCCGTTCCAGGCGACGGCCACGTCCTGTTCAAACCAAGCGCTTCATCTGTACAACCCGCAGCTGACAATGCAGCACTCACCGCCGGACCTGCCAAAGTGTTCTCCGGCAAGCCACCAAAGCAAACCTCCGCTGCGAACAACCGCCCTCTCGAGAGCCTGAAGTCCAGAGGTCGCCGGCGAGCTGGCACACCACCCCTTGCCGCATCAGCCAGCAAGCTCCGCACCGCAGACCAGACTGGCGATGCAGCTGCTGAGGTGATTGACCCGATCCGGGCCGCGCTCACCTGGCACGAGGACGAGATTACTGTCTACGACCCAGACGACGAGGACGACGATGGTGTGGGCATCAATGGCATCGGGTTTAAGCCGACCCCTGCCATCGCGTATGCCCGCACCATGAAGAGGAAACAGCAGCTCGCCGAGTACAAGAAAAGAGAAGAGAGGGAGGCCAGGGCACGACGGAGTTCCAGACGACGAGGAAGCCCAGACAGAGCCCCCAAAATGCAGCGGAGGGAGAGTGCAGGCACGGAGAATGCCAGGAAGGTTCGCTTTACGGACAGCGAATCTGCTGCAATGATTACTATTTGACGAGTGCAAGGGAAAAACTTTGGTACCAGGCTTTTGGTCGACGAGTTCCAACTCCGGAGCATTTTTGGCATCGATTTTGGGCGTTTTGAGGAAGGACACTCAGGGTGAGGAGTTACAAACATCGGATAGCGTTGCTCTTGATCAGGAGAGTCGGTTTGCAGCAAAGGACCAAGGAAAGATAATCACAAATCACGGGTGGCTATAGTGGACATTGCTATGGGGTCGTGGCACGGCGTTGAATGCGTACATATCCAAGATCGAGTGCTTCCAGCAGTAAGCGATGGCTTCTCAATATACCCAATGCCGTCAAGCTGCGATGTCCCAACATGTGGTGTGGCTGCCCAAATGCTTGGAGTGACCCATCGCCCGGTGACAAGAGCTCTCCAAATAATTCGAAGCCTTGAGCCAACACTTTCTTCCATTTAGCAATGGTCAGGGAGCCCAGTGCCAGCCTTCATGGCCTTCCACCAACATGGTGACCCCGTTCTTGAAGTCCGGCAGGCGATAGCGCCGAGCCGAGTGTCATCTGCGAACAACGGCGCATCCCGCTTTGCTTGTGCTGCAGGCCCACAACCGCAGTTATGAGGTCCGTCAGGCGATGACTTGCATACAGCGCTCTTCCTTGCCTCTTCATTGCTTCTCGACCTCGCAGACCCACAGTACGAGGACTTTTGTGCCCGCTTACTGGCGATGTATAATACCGCAGACTCGGGTCTCAATCATCAAGTCTCTCGCAGAGTCCCGAAGAACTGTCGTACCTTATCAGATACCCGGCTTCAGTGGACAAGATCGTGTCGAGAAGAAGTTCCTCTAAGGTACACTCGCGGATCGGGCGCTGTCGAAGGAATTGTGCTTCTACCAAAACTTGTACCAAGCCTTGTTGGTCGTCTTGTTGGCGGGCGCGGCCTTGTCCGTGATGCTTTGCAGCTTCTTCTCTTCCTCTTGCCTCCTCAAATCAGCCTGCTTCTTGCCGACCACCTCGACGACTCGCTTCATGTTGGCCCGCTCGACCCGTCTTTGGTACTGGCAATACTCGTACGCCAGGATACTTATAGCCACGCCGGAGCCAACCGCCCAATTGGCCGACTTCGGCACTGGTGCTTCAATTCATAGAAATGTTAGCGTTGCTAGCTTTCAGAAACCCTACGACGCAAGACAGAAGGAGCCCTCACCTCCGACAATGTACCTCAGGAACCCCACCGCGGCGCCCGACCCAATGCCGGTGATGAATCCGTCCCTCGAGCACGGCGCCTGGTGGACTTTGAGAATATCGTCGCCTTTGATCGTCTTGAACGCCTCGCCCACCGTTGCGCGCTTGTTAGGGTCGACACCCTCTGGTAATGGAACGGATTTCAGCGACACCTCTGCGAACCGTTCCATGGCGGCGGCTTGCGACTTTCGGGATTGCTCATCGTCGGCGGAGCCTGGCGTCCGGTTCGGTGTCGGCTGGTTGGGGGATGACGGCGAGGCAGACATCTTGGGATAAAGCTCGTCGCCAATTGTGGTGTGGAAGGTGTGGAAAGCCCATCTGATGTCGATGGAATCATCGACTTTCTACCAGTCTACCCAGGTACAGATCTGAAATGGTCTGTGCGCTTGCATGGGTAGCTCGGGAAGTACCCTCGAGCCCCTGCAGTTGGGCTGACTGGGGTCAGGGGCGCACCTGCATACATGCGGGCAGTGGGCGCGTGTAAGACGCGGTTGGCCGACGCGTAAAGCAGAACCCGCCGAAAACCACTTTGGCCGGGCCTGGTGGGTGTTTTTGATTCGGGGCTCAACACCAATGAGCATTCTCCTATTCCAACTTGATGCCAATTTGAGGCGTCCTGCCTACACTCGATCGTTTTTCTCCTCTGCAAACAAAACAATTCACACGGGTACTCCTCTACGGCACGTCTGCTGATCCAAGACACGATCCTCCGTCCTGTGTCTCGGCCACGCGACGTAAATATAGGTACATTACGCTTCCAATTCTCGACGCCCAGACGGTACTCAGACTTTCTGGGACTAATCCAGTACCTGCTGCCCGAATACAAGACGCCCACACGCATGGTTTCCATCTCTTTCCTCGATTATCCTATCCACCATGCCCAACACCTCCCTGCGCCGGCCCCAGAAGGGCTTCCGCGGTGGTCGCGGCGGCAAGTTGGCCTACCATGGCGCCAAAACACGGACCTTCACAGCCGCATCCGGCAGGGCAGAAGCCACCTCCACAGACGAGAAATGGGAGCGGACACGGCTCGCCAACTCCATTGACGAGAATATGGGCTTCGCCCGCTACGAGGCCGGCCGGCCACGGGAAGGCTGGCTGGTGAACGTACAGCCAGCGTCGATCGAAGACCCACGCATACCTGGCGGCGGAGGCCGTGCGGCCCTGGACTGCTACTTCATCGAAGAGGACGGCGCGACCTTCAAGGCGACCATAGAATACGAGCCATACTTCCTCGTGGCAGTACGGAAGGGCCACGAGGCAGAGGTCGAAGAATGGTGCAAGCGAGTGCCCGGGGGCGGTGTCGTGAGGAGCGTCAGGCGGGTGGAAAAGGAGGACCTCAACATGCCGAACCACCTTCTCGGATACCGAAGGACATTCCTGGAGCTAAAGTTCGCCAACGTACAAGACCTCTTGTTGGCGCGGAGGGAAATCATGCCAATAGCGGAGAGGAACAAAAAGGGCATGGATGCCATGGACACATACGCCGAGGTTGCTGCGTGCGTACCTGACCCCTCTTGAATACCGTTGTGACCCGGTTGGTGGGGAGCCCTTGACTGACTTACAACAGTACGAACAACGGGAACTTTGACCTGTTTGACGACGATACACGAATTGATGAGAAACGACTCAATACCTCCATAACCGAAGCCAGTGATTTCCTTGTTGATATTAGAGAATACGACGTTCCATACCACGTCAGAGTAATGATAGACAAAGGTATGTCAAATCCAACACTGGACATATTCACTGCTCTGACATAGAGTTTCAGGCATCCGAGTAGGAAAATGGTACTTTGTAGAGGCAAAGCATGGCGTCACGACGGTGGTTTGCAACGAGGAACACCTGGCCATGGCTGACCCAGTGGTGATGGCCTACGATATCGAAACATGCAAAGCACCCTTGAAATTCCCCGACGCTGCCGTGGACCAGATCATGATGATTTCCTACATGATAGACGGCCAGGGGTTCCTCATCACAAACCGGGAGGTAGTCTCAGAGGACATCGCAGACTTCGAGTACACGCCCAAACCGGAATACCCCGGTCCATTTATGATTTTCAACGAGCCAAACGAGAGAGCCGTCATCGAGAGGTTCTTTTCACACATCAAAGAAGCACGACCAACCGTCATTGCCACCTACAACGGTGACTTCTTCGATTGGCCCTATGTCGACGCCCGGGCGAGTCTCAACGGAATCGACATGTACCACGAGATTGGCTGGAAGAAGGACAATGAGGATCAGTACAAATCCAACTACTGTGCACATTTGGACTGTTTTCACTGGGTCAATCGAGACAGTTACCTGCCACAGGGAAGTCGTGGTTTGAAGGCCGTCACGGTGGCAAAGCTCGGATACGACCCTGACGAGCTCGATCCCGAACTTATGACACCTTATGCCGCCGAACGACCACAAACCCTCGCCGAGTACTCCGTCTCCGATGCCGTCGCTACATACTACCTGTACATGAAATATGTGCATCCTTTTGTCTTCTCGTTGTGCACCATTATTCCCCTCGGTCCTGACGACACCGAGCGGAAAGGCACGGGAACACTCTGTGAGATGCTGTTGATGGTACAGGCATACAATCACGAGATCGTGCTTCCAAATAAACACGTGGCACCAAAAGAGTCCTTCTGGGAAGGCCATCTGCTGGATTCGGAAACATACGTTGGTGGCCACGTCGAGAGTATCGAGGCCGGTGTGTTCCGGGCAGACATCCCAGTGAACTTCGCCGTGGACACGGGCGCTGTCGATGAGCTCCTCAAAGACTTGGACAACGCTTTGAAGTTCGTCATCACCATCGAGGAGCAAAAGAAATTGGAAGACGTTGAAAACTACGAGGAGGTCAAGGAGCAAATAGCTGCCCGGCTGATGGCGCTGAAGGAGACGCCAAACCGGAGCGAGCGACCACTGATATACCATCTGGACGTCGCTTCGATGTACCCCAACATCATGACGACGAATCGACTGCAGCCGGACTCGATGATCGATGAATCGGACTGCGCTGCTTGCGATTTCAACAGACCTGGCAAGACGTGCGACAGAAGGTTACCGTGGGCTTGGAGAGGAGAGTACTTGCCGGCGAAACGAGACGAGTACAACATGATCAAGCATGCTTTGGACAACGAGCGATTTCCTGGAAAGTATCCCAACTCACCTATGCGGTCATTCCAGGATTTGCCTCCCGGCGACCAGGCCGATCTCATCCGGAAGCGCCTGCAATCCTACTCCCAGAAGGTCTACCACAAGATCCACGACTCTACCACCAAAGTCCGAGAGGCCATTATTTGCCAGCGCGAGAATCCGTTCTACATCAATACTGTGCGTGACTTCCGAGATCGTCGATACGACTACAAAGGCAAGGCCAAGGAGTGGAAGGGAAAGACAGAAGCCCTCAAGTCTTCAGGAGCGACCGCCACAGATGTTGAGGCTGCAAAGAAGATGATCATTCTGTTTGACTCTTTACAGTTGGCCCACAAGGTCATTTTGAACTCCTTTTATGGCTATGTCATGAGGAAAGGTTCAAGGTGGTACTCCTTGGAGATGGCTGGCGTCACCTGTCTGACAGGCGCTACTATCATTCAACTGGCTCGAGGTCTTGTCGAGCGGCTGGGTCGTCCTCTCGAGCTTGACACCGACGGTATTTGGTGCATGCTTCCTGCCACCTTCCCTGAGAACTTCGCCTTCAAGATGAAGAACGGGAAGAAGCTGGCGATTTCCTACCCTTGCGTCATGTTGAATCATCTTGTCCACGACAAATTCACGAACCACCAGTACCAGACTCTTGTCGACAAGAAGTCATTGAAATATGAGACACATAGCGACAACTCCATCTTCTTCGAAGTCGATGGTCCATACAGGGCCATGATCTTGCCCACTTCGAAGGAGGAAGACAAGAATTTGAAGAAGCGATATGCTGTATTCAATGACGACGGCAGTCTCGCAGAACTGAAAGGCTTCGAGGTCAAGCGGAGAGGAGAGTTGAAGCTCATCAAGATCTTCCAGCAGCAAATCTTCAAATTCTTCCTTGAGGGCACCACACTTGCGGAATGTTATGCTGCAGTATCAAAGGTCGCCAACCGTTGGCTAGACGTGCTCCATAGCAAGGGGACGACGCTGGCGGATGAGGAGCTCATGGAGCTCATTTCTGAGAACCGTAGCATGTCCAAGACGCTGGAGGAGTATGGTACGCAGAAATCCACGTCGATCACCACCGCCAAGCGTTTGGCCGACTTCCTGGGAGAAGGCATGGTCAAGGACAAGGGCTTGAACTGCAAGTTCATCATCTGCTCGCGACCCAAGAATGCGCCCGTCACTGAGCGAGCCATTCCTGTTGCCATCTTCTCTGCTGAAACAGACGTCAAACGATTGTACTTGACCAAGTGGTTCAAAGAGCCGCCTATCGACACCGACCCCAGGGCGTTGATTGATTGGGACTACTATTTGGAACGTCTCGGCTCGGTCATTCAAAAGCTCATCACCATTCCTGCCGCGCTGCAGAAAATCCGAAATCCAGTGCCGCGGGTTCCTCACCCAGACTGGCTGCAGAAGAGGATCAACATCAAAGACGACAAGATGAAGCAAAAGAAGATGACGGACCTCTTCAGCAGAGAACCGCTCAAGGACGTCACCAATCTCGCTGACCTAGAGGATTTCGGTACCCAGCTGCTGAAACCAAAGCCTGTCACCGAGATGGTGGCAGCAACACAGCAAAAGACAACACCAGTGGCACAGAAGAGGAAATCGCCTGAGCCTGAGGAGAACCTCGACCCGTTCTCTGCATTGCCTAAGGTCATGCCGAATCCTTCTGAAGACTATCCCGCTTTCATAGAATACCAGAAGAAGAAGTGGAAGATCCAGAAGCAGGCCAGAATACGTCGTCGACACTTGTTCGGTGAACGGCGTGCACCCACCAACAACATCCAACAGGCGTTCCGAGACCAGGCTGAGGTCACCTTCCGCAACACATGGCAACTACTACAGCTCAAGCCAACGGATAGCCCAGGGTTGGTTATAGCATGCGTCCTCATCGATGACAAGGTCCATTCCCTCAAGATCAAGGTGCCGCGCCAAGTGTTCCTGAACCTGAAGAGTAAGGATCTTCCGGACATTGACATTGAAGGCTGCGAAGTCGAGCAGGTCAATCACACACTGCCCAATGGTCATCCTTCGACCCACCTTTTCAAGTTGACGGTACCTGAAGATATCTACTTTACCCAAGCAGAGAAGTTCTCTCTTCTCTTCAATCACCCCAGTGTAGAGGGTGTGTACGAGAAGCAAATCCCTCTGAGCACTCGAGCCGTCCTTCAGCTGGGCAATCTCTGCACCATCGACGAGAGCAAGCCCGGTGTCCTTGGCCAGGGTCTGGATCAAGGATTCGAACTTCCAAGTTTGATGCGACCACTGAAGCCTAGGACATACCTCAGCGGGTCCAAGATGGCGTTCATCTATCTGTCCCACATCAGCGCTGGCGAACGACAGATTTTTGGACTATTCTCTAGCACTGGGGATACGGCGCATGTTGTGATACAGCACAAGAACAAAGAAGGTGGCCAGGATCTGCCCAATATCAACAAGATTTACTCCGACCTGCGTGCTCGGCATGCGAGCGAGGCGCAGGGGTCGACATGGGAAGACTGTTTCCCATACCAGGAGAAGCTCACTTTCAAGATCACTCAGGTCACAACGAGGCGAAAGGCTTTCCTTGAGATTGGTGACGTCGTCAAGAAAATGAAGAAGGACGAGACCAAGCCGCTGGTCATGGTCGTTCAGTCTTCACAGACGAATCTCCTTGTCCACGACATCTCAATTTTGGGTGAGATGCCTGTGCTGCCGCTCAAGTACAACGTCGATGACAGTTCACTGCCGCCACTTGGATGGCAGACTGTTGTTGCCAGGCGTTTGATACACCACTACCTTGGCCTCGGCCCGTGGATATTGCACCTCACTGCCCTGGCCAGGTATGCTGATATCCCTCTCTGCAACCTGGAGCGGGAGGATCCGCGCTTCTTGATCGATGTTGCATATGCGAGACGGCTACAAAGCAACAACGTCGTTCTGTGGTGGTCTGCTGGGCCCCGTCCTGATCACGCTGGCTATGAGCTAGACGATATTACCGGGCCCCTGGAAACCGTGCAAATGCCCTCCGTCAACACTCCAGGGACATATTCCTCAGTCTGCATTGACCTGGAAGTGAGGAACCTCGCAATCAACACCATCCTAACATCTTCTCTGATCAATGAGCTCGAGGGCGCCGACTCGATATCCTTCAACCCCGCGGCGGACGGTGTCGGCGGTGACACAGCAGAGGTTCTGTCCTCAGACAACGCCTTCGCCAACGCCAGCATCCAAGTGCTTCGTGAGATGGTCAAGAGCTGGTGGGCAGAGGCGTGCAAGGGCAACGAGATGGCAGACATCATGGTTCAGCATCTCGTCCGCTGGGTGGAGAACCCCGACTCGTTCCTCTACGACCGTGCCCTCCACTACTACGTCCAGATGATGTCGCGCAAAGCGTTCCAGCAGCTCATGGGTGACTTCCGCCGCGTTGGGTCCCAGGTGATTTTCGCCAATGCCAATCGGTTGCTTCTACAAACCACGAAGGCCGAGGTGGGCAACGCCTTCGCATACAGCCAGTACATCATCAAGTCTATCAAGGGCAAGCCGTTGTTCCACTTCATCGACCTAGAAATCAAGGAGTACTGGGACTACCTTGTTTGGTACGATGAGTTCAACTATGGCGGCAAGGCGACGCAGAAAGTCATCGAAGCCGACACCCAGAACCTGGAAACGATCATGCACTGGCAAATGTCGACATTCCTGCCTGTGCGCTTGCAATCTACCTTCGCCGACTGGGTTATCGAGTTCATCACACTTATGCACAACATGAAGCGGCCGCTCTTTGGCTCTGACCCCACTGCCACGCCACGCCTGACGCAACTCCCGAACAATCGCAACTTGGCCGAGGACGGTGAGGGCCAGATCATCCTCGGAAAGGCCTTCGAGAAGCCCCTGAAGCGCGACATCCAGGGCCTCCTGGCGACCCGGAAGCGCGAGCTACTCCACCCAGAGCTCGCAGCCGACTACACGTTCCCCAGCCTCCCCGGCAGCCACCTCAACTACAGCCAGAGCAACGCGGTGCTGGAGCTCGTCAAGATGCTGATGCAGGTGCTGTCCCTGGACAAGAACATCGTGTTCGAGGCACGGCTCCTGCGGAAGGAGCTCCTCGCGCTCTTCGACGTGCGCGAGTTCAGCAAGGAGGGCGGGTTCGTCAACCCGTCCGAGTCCCTCCGGATCGCGCAGGTCAGCTGCGACAGCTGCACGATGGCGCGGGACCTCGACTTCTGCCGCGACGAGGACCTGCTCCCCGAGGAGCCCGGCGCCGCGTCGCTGTGGAGGTGCAGCTTCTGCGAGGCCGAGTACAACCGCAACGAGCTGGAGGAGAGGCTCGTGGCGGACGTCGAGGCCATGGTGGCGGCGTGGGCGACGCAGGACCTCAAGTGTGTCAAGTGCGGCGCGTCCAGGGTTAATGACTTCATGGAGCACTGTACGTGCTCTGGCGGCTGGGGGGAGAGCGTCCGGAGGGAGGAGCTGGTGGGCCGGCTTAGGGTCTATCGGAACGTTGCGAGGTTTTATGGGCTGAGGATGCTTGGAGATGTTGTCGGTGGGTTGTTTGAGGACTTGTGAGGGCGGGAGGAATTCGGGATTTGAGATAGGGGAGTTGGGTGTCTTCGGCTTGGCTGGTTGAGTCGGTAGTGATGGACTGGTTATAAGAAGAGGTCGGTGATGGTCTTTGACTGTTTCGGTAGTATAAAGGGCGTCGTCTCGGAGCTCAGTCTGGATGAAGTACTCGGTTGGGTTGTCCTTTATCTGTGGAGCAATGTGGTTAGCTTAATATCCTCAATGCAGGGAATTCATCAACCAGGCTTTATATCGTGTTGTCTTGTGTGTTTCATGAGGTCTGAAAAGCATGGTAGTCGTGGACGGCGGTGTTCCCGGGTTCTTTCCACAAGGGTGCCTGTGCTCATTAAATGCAACACTATTCTCGAAGGGGTCGTTGTTCTCCATTCAGCATTCTTTATCCATCTACCTAGGTAGACGGTCAGCAGGACCGCTGGGGATTTCTGGGGACCTGAACTCTGCATGTTTACCTAAGTTCAGATGAACCCAGTGTATCAGACATGGTCACCTAGCAATACCTTCGCGTGATTGTGTGTCCGGTAGAGTATAGCGACTTGAGGAGGTTGAGCCAGTCACTCTGCGTTTCGTATTTGATCGGAGGGTGTATTTGGATCTCTTTGATGCTCCGTAGAAGTACTCATGGCATATCTAGGAGGTTCCACCATGCTTTGACCAATATAAGAGAGGAGGTTGGGCTTGAGAAAGAAAGTTCCTCAAAGAATGTTTCTCGTGCTTCATTACAGAGGTGATTATGTCCATGTGAAGTGTTGGTATTCCAGCAGCACGAGCAACACTCCTCGACAGCGCTGTGCTTGCAACGGCGTCAGAGCTGTATCGTAGGTTAGGTCGTTGTTTTTCTCGAAGAGAGGGAGGGGATGGACAACGGAGTCCGCCTAAGCATGGAGTGAATCACAATGAAGCCAGTCTCGGTAGCTGGTCGTCCCATGTCCGGATTTTAGCGTCAATTCGCGTTTGCCGTGTGGTGTTGAGCTCCTGGTTTATAAGTCGTTTTCCGACCACGTTGGCTGCCATTCACTCGGGCAACGAGGGAGTGGACTCACCGTCCGTTTTCCACCACCTGGTTGCGCGTTTCATTCACGCGTTTGTATTCACGCGTTTGCATCAACCACATCTGTGGAAGCTGCCTGAACTTTGCCTTGACCTGGCCTGATCTGATCTGCCCTGCTTCCTTCCACAACCTCAACCTCGCCCTCGACCTCGACCTCAACTCCAACCTCGAACCTGACCTTGACACCATCACTGCAAGTTCCCACCCTCCCCGTGGTAAGTCCGGATATCTACTCCCACTCGGCACTCTCTGCTCCCTTGACAATAATACTAACTATTCACTCTCTTGCAATAGTTGAAACACCCTCGCCGCCTTCACATAGCCCAGTCTATAACATATCCTCTACCCACTCAGCCAACTACAACAGCCTATCTAGAACCACGCGAAGGCAAACAAGATGTCCGACAAGAAGACCCCTAGCAACAAAAAGGCGGCCGACAAGAGCCGGTCCAACGAGACTTCCCCCACCGACGAGAGCCGCCCATCGCCTCTTGTCACCAATAGCTTCAGGCTTGCGGGCAGTGACTCCCGCACATCTAACACCCGGTTCGGAGCCATTGGCGGTCCGACCACTCCTGTTACTGTCCAGCATCCTCGCCAGCCGTTTCGGCATGCCACTAGCCTGGCCAACTTGAGTACCGTTAGACCTAGCACTCAGAGAGCACTCCAGTCGAACCAGCCAGGCGCTTCATACGTCCTGAACTTGCCTACCTGGCGTCGCGACCCTGAGTCAACTGTCCCGCCTCCCATCGGTGAGCGCCGCCCGGGAGCGCGCCCTGCGGAGAATGATGGAGACCGCAAGGCGCGCGATGATGCCCGCGCGATCGAGTACCAGGAGAGGGCGTTGAAGAAATACAATGCCGAGCACCAGCACAAGCAGCAGAAGCAGCAGGACCAGCAGCTGGTCCCTAGCCGCAGTCAGGGTTTCGGCGGTGCCGGTGGTTTCAATACCGGCTCCCAGGCCTTCGACGGCGGTTCCCGGGGTGTGGAGGACTCTCGCATGGATGCTGGACGAGAGCCGTTCAAGCCCATGAACGCAAAGCTCGACCCGGAGGCGGCGACGCGGCCCCTGACCGAGGAGGAGAAGGTTGTCCGGAACTTGAAGGGCATCTCGCACAAATACCAGGGAGACTCCAACAACCCGGCCAACGAGTCGGCCGACATCCCCGAGCACGAGAACTGCTCGGTGTGGATCACCAACCTGCCGCCCGACTGCACGTACCGGGACCTGCTCATGGCCATCGCGGTGCACCACCCGGGCAAGGTCTTCGCCACCTTCATCTCGCCGCCCAGCAACCAGGGCGCCAACCACCTCCCCAGCCGCGGCCACTCGGCCGCCAAGGTCGTCTTCTACTACCCCTACTCGGCCCAGCACCTGCTCCACGTCGCCAACAGCAACCGCCTCTGGGTCCGCTACTACCTGGCGCGCGCCGTCCCGAACCGCATCCGCGCCGCCCCGCAGGCCTACGAGAACCACACCACGCGCTGCCTCCAGATCGAGGGCCCCGCAGACATCGTCAACGAGCCCAACCTCCGCCAGATGTGGGACGGCTTCTTCGACTGGAACGACGACGAGGTCCTGGTCGTCGGCGACCGGGTGGACCTGCGCACGGGCGTGACGATACGCCGCATCATTTGGCGCTTCGGCTCGCACCGCGCCCAGGCCGTCGCGGCTATGCACTACATGCGCAGCTACTTCCCTGACATCTGGGTCCTCTACGCCGCCGATCCTTGCGACGTTCAGGTGCAGCGTCCCTAGAGTGTGGAACAGGATTTCGGTCCCTTCTAGAGTGTGGACAGGATTTCGGAGGGTGCTTTGAGGGTTCTGTTTTTTTTGTGTCTTTAGTTTTTTTCCCTCCCCGGCGGTTAAGGATGATTCTCTTGCGGTTTGCATGGCGCTGGCGGTATTGATTGATTGCTTCTGAGCGGCGAATGGAATTATTGTATTACTATACTCTTTTGTGCTTTTGCTTCTGCTTCTGCTTTTGCTTTTGCTGCTTACACCTGCCTCCATGAGTGATTGGAGCGGTCTCTTTTGTGTTGTGTGTCATCATCCTCCAAGACCACTGTTTTCTGGCATCGCATGATCTCATGCCACTTTCTTGAAGTGTGAGTACATTTCACCGCAACTCCTGCTTCATAGCTGAAGCCCACCTCGAGCTCTCTCTTTCTTACTCTAAGGCTAAGCCAGTGCTCCTTTTTGCTGTTCAATTCCACTTGCCAGGATATCGGCAAATGCTCTCAGGACTCCAACACCACTGGGTTTGGAGATCAAAAATGACCACCAAAATATTGTGATACCTCTTCTGGGTTTGTCTGCTTAGCACCCTTTCTCAGATTCATTTCCCTGTCCCATTTACTGCATCCTGGATTGAACCACCCCACAGCAACAGAGAAAGAAGAAACTGTCGAGGAGGGCAGCCATATCTATTACCTAGGTATACACCCGATACGGTATGTTATTCTTGTGATAACGTTTCCAGGGTTTCCTCTTTCTTCACGCGCCAATGTACTGGCGGCTCCAGGTGTGAGTGACTCCTGAGGAGTCAGGAGTGCTGTGCGCTGTTCCACTTCCAAGGCAATTTCATGTAAAGGACTCGGTTCAACGGACGAGCTTTAAATCAGCAGCGTCTCAAGTCGAACACTGAGCTTACAGATAAGAGGTGGGAGGTGCTCCAGTTGTGTCCAGGCCGATGCGGCCTGTCTGCACACCATTCGACACTTGCCCATGGGGAAGGAGCTGGTTGTCAAGTGAATGCCCAGTATCCGTTCCGTTCAATGCAGTCTCGATCTGAGAGCATCCTATCTTGGAAACACTAGGTGAGCACTCATGTTATCATAACCTTGCTCATGCTGAGGCAAGCATTTTGACCCCTTAAAAGCTAAGTCATAGACCAACTCACATTCATGTTAGGAAATACAAACACCAAGGAAAGAAATCGTCGTGTGATCACCCATGACTGTGAAATGAATGATCTCTACGCATGACGGACTTAATCACCACGCAGAATGTAGGCCTCCCGATCATTGAAATGAGTCTGAGCAGGTAAATCAACACGCCTTCGGTAGCATGAGGGCTATCATACCCTGGAATTTCGCAAAGTCTCGTAGAAATAGTTCACAGCACCAGTATAGAATCCCGTGACGTTTTGCGATATTTGTCCAGCAAGGGGGAAAGTAATACATGGATGCATTCTCGTTTTAGAAAGTGGACGACGCTCGATCAACAACTAGCCATTCTGAGGATAGAAGCACTTGAGCAAAATGTTTTAGGCTGTTCAGCCCATCGCGAGATTTCGAGGTGCCGTATGATATCTACTTCAAATGGGCTCTTCCGCCTAATGTTCCTCCGTTCAGTATCTCCCCGTCTGATATTAGTCTGTCTCTATGGACTCTGTTCCGTCCAGCTCTTATATCGTCCGGTCTAGCTACACACCCTACTAGTATTTCGTCCAGTGTTCATCCTCCATGTACAAGCTCCGAGATTACTTCTAGTCGCATCGATTTCCATTCGAAGAGGCCGGGTATAGTCATACAAGGGACTCAAAAATACATCAAGCGATGGGGACGCACCAGGCGGGAAAGTCTTGTATCACGCACTTCAAGGCTAGCTTGTCAGAAACAAGCTCAGTCATGCTAAGAAAACAAAACCACTACAGCCAGAGGGGACTAGATCTTCAAAGCATGAATAGATCTTCCAGAACCATTCAAGAGCGGGAGGATCTGCGTCTAGGGTTGCGGAATTCGGACGGCATGAAGACTAAACGATTCTGGGTGCCTTGAAACTTGAAGCGCTAATGAAGTTGGCTGTGATTTTTGCACATTATGCGCAAGTAGCCAGTGCTACAGCTCATGGTGGCTGAGCCCATGGGTTTAACTTTTTCGATTAATTACCTGAGTATGTTGCGCGAATTCAAGATAACGCCCTGCATGTTGAGTATGCTGCATGCATGAGAGCAACACCTGCTTTCCAAAGGCATGGATGATTTCGACGACTATGCCCAGGAAACTCCTCCCCCAGAGCCGTCGTTGAGCGAATGAGCGTGGCTATTGGAGTTGCCTCAAACAGTCTTGTGCAAGTCAATGACTAAACAGGCGTGGTAGCTAAAGATTGAAACAGGAGTCAGGGGTGTTCAGTCGAACCCACAGACAGTCCGGGGGAGGATCAAACCTTACTCTTTGGGGACCATCAGACGAGATGCAAGAATGTCTGGGCGCCGTCTCGCGGGCCGCTCAGACTGGCTTCTCCGTAGTGCCGTTGTGCGAGCCGATTGGGCGTTTCGACGGTTCCTGAATCCGAACATGTGCCAGCTGCCACTGTTGGTGTGACACCAGAAGGGTCCCTTGTCTGCGCCTATCACTATGATGCTGACAATTCGCCACGCGGAAGTTAGTGCACTACTCCCAGCAGACGGGCCGCCCAACGCTGCGGCCGCACTTGCGGCGGTCTTGGCACACTTCCAGAAACTGAGCAAGATGGCCGTCGTCCTGGGCCTCCTCCAAGCCACGAAAATTGGCCTGCTCTGGCTGGCTGGATAGCCAAGACCCACGATGCTTTCAGCGGCGGCAAGGCCGAAGTTATCTGCCTTGTCTTGGCCGTCCGAAGCGGACGACACGCAGATCTGCTGTCCTGTTGCACGCTTCCCGGCTTCCGGACGCCTCCTTCACCAGGCGCAGCAGCCCGCGTCCACCACTGTCGTCGTCTGGAGTATCTAACAGTAGTGGGCAGCCATCCGGGCTCAGACGCCGCCACTCGACTTCAAACGAACTAGCGTCACACTTGACCTTGTCTGACAGCTCGATCATCCAGTAACACTGCGGTCGTCCAGTTGGAGCCTCAATCATCAGACCGGATGTTCAGCTTGTCGTGAAGGCTGCCTTCGCCATGGCCTCACCCACTCCCAGGTTGCTCCCATTTGCTCTCCAGCTGGGCCAGATGGGAGGGGGCCAAGAGATGGGATGTGTATATAACCTCTTCATCGTCCTACCCTCTCCTCTCGATCTTGGCAAACACCTCGTTACACATTCACAAGCACAAGATCTCATCTGCACAGACCTCTTCTTCTTCCGCTCCTTGCTACCTTCACCCGGATCTGCGACCAGGAGTCTGCAAATCCGTTTCAATACTTGAATCTACTGCTTAAACAAGCTTGAGTCTTCGTTTCCAGTTTCGTTTTCCACCATCTCACAGGCTATTCCTCTGCCGCATTAATTTTTACTTGCCTCTATTCCTCACCCAAACACACCAAACATCATCAACATGGTCGCCCTCAAGGCCGCAGCCGCCGTCACCCTCCTCTTCGCTCTGCAAGGCGCCCTCGCCGTGAGCCCAGCAGACTCCTACACCTCCTCCAAGGTCCGCTCCGCCAAGCACGAGCAGCGCCAGGCCGCGGCGAAGCCCCCCGTCCTCCAGGCGCAGCCCAGCCAGATCCCGGACCCGACGCTGGCAGCCGGCAACGGCAACGGCAAGAACCAGCAGTTTATCACGGGCCAGTGCACCGACTCGACCGACTGCGGCGCCCAGCAATCCGACTTGACCAAGGTCTGCTGCGCCTCCGTCGTCGACCAGGCCTCGGGAAAGACCGTCGGCACCTGCTCCGGCTCCGCGGTCGGTAACGCCGCGCCCAAGCTCGGGTGCGGCTTCGGTGACGGCAAGGCGAACTCGGGCGCGGGTGCTGCTGCTGCCCCGGCCGGCGGTGCCCAGGCTGGCGGTTCCTCCACCAACGCCGCTGCCGGCTCCGCAAGCTCTGGCGCCGCGTCTGCTGGCGGCAACGCGGGTGGTGCTGCTGCGGCGTCCGGCGGGTCTTGCCCTCCTACCAGCACCAATGACAGCCTCGGACCCGGCAACGTCGGCGTCCCTGGCAAGCAGTTCGTCACCGGCCAGTGCACCAGTGACGGCAACTGCGCGTCCAACTGCTGCGTGCTCGGCGGCGGTAGCGACAAGTCCATTGCTGTCTGCCGTAACGAGCCTGCCCTCAAGCCCACTGAGAAGTGTGGCTTCACGTGCACCGCCTAAGTGGCTGAGAATGCTACTGGATGGACTAGTGATGAGTCCGGGTCCGATACTCGGAAGATATAATGCCTCGCGATCCACGCCCGTGTTGCACACGGGAGGATGATTGGGTGATTTGTGGAAGTAATAATTATGCATAGCGGGTGGAATGGTTTGCATTGCTTGGAACGTAACTGGATTTGATTATTCTGTCAGCTCGAGGCCGGAGACAAGCGGCTCTGTTCACTCTTTACAGTCTCAAGGAGTATTTCGTATAGATCTTTTAATAATATCATGATATGCCAGTCACTATGAATTCCAGTTGCGTAAAGTGATGTGCTGATCGTTCCAACACTACAATTTATGGAGCGCGATGCACCAAAATACTTAGTTTATCATACAATTTGCTACTCGGGAGTCTTGGCGTCGCTCAGTTGAGTTACGCTGAGAATATTGCTTGTATAGGCAATCGCAAGGCAATACACATATGGTGGAGTTATCTCATCGGGTTCAGACTGAAAAAGTCCCCAGTTACCCGGACAGGATATTTAAGGATAAACAAAGAGTGGAAGCGCTCGCTGTTTTAATCAGTATCAAGATCCATGCTGGCAAGCAGCACATCTGCCGGCTATCCCACCCAAAGCAGATTCGGATTTCCTACAATCTGCTTCCTCTCATGGAACATTCGCCGGCCGGATCCTCGGCATATCCCCCAGCATCTCAGGCACCCACCCAACATCATCATCCTCAGGCTCCTCAAACCGCCGGTCCTGATCGTCAACGTCAACAGTCCCACCACGGACGTACAAGATAGCCGACCCCTCAGCCTCAGGGCCCGAATCCACAAGCTCCTCGTCGTCGGGGATGAAGCACTCATACTCGACAAGCAGGTCGTAGCTGCGCAGCCGCCTGCCAACCAGCAGGTCCCAGGCGCCAGTCTCGCCCCCAAAGGTGGCCGCGGACTCGTCCCCGACGCCGCCGCCGCAGAGGAGGAGGTCGTACAGCAGGCCCATGGTCAGGAAGCCACCGCCGCCTGGGGTGGAAAGGTCTACCACCAGGTGCTGGACGTGGTCGCGGCCGTCCTCGTTGAAGTCCTCGGACGAGTAGCTCTTGACGACCTCGAGGCGCGTGACGGGCGGCCCGCGGGCGAAGGTGACGCTGAGCCCGCGCCAGCTCGCGGCTGGGCAGAGGTATGCGTCCCTGAGGGCTGCGCCGCCGTCGTCGCCACCGCCTGCCGCCCAGGGCAGCCGCCGGAAGGGCCGAGCCACGTCGCCGTTGAGCGAAAGGAACCACCGCACGCTCTTGCGCTCCGCCGGGGTGAAGCACGCTGCGGAGCTGAAGAGGGACGTGAAGGCCTGCGCCAGCACGGGGTTGACTGAGACTGCTGTTGGGTCCTGGCCATGGAGTAGCCGGGCGGTCCGGGGCGGGCGAGGGGGGTGAGACAGGATCTCCTGGGCGAGGAGCCGGAAGGTCCTGCAGGTTGCCTGCGTTGTGGATCGGTCAGTGGGCTGTTGTTTGCCAGAGCTCGGCATTTAGATGCGCGCGCGAAGACACGGAAGAGCGAGCACAGAGCGCGAATCGCGGTGGAGCTCGACCACAGTTCTTGCTCCATTCATCTACAGTCTCGAGGACAGCTACTTGGGGAAAGTGCGGTCGGCTGGTGTCTTGCCTGTGAGAGGAGGAAGCTCCGCAGATCGATGCTGCTGAGGTGCTGGAGGACCAGGATCCGCGTTTCTGTGGGCAGATCTTCGAAAGACCCCATCATGGGATCCTGGAGATGGCCAGTTTGGGCCTTCTAAATTGAGTAGCAAGATTGTTGTTCATGCCCTCCACCTGGGAAAGGAATGAGATGGATGCTAGGGGAGTCTGCTCCGACTACCATGGCATGATCATAAATGTGGATGCAAAGAAGGGTTAGGGTTACACAACGTGTTGTTAACTTCCAAGGTTGAGAGGTTGAGAGGTTGAGTCCGTCCCCTTGATTGACTTGCAAAGGAGTTGTGTGTCACTACCTAGGTATTCACTATGTTAAGCGAGTTCATCCATACTCTACAAAGTAGTCTGATGCGAACTAGTATTATAGTCGGGTCCAGATGTTTCGGGTGCATGATCTGCAGTCTGAAGCCTATACACGCACGTCAACGTTCGAGTTGACATCATCAGGGCCAGGATGCTTTCCAAGAGGGGAGACGTCATAGTGTGACTTTATCATTGTGTCAGGGTGCCTGCTTGTGCCCAGGCCATGCTCGGCTGCTCCAGCTTGTTATTTTCTAACAATTCCCACCATGCGAATCTCTCTCGGTCTTTTTATCTGCTCTGCTAGCTTCTGCACTAGTCATCGATCATGAGTCGTGCCAATGATCATCGTATACCCTGGATATGGTATTCTCTGATGCTCACAAGCGTCAAACCCAACTCAGGCGACGGCTCGGCTGCCCTGTACGTACCTGACCCCGTTTTCAAAGCGGCTCCCGGACATGTGTAGGCCGATTTCAGGTCCGAGTGTATCGGCCGAGTCGGATCTCAACTTGTGCGTACTTTTGGATGCTGGAACTGATATTCTACCTAGGTACGTTTGGATCCCCATGATGGTCAATTCAGGTCACAATGAAGGAGAGAGACTCCAGATCTGACATTGGAGGGAAGGAAGCATCGATGATCGAGTGATCAGATTAGTAAAGACTAGCTACGAGACCTCTGCTCCTCCTTCACACAGCTCGTCATCGAATCTCCGTCCCCAGTGGCGTCCCAATGCCAAAGAACTCCGTTCCCCAAGAAAGCCTTTCCCAAGTTCTAATAAACCTGGCCACACGCTAAAGCCTTTCCCTTTCCCAAGCTCTAAAAAGCCTGGCCATACGCTACCCGCGCCGACTCCTTCCATGACCAAACTCCCCCAAGAATCAAGACCTTCCCTCATTTCCTTATGTCACACTGAGTTCGTCTTCCTCTAAAACCAATCCAAAAAAAGCCGCGCTGCATGGGGTGCGTGTATGTGCTACGCCCGAAGTGATGCACGTCAGTCCTTTTGCCGTGTTTGCGCATCCAGTATGCTCGTTGGGGTATCGATGCTATCGCCTAGGCGCCTCGTGTACGTTTGTTGTTGCATGGAAACCCAACATCGTCAAAAGCAAACACTTTCCTTCTTCCTGCTCCGTCGTGCTTCGTTTCGTCTCGTTTATACCCGGCCCCCTCTCGGCTTCCAAGCTAGAGTCAATGCCTCCGCGCGTCACCCTTCCGATGACCACGCCCTGCCGTCGACGCCGGTCCAGCGGCGGATGAGGAAGGCACCACACCAGGCAGCATGCGAGGAGGCGAGGCAGAGACCATCGCCCGGGAAGAGCTGCTGCTGCTACTGCTGGTGGTTGTGACAGGCATAGGCGGCCCCAGCACCCCGCTGCCGACCATGCGCGCCGAGTTGGCCAGGTACTGCTGGATGAGGTCATCGTCGCAGTTGCCGTGCATGAGCAGCTGGTTCTTGAGCTGCAGCACCTCGTCGCGCAGGGACCGCGCCGTCTGCGTCAGCGCCTGGTGCTCGGCGCCCATGGTCCGCTCCGTCGCCTCGAGCTCCGCCACGGCCACCTTGCCCTTGGCGCGGCACCGGTTGGCCGCGTCGCGGTTGCGCGCTCGCGGGTCTGGCTGCGGCGGTTGGTGTCGTGCTGGCATTGTTGGGGGCTGCGAGGATGGGCCCGCTTGGGGAGGTCTGGAGGGCGCGTTGCTCCTCGTCGTCGTCGTTGTCGTCGTCGATGTCTGCTGGTGTTTGGAGCTGCTGCTTCTGCCGCTCTTTTGGTTATTGTTCTTTTGCTCGTCGTCGCCGGTCGCGGCCATGGCGGCTATGGCTGGGGCGATTGGGACCGGCTGCGCAGAAAACCCTGGTGATGAATTGTTTCGGTGACTCTTCTTCTCAAGGCTCGTCTTTGGTGGCGCGATGGGGCCGGATGCCTGCCTCCTCTTCTTGTTGGGCTTATCTTCCACCCGTGATTCGACCTGCATCCCCAGGTGAATCGGCATGGTTTCCTTGCTAGTGGCGAGCGATTCGATCATACCGGTACTCACCTTTCTCGGAGAACTCGGGCTCTGACTGCTTGCTGGAGTTGATGTGCAAGGCACACTCAGGCTCGATGACGTGGTGGGCACTCTCGATGTTGACGTCGACGTTAAGCTGCCATCCATCGACCAGGTGGTGCTTACCATGGGCTCGAAGCTGCTCATGCCAGAAACAAGAGGCATGGAGGAGTTGTACTGCGGCAAGGACGTGGGAGACACCATGAAGCTGTCCATATTGGCAGAAGTTGCCGGATGGGCCACCCACGGGTCTTGGTGGAACCCGGCGGCACCGCCTCCTCCGCCCGGCCCTGGGGCTGCCGGATGGCCAAAGTGAGCATACAAAAGCCCCGGGTCGATCGGGATGGCGCTGCTGCTGTCGAACCCGAACGAATTCAAGAGCGGTGGGTAGAAGGGCGAGGTGTGGGGCTGTTGGACCGAGTGTGCCTGAGACGGTTGGTGCGGAGCGGAGGGTTGGTCCGAATAGAAGGGTTGGGCTGGTTGCTCATCGCTTTCAACGGGATCATACTGCGTCTCGTCCTGGTGGGATCCTGCCGTGCCCGTGATGTCCAAGTCCTGCAGGGTCTGGAGCGTCTCGAGAGGCATCTCAAGAGCTCGGATGCCTTGTTGAAAGGATATTGGGGGTTGCGACGGGTGTGTGTGGCTTGTACGCAGGCAGTGCGTGCGGTCGCAATCGGGATCGAGGCTGCCCGCTAAGTAACAAGCATGCTTCGGAAAACAAAGTTTCGCTTAACGGCCTGACAGTGGCTCTGTTTCGGGTGGATGCTTGATGCTGCTCGTGGGGTTTGTTCCTTGCCTTGATAATCGATCGGGTTTCGTCGACTTTTTTACTTTTGAATTGCCGGTACCAGAGAAGTACTGGCTGCAGGTGGCGACGTAACTTGATGTCGCAATTGACAAGCACCGCACCACTGTGTGTGTGTAGAGAGAGAGAGCGACTTCTGGGATGTCTAGACAACAAATGGATGCAACTGTCGCCGCAGCACAGCATGGTTGTGTGCCTCAAATGCTGGGTAGCCGGAAAGAATGTAAGTGGCCGACGCGGGCCCTGGGATTCCTCCAAGACAAAGCGTCCCAATGGCCGGGATCAGCAAGCCTGATTTTCAGAATAGGCACGTCACAATTGGCGGGAAGGCGCCGTGGAATATGTGGAAGACGCAAGAGTGACCATAGACAATACTGGAGAGAACGTAGGTGCTGGGGCGGAGCAACGCAGGGCTGCCGTACTGATGTTAGCGAGTGTCTTCCCTCTTGGAGCACTTCGGGCCCATCGGTCATTTCTGCAGGGACTATGCCGCGCTGGGCCGAGTCGGTCTCGACAAGAGCCCACGGCAGCCAGGACCTGCTGCCGGAAAAAAGGAATTAAACAGAGAGTCCGAGAATTTGGTACCTTGTTTTCTCAATTTTCTTTTAGAAAAAAAATGTTTTGTTTTCTCTCGGGCTGAACGAGGAGAAGGGGCGCCCACCGGTTGGCAATAGCGCATCCACCCGCAAAGGGGCCGCCTGTGGCAGGAAGCTGGCAGGACTCGAGCGTATTGCAGGGGTTGCGAATGCTTCTGGGCGTGACCCGATGTCGAAGGGGGCAATTCTAGAAGTTTTCCGGGGGTCCAAGGGACCTTCAAGGCTGGGCTCTAGTGCCCGGCGGGACCCCAGGTCTATTGCAGCCCTGGCGTGCCTGGAAGAGGTTGATGCCTGTGGGGCAGTTCGTCTCTGCAGAGTGCTGGCATAGGTAGACCAATACTGTAGCCTCGCCGGATCCAGCACCTGCACACCCAGACCCAAGCACACAGGAGGACTGGACGCGATGGATCGGGATATTGGCGTCCCCCTCCGCGTCCAGGACAAGTCCTACAGATCTCACGGCCGTCGAAATGCGATCTCGTCTCCAGGTAACAACACAAGTACTTCGTACCTCCGTAGCGATTACACCAGGAGGTAGGTTGAGGACGCGTGGCCAATCGCTAGGAAGAACCTGCCGGTGAAGTGTCCGGAAATCCTGATTGGAGGGCCCAGCGGGACGACGTGATAGGCCAATGCGAGGGGCCTCAGGGTTTAAGTTTCAAATCCAAGTGGACCTTCATTCTCCGCCGGCTGATATGATGCGATCGGTGAAGGAATGAAGTATCAGTCAGTCAGTTAACGATCTCGATGAGAAGATGTGCAAATGAAGGCAGCGGGAATAAGACAAAGTCTATATAATTCCCCAACTTGTCGCGCGCCCCCCAGGCCCCCCGGGGGGGACCACGCTGGACATCCAGGGTCAGGATTTCCAACATTTCAATGTCGCCGGCTGGCAGGGCCCCACTGCATCTGACAGATGCGCTCGATGGGCAGTCCCCTGTGGATGCGCCGTTCGATGGGCTCGATGTGGATATTCCCACCCAGACTACCTTCTGGGATGTCCTTTCCCGGGCAGCCTGGCGCCGCACACAGCAGAGCTTCCCTGCTTCCGTGACCAAGTACTCGCAGGAGATCTACAGCTCTCGGGCTAGGGAACCACCCAGTTTGTCAGTCCTACACACACACACACACACACACACACACACACACACACACACACACACACACACACACACACACACACACACACACACACACAGCATAGCAGCGTGTCAGCGCCGTCAGCTGGAGTTAATACTCATACCCGGGTAGCTACTGCCTCTCAAACCGACGTGTGAATCGACGGCCTATTCGGGGATCGCCACCAAGGTAACACATCTGCCCAGGTGTGTGTGTGTGTGTCACTGTGTGTGTGTCTGTGTGTCTCGACTACTCTACATCCATCTAGGTTCGCTGCAGCACGCCGCCGGGCGGTGGAAGGAACAGAGTCGACCTCTCTAACACTGGAAATGACCGACCTATCCTAAAAATTGGCATGGGAGTCTCAAAAACCGACCTTTCACCCAGTCATGGTGTCGTCAGTAAATGCGGGCTGCGCCCAGAAGGTGATACAGAACAATGCACAAGGAGGGGCTGTCATCGACACTCCTCTTGTCGATGCGTGATCCGAGCCTGGTATGAGCTTTCCACACCCTCGATGCACAGCCGATATCTGGATGATAAGAAGACACAACGCACGTCCAAGATCAGGATTCAGGCGGCGGTTCACACATTTACTCCGACTTGTCCGCACGGCCTGTCGCTCCTGCGCGGGCGGAAGTCTTGGAGATGTCAACTTGAAATCATCCGCATCTCGCAACGCATTCCCTAATTCGCTATGTTCTCCGCGCCTCATTGACTTCGATAACCCCCTATCAATTGGCATGGTGCTGACTCGAATGACCCGCAGTGATGATTTGGATACAACGAAGAAGGCACGTTGCATGTAGGCGGCGGTGTTGCCTGGTCTCTTTTTGGGCATCGTGAAGACCAACTCAATTCAGATGTGACGTCTTGCGAATCTCATATCATCTATACTCATCATGTTCCCTTTTTTCTTCGGGCACTGTTGGGCTAGGCACTCGGAACATTCCAACGGAGAACAGACCCTCAGAGCTTGAGGTCGTTCAGCCCGCTGCCGTCCAAAACGTACCCATCCTCGGCGCCTCCCAGTGCGGACTCCAACGAGGACCAATAGTCGAGACATGTTTACCGGAGGTTCAGGGCATGACTGCTCTGGCTTGACTGCCCTATCTACACCCTCCGCTGGCTTGCATTATCGCGCTTGATTCCCAGGCATGCATTCGGTTGTGCCCAGGTGGTCCTGGCCCACTGGACAATTCTGCTTGCTGGCCGGCTCGTGCCCCGGGCCCGGAAGACGGCACCCTGATGGCTTTCTCAGCTGACATCAATCTGTACAGTTGTACGACCGGATCTTGATTCAGCTATCAGACCATCGAAGTGCCGCGTCACTGCACAAGACGCCCACCTCATGACATGGTGGGCAAGTAGGTTTGCATCAGGCAAGCTTGGCAGAGAAAACTGTCTGCGTGCTGGTGAGCCACGCTGTGTTTTCCATTCATTCTAAATGAATGTCAGTATAAATATACTTGGTATGTGGCACTCAGACCTTCAGGACATTAAGACACAACATGTCGTTGCTGCTGCTGCTCAATCGCAGCACCCATCAAATGACACGGTTGGGACTGAGGCCTCCTCCCTTCTGTCAACAGAGGCAAATGTCACTGAGCCGAGCGCCTGTCAATGACCAGCAACGCCAAATTCACGATACTTCAATACGTGATACTCGAAAAACGAGCATGGTGTCTTCCCAAGGCCGGAAGTCTCCGCCGGGCGGTTCCCGGGCTTTTGCCGAGCTTAAAAAGCGCCGCTGCCTCAGAATCGGACTCCGCCGTCCAGGAGAGCAGCGCCAGAGAGATGTAACACGCGTGATTCATGGCCGCGGATTGTTGTACAAATGTCAGATCTCAGTCAGTCCCTAGTAATCTGCACACCTAGTTCAAAGTTCGGACGACATGCCACCGGCAACGTCACGACACCTTAAGCTGATCACTTCTCCAACTTTAGAAAGCCCAAGCCAGAGATGACGCAGACGGTTTAAGCTTTTTGTTTCTCGCTTCCCATCCCGGAATCTTGAAGCGGTGTTGAGTATCGACGGGGTTGTCGTCACACGGGTTCCCTCATCGGGACTGTGCCTGCCAGCAAAGACTTACTCAGTCCCCGCCGAGAGAGAGGGACAAGAGAAAATCTCCCACCAGAGGGCGTGTGCGGGAGTGCAGCGAGGGAATGAGGCCGGGTGGGGGTATCTCCTGTTGGGCATCAACGATCAAGGTTTCATCTGGCCGAATTCGCGAGCCGGATGGGGAATCTCGCGCGTGGATGACCTGGCGATTTGTCAGGGCGGGCTTGCCGCGGGAGGATTTTTCCAGATAGTCAGTTTCCCCATTTAGGAGCCGAACGGGAAAAGGGCCAGTTAACCAACCTAGCCCCCCTCTCAATCCCCTGCTGGTGGGCAGCGACCAAACTGGTTCCTCTCTCCCAGGCTGGAAGTCCAGTTGGACTGTCTTGTTTGTTCTCCCCTCCCCGCTCCGCCAGCCCCTGAGTAAAACCCTCGATCCCAGCGTAGACCTATTGTCAGGCAAGCTTTGTGAGCACGCCACGACTTTGTCTGTTCCGAAACGAAAACTCTAGCAGCCGTGTCAAAAATGTTTCAATCCGCTGCGAAATTCCTACGGCTCAATTATCCAGGAATTTGCGCTCTAAATGACCGTCCTTTTTGCTGGCTCGCGAGGTTGAAGAAGCCACATTGAGAGACTCTAGAACCTCGGGAAACATAACAAATCTTGGCGAAATTAATCACGGATTCATGGACACAACCTGAACACTCCCAATGTCATCGCGTAGCACTGATATATTCCAGTAGTGCGATGGCTAAGGGAGGAATCACTTATGCCCATACCACTGGCCCGAAAGAGACTACGCACCCATGATCCGATAGAAGTACCATTCAATTATATCTCCATGCGATAAACAAAGAGAACGAACACCCCTCAGATCTCATACACCCCCTCCCAACGAATGTCCCTGCTACTCGAGCCAACATACACGTCGTAGCGCCCCGCTTGCACAACCCAGCTCTGTGACACCACGTCCCAGACGCTAAGGTCGCGCCTCGTGAGCTCGAAGGCCACGTCGGCCTGCTCCCCGGGCGCGAGCCTCACCTTCTCGAACCCGCGGAGCTGCTTCGCGGGCCCGCCGGGGATGCCGACGTACAGCTGGGCTATCTCCTCCGCGGCCGCGTTGCCGGTATTGGAGATCTCGGCCGTCACGGTGGCTGCGGTGTCCCAGATCGAGCCGCTTGCGATCACCCGCTGTGATAGGTTGCTCGACACCGGTGCGGACTTGACGGAGCCGCCCGAGTACTCGAACGTGGTGTAGCTGAGGCCGAATCCGAACTCGAAGCGGGGCTCGATGTTGTTGGCATCAAAGTGGCGGTAGTCGATGTAGACTCCCTCGGTGTAGTTGCACTGCGGGAAGTGGTCGTCTTCCGAGGCGGGCTTGCATGGCTCATACAGGTTCCCATAGTCGCTCTCGTTCCGGGCGAGGGTGTACGGCAGCTTCCCGGACGGGGATATTTCTCCATACAGCAGGCTGACGAGGGAGTCGCCGATGTCCTGACCGGGAAGGTGTGCGATGATGGTGGCCGTGACGTTCGGGTGCTCGATCCATTGGTCTACCAGCCGGATGCCCGCGGCGTGGATGACAACGATGGTGTTGGCGCATTTGGATGCGACGTTTAATACCAGTCCGTCGCTGAAGTCGTCATGCAGGCCGTCGCGGTCCCAGCCCTCGGTCGCCATGGCGTTGATGAACACCAGGCAGGCATCAGACATGGGGTTAACGGGCGGGTTGCCGGAGCGCAGGTCCCAGTTCAGGTAAGTTCGGGTCTCTTTGGCGCGCTGGGTCAAAGCGCCGAAAGGCTTATTCCTACCAGTCAGTAGGAGTCCCTGACAATTCAAAAGCAAGAAGGCTGATTGGGGAAGACTCACAGAATCGATGTACGACGGCCCGTTCGAACCGCTTCGGCCACCCGCGAATATGACCCCATCGTAAGCTCGCTGTGAAAAGTGCGCTTCAAAGCCTAGGGTCGCGTCGGCCATTTCCGGCTGCGATTGGTAGCCAAGTTCAAATAATTTGTCGATGTTTTTCGTTGGCGGCGCCTGAGCATCATACCCGAAGATGGACAGCATCTTTGGGTTCTGAAGTGGTAACGAATTGTTGACGTTCTTCACAAGCACATGTCCCGCGGCGGCTCCTTCGAGAAGAGTCAGATCTGCATCGGGGCTTCGTGCGTCAATGAGCTCATGTGGCAGGCTGAGGTTCTGTATACCAACCCCGGGGCTGGGGAAGCTCGTGTCATTCTGACCGAGCAGATACCAGGCTGCGAGAATTCTGTCCGCGAGCCTGTGTAAGCAGATGCGAAAGCAAAGTTAGGGGAGTATCCGCTCACCTGTGGGCCATATCATCGATTCTTTCCTCGGTGACTGAACCATTCTTGACTGATTCGGTCAAATTGGCAGCCCAACTGGTTCCATTAGGCATGATCATGTCGAGCCCAGCGAGCGGGCCAGCTATACCACCAGTCCTGGCGTTCCAGTCCGAGACGACGAAACCCTGGAACTCGAGCTCCGTCTTCAGAAGGCCGTTCATAAGCTTGCTGTTCTGGCAGCCGTACGAATTGTTGACCCGATTATAAGAGCACATCACGCTAGCAGCGCCAGCCCGCACGCCATCCGCAAACGGCCAGAGATACAGCTCATGCAACGTCTTGTCATCGATGTTCGACGACGCGGCCTCGGTGTTGTTGTACGGCCGCCGCCAGGTCTCCTGCTCGTTCGCGATCAGGTGCTTCAGGTTCGCGATGACCCCCGCGTCCTGGATGCCCTTGATCGTCTCCGCATTCAGAGCCCCAGACAGGTACGGATCAGCAGCAAAGCCCTCCCAGTTGCGGCCGCCGAGGGCGGTCCTCCCCAGGGGCCCGGCGACGGGCCCAAGCGCGACGTTGGCCCCCTTGGCGCGGAACTCCCTGCCCATCTCGAGGCCCCTCCGGTAGGTCAGGTTCCTGTCCCAGCTGGCGCCGACGTGGATGCCGCTCGGGTACGAGTTGGTCAGGTCCGCGGCCCTCACGCCGTTGCCCGCGTCCTGGAGGCACAGGCCCGGCCACCCCAGGCGTGGCACGCTGCCTGTGTTCCCGCTGCACGTGTTGGCGGGGTTGGTGTGGCCGCCCGTGACGTTGAGCTTCTCGTCGAGCGTCATCTGGCCCACCAGGGCCTCCGCGGCGCTGAAGGCCGACGCCCAGCTGCCGAGGCCTTTGGCATGGGCTGTGAGAGTCAAACGAAAGGCGGATTAGCTGGGCACCTCATTAACTTTTCAGCAGGGTGTTTCGACCTACGGGCTGGGTAGACAGGCGGCGACTGGCCGTAGAAGTCCACATCTGTGACAGCATGGCCCAGCGCCAGCAATGGCAGGAGATGGGTGAGCGTCAGCCGCATCGTCGCTTCATCTAACAATGACGGAAGTTGAGAATATGGCTGGTGGGAAACGACCCAAAGAACAGTGCCACAGACGACGTGGGGTTTATTATTATTTATGGTCTTTGTCGCATGGACATCGTGTACGGCTCCGGGTGACGGCAAGCGTTCCCCGGGTCGGGTCGCCTGTGCCGCCCGTCAGCCTAGCTAGCTGGCGTGTGTTTACTGTTTGGTCGTATCATTTGCTGCGGTCGTGCAAAAAGCGGTCTACCGGTGTCATCTCGCAGGGGTCAACAAGCCCGGAAAACGCTGGGCATTTTGGGGCAACCGCGAGTTCAACATCAATCATAAGCAACCTGAACCCTGGTTTTTGTGACGCGCTCGGGGGAGGTACGGCCGAGCTAAGGGAAATCAATACCAAAAACATGAAGCTATCTACCAAGGTCTTCCCGGTGCTTAGGGGTGCATCCTATCACACTACGTATTGCTAAGTCGGCACTTTCATTGTCCATGACAGCCACCAGCAGATCGGGAACGACTCTGGCGACTACTTCAAGTCGGCAAGAGACGACTGAAATTATTGTTTTGGGCAGGATGCCTGGAAATATTGATGTCATGCAGCAACCAGAGTGGATGCTGAGCTAGTTGAGGGGGAGGGGGCTCAAGCTGGCACTGTTACACCCGGTGTACTGTTTAGTAATTGCATTGCAGTCTCAACAGACGTGTCACACTTTTGCATAGGGCGCGACAGGTTGTCATTTGCTACACTTCTCAGAGCTATCCACCAGGGAGCCACCTAGATAAGCTTATTCACTCCCCGACAATCACGACTTCCGACGAATACGACCGGCAGCTTTCGCCGGCCACAATCCGAGGCTGGTCATCTGGGTAGGAATCACGCGGAGTGAACAATTACATTCCGTTGATCGTGTCACAATCGAGCATCCACACGGGCCCCACGATCCGGCTAGACAATTATTGATCTTGGCCTGCTGCACCCCGAAAGTTTGTTCCACCCACAGCGAAGCTTCCATCAAATCACATTGTGGTCTCAGGCTTGACAACCTTGCCAAGCGATCGGCCCCACAACAAGGTTCCGCGTCTCGCCATGTTACGATGCCGAATGCCACGGGTTCGGGTAGACTGGAAGCTTGATACGTGATGATGTTCTGGATAGCATCAGCCTAATCAGTATTCTCACATGTGGATTCCAGATTTGGGACCGCACAAGGTTTAGTAGTATGGAGATAGAATGAAACAGCATCTCGGGAAATCTGCTTATATATACTTGTAGAGTCCGGTTTATCCTTCATCATCCGGCCAAAATGTTCCAAGTTAGAGGATAAAAAGATGCCTTGGTCTACCTAGGTGGGCTTTACATTAGAATAAGACTTGTCTGTATGAATACTACCTTTTACAGTATATACATACCGAATCACAGGCGTCCGGAGAGTTCTTTAATGTACTTTTGCACGCACCATGTTCACTACAAACTCACAGGACAACAAGCCCTTTCCATTTGCTCTTCAAAAGGATGTTTGGAAACATTACATGCAGAACCGGCCCTCGTATCCGGATTCATTGTGGCATGAATGGATCGACTATCACCAGGGCCCTTTGAATACAGCACATGAACTTGGGACAGGTTGCGGTATCGGTGCGGCCAGTCTCCTTTCTGTTTCGCATGCCCGGGGCAAGCCTATTCAACACATGATACTGTCTGACCCCTCAGAAAGCAATGTCACCACGGCAAAGGAATTGCTGAAGCCGGATAATTACCCCGGCACCAGACTCTCATTCTACCAGAAGACGGGCGAAGACTCCTTCCTCGAGCCGGGGTCACTCGATATGGTCATTGCCTGTGAGTGCCTCCACTTCACGGACATCGAGAAGGCCATGTCTAGTATCCACGCGAGCCTCCGGCCGGGCGGGACCGTGGCGTCCGTCTTCTACGGGGTCCTGAACGCCCGCATACCCGACAACGAGCGCGCTGATGCGGCGTGGAAGGCATTCGGCCGGTCGCACTTCCAGCGAGTCCTCGACGAGAAGATGGAGACTGTTCTTGCACGTGTTAAGGTCTCTCAGGTCGGGCTGGGCCTTAACTTTGTGCCGTTGGATAAGGAACTTTGGCGGGATGTCAGGAGGATATTCGCCAATGTGCCCGAGGGCCAGGCTGAGTGGCCCATGGAGGTGGGCATGCCGAAACATGTGAGACCCAACGGGAGGTCCAGGATCGACCTTGAGTATGATGCCTTGGAATGGCGGAACGATCCGGATGGGTGGGCTATCAGAAATTGCACCACGGTGAGAATTAAGGAGATGTTGTTGTCTATGCTCCTGCAGTATGGTGATAAAGACTGGCAGAGCGAAGAGTGGAGGGAGTTCGAAGCCGCCGTGAATGACGGTGGTGGTACATTCCATTTCGTTTTCCCCGCCACTATGATTCTAGCCAGGAAGAAGTAATAGTTTACAATTGAGATGGCTTCGAAAGTTCTGCTAAATTAATCAAGATTGATGAACGTTGAAGTTCCTATCTAGTTTTATGCAAACCATGCTGCACAAACCAAGCTTACGCGTGCGCCTCTGATCTGATTAGACATGCATAGGCATGCTTACTGCAACCTAAAGGCTTTCTGACTCACCCATGCCCAGTTTCTATATTTAATGCAACTGATTTACCCCGATACGGGCTTTTGCTTTATTAGTTACAGCCGCTTCTGATGTCAACGTTAGATACCCTTCAGGGCAGACCTGCTCAGAAATGTTCTTCCATTGACCAAATTGCCGAGCGAATGCAGGATGGGCATCTTGCCGCTGCTGAACAACTTCCTCCGCGGTGTACATCCATGGCTTGCCTAAAGCAGTGAAGTGAATTATAGGTGTATATTCGTACAGCTCCACAAGATCCTTGTATATCTCACTGTCCTCCGAGTGTAGCTCGTCAGCTTTTGCAATGGCCAAAGACGTTTGATCGTCGATTCGAGAGTGGGTAGTCGGCTCCGTCGGCCGCCTCAAACGCTTGGGCTTTCTGACAGGATTACTCGACCGAATGTGGCTGGAATTCTGTCTGTCCTCTGGATGGTACCAATTTGGCAGGTCCCAGGCTTCCCAGTGGCTGTTCAACGTCACATATTCACCACTGAGGACCGTCGCGGTGTCTCCCAGTACGTCGTTCAAAATGTCCATGTCCACCTTCGGTTCCGCTCCACCAAAGTCGTCGTCACCGGTCGGCAAAGTCTTGTTGACTTTATCCCAAAGCCGGTCACTGAGGTTGATCAACATGAAGGCGCTCGAGAACACTGCCTCCTCTGTCCGTAGCCAGTACGCTCGAGGTGCAGCGAGATCCACTGGGGGTATATCGGCAAAGAGATTGTCAAAATGCTTCAGAATCAGCTGGTCGCTATCGAAGAGGAGAACTCGCTTCAGGCTCGGGTCCAGCGTGTGCATCTTGAAGACGACCAGCTTCAGGAGACAGTCCTCGTAATAGTGGCCGTGCTGCAGTGGTAGCTTTGGCGTCATTTCTACATGTGTTGTCACGCCGGCGGCCTCGAAAGCATTGATGTAGGCTTTTGACACTTTCTCAGAGGCGAGTACATGGATCGGGACGGTACTACCCAAGTTTCGCAGTTGGTGGATGTTGACAAGCGCAGAGCAGGCGTAAGAAATTGATGTTGCGTAAAATACGTATGCGAAGCCAGCATCTTCTGCTTCCTCCCTCGAAAGAGGGGGGCCATGTTTCCGCAGGTCATCGATTTTGCTCACATAATAAATTCTGAGTAAATTGTGGTAGAAAAGAATCGTGAGCAGGGCCACGGCGGTAAGTGTCCAACTTTTACCCCGTATCTTGACCATGGCTTTCCATGAACGTTGGTGAGGATGTTTGAGAAGCGTGGTCAATCTGGAAACTGGAATTGGCCGAGAGGAGAGGTTGAAGGGCAGGGGCTGCGTTTTGTCATCCCTTGCTGGCTAAGACGGTGTCTGAGACAGGCTGGGCCGTTCGTTGCTGCTAGCGAACGCGCTGCGGAATGAGCCATCGAAATTGTGGCCCGCTTCGAGATCTCAGCCGCGGAATGGCGCCTAGCTCTTCAGTCCGGAGGAACTAATCCAGGCTGGATGCGTGACGGAGACCAGCCGATCCCTCGAGTTCAGCGTGGACACCACACTACACATTTTGGACTGCCAAAAGTTTACTCCGGCGTTTATAGTTTGATTTTACACCGTTGATACTCCTTGACATACATTTCGAATGAGAAACACATGTTTATCGCTCAGCACTGGCTATCATGGACTCTTTCGCAAGTATATCGTGCTTCTGCATGGGAGGAATTTGGCATTCTAAAACATTGACATTCATCTCAACGTATCTTTTTTCGGGCCGGCCCGATTTCATATCAAACTCCAGACCATACCCCTTGGAGAAAAAAGTCAGGAATAGATTTTAATCATCTCCACCAAAATTGCATTGACCTCTCTAGCGTGAGTGACGCTTAAGAAATGACTGCCCCCAACAAGCACCGTGACTCTGTTCGATGGCGAGGCAGTGAACAGCTTTATCTGCTCACGAGCCAGAGTGTCTGGCCAGATTGCATCTTTTGATCCCTTGTGCACCCAGGGGTCGTCAGCGGTGATGAAAATGCATGCCGGGACAGGGTACCCCGACGCTCTGCGGATCCCGAGGGCCATTTCACAAGCTGAGGGACACTCACATGCAACCAATGGACCGGGCATTTGACATCTGACAATCTCGAGAGAAGTCCATCTCTCTCGACTAGGCACAAGATCGCCATTCTGGCCTTTTTGCGTCCTTCGTCGCCACTGTACAGTCTCCGCCAGGTATCGAACCAGAATTGCAACGCCTCCGGTGTGCTGCCATCGCCGTATGCCAGGGCCGGAACGTTTCTACACCAGTCCTCATCAATGACGAAGTCAGGAGTCGGTTTAGTGCTAGACCAGCGCTCCAAGTATGGTTCGCAGACCGCATGGGCATCCCAAGAGCCTTTTCGTCGGGTGTCTTCTGATTCGTCATCCATTGATGTCCCAATAGGCACGATCCCCTGAATCTGTTGATGGCTGTGCTTGAGCTTTCAGGTATCTCAAAAGAACGGGACGAAAATCAAGAGACAGGGCAGCTCACCCTGTCGGGGGCCAAAAGCGCCATCCGTGCAACTATGAAGCCGCCCTGACTAGTCCCGGTAGCAAATGCCCTCTCGACACCAAGCTTGTCCATCACCTGCAAAGCCATGATCGCCGTATCCCAGTAGGTGAAATACTCGGTAGAGCATGACGTGGCGCCATGGCCGAGGGGCTCGATGGCCAGGAGATTCGCCTCGCTTGTGAGCTCCTCGTCTTCGAATTGTGGTCGCCAAAATGCGACGGTCGTGTGCAGGGCATTGATTAGCACGCACGTGGGCTTGCTGTCGTCCAACGCATTTGCAGTACCTGATCCTGAGATGGCGTATCCTACTTCGATGCCGCCGAGGTGAGAGACCCTGATGGTTTGTGTAGCGGCCATGTTGGGCAGCGTTTTGAAAGGCCGTGCGATTGTTGTGGGAGAAGCGGCAAAAAGGCACTCAGTGGAAGGTTGGCTGTCATCCAAGCTTCGTGTCTACATTTGTATGGAATCAAGAACCGCCAGCGCGAGCACGCGAAACACAGAAGAGTGTCACAGAACAGGCCGACGCAGAGTGAACGGCATCGCTGTGAACTTATATAGGCAGCACTTGCTTATTACCAGTACTACTATACATATGTAGACTTGGCGTTCCGGAAGCCAACCATGTTTCTGCGGTGAGCTATCCAGACGATGTGAATGGCAGCAGGACACGTAGAAAGGTTTATTTTGGTCCACTTATGTAACTTTCCGCAACACCATAACAGTTCTTAAGAACAACTCGCAATTTGATGTGACAAACAGACTTTGGGAATACCTTGGTAACGCCAACCCAAAACGTATGATCTCAAATTACCCACTTTGGCTACCCCCCACCCTCTTCCCCTCTAAACCTTCCCTATAGTGTGGTAGATCATCCTACCCCCACCGTCTGGGAACATGTCGGTAGCCATCACCACATCGACATCGAGCTTCGTTGCATCGACATCGAGGTTCTTCGTCTCGACGGCGAGCTTCCTCTTGTCGGCGGCGAGCATCATAGTCCCGCTGGCGAGCCTCGTCTTCTAGACGGCGAACTTCGTCTTCTAGGCGACGAGCTTCATCACGTCGACGGGAAAATTCGGCCTCTCGCTGACGAAGGTCATCATCTCGGCGGCGAGAATCAGCCTGTCTCTGCCGATCATCGTCTTCTCGACGGCGTTTTTCGGCCTCCTTGTCAAGATATTCCTTCCACAATTTGTCCACCTCAGCCTGTATCTTATTTTCCTGCTCTCGAACAACTCTTCCTCTTGACTTTTCATCTTCAACGGCCTTCTTGGCCACATCATCATCATGCATGCGTTGAAGTGCCGTCTTGCGTGCTTCCGCGTCCTTCGTTTCCTGCTCTTGCCTGGCGCGCCGGCAGAGCTCAAGGTCTATCTTGCTCTGGACCTCACGTTCTTCTTTGTCTCTCTTCTCTCGTGCTTGCATTTCCTCCAGCCTCATCTGGTCCCTGATCCGTTTTTCATCTTTTCTCCTCTCCTCCCTCTCCTGATCAGCCTCTTTTTCTTTTTCCAAAATGGACTTCTGTAGTCCGAGTATGGCATCATCGGCAACCTTCTTGTCATGGGCCTTTCGTTCCTCTTGGTTACGCCTCTCCTTCTCCTCACGGTCTCTGCGCATTCCCTCGCGCTTTGTAACCTCTGCCTCAACCCGGTCTTTAAGCTCTTGCTCCCTTCTTTCTTCTTCAGCCATTCGCTCGTCTTCACGGCGGTCGTCCTCGATCCTTCTAAGCTCGCGATCTCTCTCACGATCTCGCAGCCTCCTGTTCACTTCTTCCTCGAAGATGTCGATACGTCGGCGCCGTCGGTTCTCCTTGTCCCGTTGGCGCTTCATGCGTTCTTGTTCTTCGGCCATTCTTCTCCGATCCTCTTCCTCAATTATTCTTCTTTTCAGTTCCATGTCGTGGTCTTTGGTTGGGGGCAGCAATCAGGTTAGTCAACTGTTTTGTGACCATGACAGAACGGCGATACAGGGGAACAAGGGGGTTGATGTTGAACTCACGTTGGGGACAGGTCCATGGAAGTTCATCACGAGAAACTGTCCGCGGGGCCTGAATAAAGCAGCGCGATATCTTGCACTTTCCGTGCTGAGAACAGCATTTGTTTGTGGGATTTCGATACGTAAGACAGAACCCCTCCAGGGCGGTGCGAGGCCCTTGGCAGGTATGGTCCTGACAGTAGATTGACTGGATCTTGACACCCTTAGTGATTGTATACACGGTTTTTGTGTGGCATCCGTGAACGTTGCAGTGGCCCATGACAGGCCTGTAGATGATTGTCGATGTTGATGGAGTTCGAGAGTTAATGTTGGATCTGCCTCAACCTGTCAAGCTGAGACCGATGAGGTTGGTTGCGGTGGGGCTTGCTGTTCTTTTCTTCTTCTTGTCTTGGAACTTTTCAAAAGACGATGCGATCGTACGTCGCTTCGAAGTTAATCCTGGGGATCAAAAGAGCACGTTATAGATGTTTTGCAGAAAACCAGCTTGGTGGCTGTTTGTTGCGACAGGAGCGAACACCCTGGGCAGTCTCCTGCCCCATCCCCACCCAGCTTGATTTATAGAACCAGGCAGCAGCTGGGGAGAATTACGCAGATGATTAGAAATTTAGGTGCGACCATCCCATTCATTCTTCATCGTGGCTTTGACCGGCACTGTGTCCAGATGATTCCAGCGTGCGCATGCAACAGGCAGGCCGCAAGCGCTCGACTACGGGCAAGGGGTGGTGGCACACCTTCAACACTTTGAAACTTGCTAAATGTAATAAGCACACCGCCATCTTCGTTACAGATCCATCTCCATGATGTGGTATGGTGGGCTGAGCGGTGGGCTGAGCTTGCGGCCTGTTCAGGAGGGCCATCGGGAAAATACGCGATGCAGGTAGAAGGTAGAGAACGCGTCGGCTACTCCGACAGCAGTGTGTTCACCGAGAAATATGAGCACTTCCTCGTGACCAGGCTCTCAAGAGACCTGAGATCCTGCGGTGTGGGGCCAAAGCCTCCACCGGGGGCGAGGCGGAGTTGGGCTTGTGGACGCCGAGGACTGAGTGTGGGAGAGATGGGGGAGTGGAAAATGTTACAGGATTCCTGCCATATTTAGAATATCCCATTTAAGGCAACGAGGCATAAAGGCAAGTTGGTAGCCTTTTCTACACTTCATGTGTGTGTCGCGCGAACCATCCGGCTACTTGGGTACGACGGCAAAATTGGGCCGAAGTAGCTAGGGGCGTAAGATAGCACAACTAAAGTGGTGGTCTGAGATCGACTTGTTCCTGATGATGAGATCTCAGACACATCCTACTCATATATTTCAGGTATGGGGCCAGCACACGTGGGGGTTGATGGGAAGAAGATTTGTGGGTGGGAGGCACATTTGAGTAAGCAAAGCGGCGCGCATTCCTTAGACGGGAATTGTAGGATTGATTACGGCGCGCGTGCTCAATCACAAGCAACAAATTGTGGAAGACAACAAGGCAGAGCTGAAGGTGCTAGTCTATCTTTTGTGTCACCCACTCTCGATAAAGCCGAGAAGCGTCAGCCACGCTGGCCGATGTCTCGACAATATTTGGGGGTCAAATCATTTGGACACGCTGACACACCTCCCGAGGTCCACGCATCCCTTGCAGCCCAGCCTGCTGGTAACTGCAGTTCCTGGTGGTAGCCTGAAATGCAGCCGCCAAATAAGCCGCACCCGCCAAAGGAGATCATCTGTGCTCTTATGCAGGCTCTGGACACACTGCCCCAACATGGGGTAACACGGCCTTTAGCCAGGAATAGAAGGAGTACACGGCACAGACCTGTAGACCACGTGTGCGATGCATGCACAAAAGGGCCGGCACAATATCAGGACACGCCGTCCTGGCATCGCAACCTCCAATTCTGGTTATCAGTCATGTAGTCATGGCAAATCACTGGTGACCGGTTGGGAATCTTGACGCAACTGCGCAGCCCATTTTTAGGTCGGATGACCGAGAGCCTGCTTAAACCTTTGCTTCCTTGTGCTGCCCAGCCAGCCTTCCCCAGCTCCAGTGCGCCTTCGGGTCTGCCAACAAGCCTCTCATATTCTCCAGATCCTTCTGCTCTGCGCCACCTTGCCACTCCAAAGCGTTCAGTGCCCTCTGCGCGAAGTTCCTCGCATTGTGCTCATCAGCAAACAGCGCAAAATTTAGCGCCGCCCGCCTGTGGGCATACCCAATATACACGTCCTGTCGCTCCAGCTCGTAAAGCGCCACTAGATTGCTCCCAGTTTGAGCCATCAGGTCACCGGCCGGAAAGCTTTCAGCCGGGTGGTCCAAGATGTCTTCCAACACCTTGATGCGCTCGACTTGAGCATCAGACGCTTCGGCTCCGGCAGAAGGGAGCTGACATGCCTTGCAGGTGCAGCTGGAGCTCCAAAGTGCGTTCAAGCGAGTCTGCCGGTGCCGAAGTGGCAACGTCACATCGATGTAGCTGAGCTCCTCCCCGGCATCAATGTCACGGACGGCGGTGGTGATGTGGGTCATGCAGCGGAAGTGATACGCAAGACTAGGTCCAGCCAAGTGTGAGTTTTGGTCTATCTTCAGAGGGAGATACAATACTGACTTCGGCCTGCAGTCATGATTGATAAGAGCTTGCTCCCGAAAGGCACCGACGTATCTGACGGCATCATCCTCTCGCCCCGTGTGAATCTCAAAGCCGTTGCGGTCGATGATAGTAGTACTATCATCCCCAACCTGTGATAGAAACTCGTTCCTGGCCTCAAGTGGTAGATTCTCCAGGACCATGTCGTTCAAGTGTCTTCGCCTGTCAGGTGCAAGCTCTAGATGCGCGTGGACGGGCAGCGCCAGGATAGCACCTTCAGTTATGACGCGTTCTCCTTTGCGAACCATCCTGTTCGCAATCAGGCCCCGACCCTTCCCAAGCATTTCGACAATGTGATATGGAAGAGGCTCCAGGAGAGGCCGGCTGTTCGGCACGATGTGGAAGTACTTCTCCAGGCCTTGTGCAGCCTCCGGTGTGGTGCACAAGATGACCCAGGAGTACTTCGACACAGCTCGGTTAGAGTACACGCAGTAGTCTCCCTGACAGTCGAGAGGCCCATCCCACGAGCTGGAAGGTGATAGACTGCGGTGAGTGTAGATACTCGCAGCCTTGCTAGTGCTTGCGCACACAGGTCCCCGACACCACCGGTGGACTTGATAAACATGTCTGATGGGTTCCGAGGCTTTGGACCACCACAACAGAAGCCAAGGATGCTAGTCCTGCAAATTGGCGGGTTGTCAGAATCACCATCTCTCAATTCTGATGTGCCACTCTGCGAACGGCGCTCTGCTTGGGAAGTCCAGACTTACAGACTGACATGCTCATTGTGCCGAAGGACTGCCTCCGGGGCTAAGACTGACATCCGTCGCACGACGAAACCTTAACATGTGCCAAACCTCCTTGACAGGCTCCGGCTAGATCAGGTATCTTGGAACTCGAGACACCTGAGCAGTCAGCTCGACAACTTTTCTCGTTACGCATTGCGGCTGTGCAGCTTTTGTCTGCAGGCTAGGTGAAGTTGTTCAGTGCATGTTGTCGATCTCTGAGAACAACGACACAGAGCAAAGCATGTGAGGTTTGGTCGGGTATTCCGTGGGCGAGGTGACAGCAGTGTTGTTGACCAGTGGGGCCGCAGAAGCATCCCTGCAGCAGTGCTTGGATGGCGGGGGTTGGACGCGCCAGGGTCTCTCTCAGCTGCCGCGTTTCCCCAGAGCTTGCCTGGCAGGTGGGACGTCATCCTGAAAACCTTGGACAGTCAAGCGCATGCAAGTCGCGAGACCCCTCAACTGATATACGTCGTCGCCATTACAAACTCCCCAAAACACCCAATACGAAAGATCCAACATGCCGCCTGAACATCCCCGAGCGAGCCTTGCAGGCCGCATCAAGAACTCGCACTTCGTCGACTACGTATGGCGCGCGTTCCGCTCGGCTGCTTACCCCATCCAAGGCATCTGGTATTTCTCGAAGCAGGGCAAATTCTGGCCGCTCTGGGCTGGGCGTCTGTTGCCCTTATCGCTGGTGTCACTGATTGTCTACCTGATTCTTTTCTTGTTTGCCTACCTTCCACAAGTTGCTCTTCTAGCTATTTGGCAAGGTAGAGGCGCGTGGTTCAGTGCGGCGATTTTGACCCTGGGAGAAGGGCTGGTGCTCATCCAGGCCCTGTTCGAGGGCTTCTTTGTGGATGAGGCACGTGTGGACGTCTTCGACGTGAGTTCTCCTTCCTACGAAGGGAAAACCACCGGATCAAGGCTAATCTTTCGTCTTCGCAGGCTACCCTGATCGATCATGACCTTGTTGACCTCGTCGCGCCCCATCGTCTACTGTTTCCCGATGCTCCCAATTCCGTGAAGATGTTAGGAAAGCCGACGTCGCGAGCTGAATACACGCCATGGAGCTTCAAGCAGATCTTCGAGCTTGTGGTCTGCCTCCCACTGACATTCATTCCGATTGTCGGCGCACCGGCCTACATCATCATCACGGGGACGCGGCTGGGAAAGCTAAGCCACCACAGGTGGTTCAAGCTCAGAGGATTGAGCAGAAGAGAGAGGAAAGAGGAGGCAAAGAAGTACTCCTGGGACTATGTATGGTTCGGGACCATGGCTATGATCTTGGAGCTTATTCCGCTGCTGAGCTTTTTCTTCTTGTTGACAACCACGGCAGGCTGTGGCCTGTGGGTTTCGAAACTGGAGGGCAAGACGAGGGTTCGCCCGAGTGAAGAAGGGGCCAGAGCAGAGGAAGGGCGGGCTGCGCCGACGGAGGTGGGCGGGCGGGCTGGTGTTGTGGAAGAGGAGCGCGACGAACCTCCGCCACCGTACTCGGATGATCCGATCTAAGTGACCCAAGTACGTGGGTGAGTTGAGTCTTTGTTATTATCCGAGACAAATTCCACAACTGCTGTCAGATCTCTAGTTTCGAGTCTCCGAGACTTGTCTAATGCTGTGAACGGGCAAGCAACCTTGGCAGTACGTTCGTCTGGCTCCTTCATGCCATTCTCGAGACTACCCAGGTTGGCTCCTTCCTGAGGGAGAGCCTCGCCATGTTGGACAGTGTGACGCAAGCACACGGCTCGAATGCACGATTGACTGATGAAAGGGGCCATGTGGAACATTCTGGTTGCTACACCTCAGGAAATACCACATTGAGCAGCTGTGGCAGGTCGAGCTCTACCTTGTTTGGCAATTGTCCCCGTTTCATGCCACCAATCTACCGACACGACGGGTGGTGTAAGTTATCCAGCAGCTTGTAACACGATAGCAAGGAACAACATGGCACGGCGAAGGGAAATACGAGGTGCAGCAATGATTTCAACAGGGAGGCAACGACGGAAGCGAGATCAGCAAGGCGGCTCAAGACACTGTCAATATCATTGGCATTGTGGCATCCGAAGTCTCACCGCACCAGAACTAATGTGCCTTGACGAGAAGGAACACAGAGGTAACGCTGGAATCATGAGACCGTTTTCGCGGACAAGCCATTTCCAGTGTCCCTCCCATCTGCAGCGCTCTCTCCAATCCGCAGCTCGAGACGGCATGACCTTCGCTGACGTCGAACTTCTCGGCTGGGCTCTGGTATCGAGCCTGCCGAGTTGATTTGCGTGGTATGGGTGGGTAGGTGGGAAAGGGAAGGAAGGAGCAGGTGGCAGCAGCTGGACACTATCGCGGCTCTGGCATATACATGAGCCTGCCTCAATGGGAAGCAACGCTCCTTCCTTCTACAACACCTACCACTTCCCTTCCCTTTCCTTCCCTCAGCAGTTGAGCATTCCCTTCAAGGTGCCTCGTCCCTCTCTTCTCCTACCTTTGTCCGTCCTTTTGCCAACCTTCCTCCGTTCTCTTCCACACACTCAACTCTCCCTACTCTCCAACCTCCTTCACCTCTTCGTCTTGCCCGCAGACACGGCGGCGACATCGTCCATTGTCCTTCGTTTGCCAGCAGTGAGCGGTCTGGTTCTCACCTTTGGCCCGTCTGCATCTCGACGACGTTTTAATCTTTGTGTGCCCCGGTCGATCTTCCTTCTGCCACGCTCCTCTTCAACATCGGAAGTATCCTGAGCCGTGACGATCAACAGCATGCGTATCAGAGCGTCGATGGGCCCTCTCGTGGCCCTGGCCTCGCTGCCACTTGCAGCTGCCTTGCCCCTTGAGTAAGTTTTCTCGGAGTGATTCGCTTGGTCGTTCTTGCAGATCCTTCATGCCATGCGAACTCAGCCACTTTGCCAATTGAACAGATGCTGACTGCTCTCTTCCTACAGCGATACCACAACTTGTGCTGCCGAGACGGTTTTCATCACCGTCGGAGCACCTGCACCTACCATTTCGCTCGGCACCACTGTCATGAGCATGGTCAGCACCGAGACCGTCGCCTTGTCCACTGTCACCGTCTACCCTGAGTCTGTCACTACTGTTTTCTCTGCCACCGCGTACCCAGTTCCTCCTAAGACCACTTCGGGAACCAGCTCATCCTCAGGTAAGCCAATTTGACGTCCCTTCCGGCTTTTGGCCTTCGTTCTTTACTTCTCAAGTCTGACTGCTGATGATTTTTAGTCCTCACAGAGTCGGAGGCTACAACCGCCCCCGGTAGTATTGTCACCACGCAGACTTTTACCATCCCCGTTGGTCCTGCTGGCTCTCCGTACACTGGTACTGTCACTCTCACTGAGCCATGTCCTGCCTCTGGTTGTGGCACAACCGTCTCAGTTCCTGCTAGTGCTCCAACTACTGCCGTCCCGAGTCTGACAACCTACTACTTGACGACAACAATTACTTCAGGGTACAGTCCTCAGGTCGTTGCGACCAGCACCTACACGGTGATTGAGACAGCTCCCACATCGAGCTCTAGTCACTCTTTGGTCACTGCCAGCTTTACCCTCACAGTTGGAACCGCAACGGGCACTGCGACTACTTCGACTTCGGGATCAGCAGAGTCGACTTCTACGCCTGTGGCCTCAGCAGAGCCTCCAGCGACTTCCTCCTCTTCCACCCTCACGTCGGCTCCTTCCCCTGCGTCTCCCTCTGTCTTCACAGTGACCCTTCCTGGCCTTCCGGGATCATCAGCTCAGGTGATCACCATCACGGCAGCCACTCCAATTACTGGGGGCCCATCTACCGGAGGTTCAACGACTGAAGGTCCATCAACTGGGACTCCAACAGTCATCACTGAGACCACCACCCTGTACTCCGGAACAACTGAGATCCCAGGACCCCCACCGTCGCCAGTGGTTACCTCTGTCATTTTCACCTACACCGTCTCGAGAGGAGCCGTTCCCGTCGCCACTCTGACTGAGACGACAGAGTTCACCTACACTGCATCAGCAGGAGCAGTCGGCACGTCGTTCACTACGGTGGCAACTGTGACCACATTAAGCACTGAGACTGTGTTGGGATCAACTGGTAATGCTTTCACTCCTTTCCAGTCTGAAATTCTCTGCCTGGAGCTCTCTTCCTAATGCATTTCAGGTGTTTCGCCCGGCCCATCTTTGACGACGATCACGACTGCACTGCCGCCCACATTGTCGACCAGTGCCTCGGGCATTCCGTCTTCTGCACCGTTTGCCAACAGCACTGCCAGCCCAAGTGGGATTCCAGGTAGCGTTTCGACTGTCTTTGTCACTGGAACGAGCGCTGCCACTAGCGTCATCGTACCTCTCAACTCCACTACATTCGTCGCCCCGTTCCCTACTGGCAATGCGTCTTCAGCTTCAATCTCTGGTACCACGGCTCCTCCTCCAGGAGTGATCACGGGCAGCCTCACGACCGTCGTTACCAATGAAACGACTTCTGAGACAAGCGTCCCCGCCAGCTTGACCACCGTTGTCGCACCGCTGCCTTCTGGCAATGAATCCTCCACTTCCGTCCCAATCAGTGCAATTTCATCTGCTGGTGCCATCACGGGAGTTACGACCATAAGCATCAGCGGATCAGCCGCCGCGACAAGCCTGATCATCGTCGCCAACTCTACCACTGTCTTCGCCCCCTTGCCATCCGGGGATACCTCCTTGCCACCACTGCCAGGATCTCCTACTACATCGCCTCCTTTCCCAACAGACAATGGTACAGCTCCTGCGCCGCCGTCATCTGGCACTGGTATCAGTTCTCCGGTCCCGACCAATGCGACCGCGTCGACTGCCACCAGTATCGTCGTGTCACTGAACTCTACCACCTTGGAGCTGCCGCTTCCGACAAACGCGACACTGTCTGCACCTGGCAATACCACCGTACCCACTCCAGTCCCAGGCAATGGAACCTCGGTACCAGCTACCGGTCCTCCATCGACGGGCAACGGCACGGCTCCAACCGCTTCTCCTGGCCCTTCTGAAAGCGGCGCAGCCCCGACATCTTTCAATGGCACTGCTCCACCTTCCACGGGCAACGGCACGGCTCCTACCGCTCCTCCTGGTCCTTCTGAGAGTGGTGCAGCTCCGACGTCTGCCAATGCTACAGGCCCTGCCTCGCCTCCCGCGAACGCGACCAGCGCTGCAAACGGGACTGCCCCCGTAACCTCTGGGCCAGGTACTACTGCCCCAGCTAACACAACGGTTCCCTCTATCCTGCCACCGGGCGAATCATCACCCCCAGCCAACTCGAGCTTGCCTTCTAGTCCCGCAGCAAATTCCACAAGCGGTCCGCTGCCCACCTCAGCGCCGCCGGCGAACACAACCGCGCCGCTCAACGTCACAAGCCCTGCTCCCACTTCGGGCCCGACTGTATCTCCGTCTCATCCGCCTCAAGGTGGCCCTTCCTCAAGTGCTCCCCCTCAAGGTGGCCAAGGCGGCTCTTCCAGTGCTCCGCCTCAAGGTGGTCAGGGTGGTCAAGGCGGTCAAGGCGGTCAAGGCGGTCCTTCTTCGAGTGCTCCTCCTCAAGGTGGTCAAGGTGGACCTTCTTCGAGTGCCCCTCAAGGTGGCCAAGGTGGTCAGGGTGGTCCTTCTTCCAGTGCTCCCCCTCAGGGTGGTCAAGGTGGCCAAGGCGGACCTTCTTCCAGTGCTCCCCCTCAGGGTGGTCAAGGTGGACAAGGTGGCCCTTCTTCGAGTGCTCCCCCTCAGGGTGGTCAAGGTGGTCAAGGTGGCCAGGGCGGACCTTCTACGAGTGCCCCGCCTCAAGGTGGACAAGGTGGCCAGGGTGGACAAGGTGGACAAGGAGGTCCTTCTTCCAGTGCTCCCCCTCAGGGTGGTCAAGGTGGCCAGGGTGCCCAAGGTGGCCAGGGCGGTCAAGGTGGTCCTTCTACGAGTGCTCCTCAAGGCGCACCATCTCAAGGCGGTTCTTCTCAGGGAGAACCTCCTCAGGGCCCCCCACCTCATGCTCCTCTCCAGGGCGCTCCTCTCCAGTCCCACGCGCCGCCGGATTCGGTTCCACCGGCGGGTTCAGTTCCACCGCCACTTGAAGCTTCTCAGCCAGAACCTGCGCAGCCTGGCCTGGCTCAGTCCATTCAAGCTCACTTTAGCGAAGGACAGTCGACTCTTTCATCAGTCATCAAGGCTCGGTCAGAGCCTACAGAAGCGGCGACGCCCTCTTGTGTTGACCTCGTCGCCCAGAATAGCATAATTCTTGATGTGAGTGCCGCTTGAATTATCATGCTTGATGCCTTGCTGACCACCAATACAGTTCGACGATCTTCCTGGTCTTCACCTGGCACCCGGCACCGACCCCAAGGACATCGCCCCTGATCACATGTACAGCCCTTACCGCCACTTCACCTGGTCTGAGGGCATCAAGATTATCCCTGGCTCAGCTGCGCCCTACAAGCCGTCTTCCGGAGATCTGATGCTCCAGGTTCCCAACGTTGCGGGTGGTGATCAGTTGGCGAAGATTAGCGTCGGGGATCTTCAGGGCCATCCATGCTTCCGCTTTGACTTCACCGGCATGCGGGCTGGATGCGCATCCAAGAGAGCCAACTGCATGTTCAACATCACTGGTCTTTCATGGGACTACGATGCTCAGACTGAGGTGACCGTGGGATCCCAAATTTTCAGCACACGAGCCTGCTCTCGTCAAAAGAACTGCAAACTTGGCTCGCTTGTCGCAGATACGACGGCTGGACTGTACAACCTCACGTCTCTTCTCATAGACGTCACCGCACATAATCAGCCACAGAAATGGTGGGCAGACGACATAGCGATAACCTGGACTGACACTTCTTGCGATGCTGCCATCTGCCGCTACGATGTGCGAGACACATATCCGAAGCGTGGTCTTGGTCAGGGAATGACTCAAATCGTCAAGGTCGTCCATCCATGATCAACCATACTACCGAACCAGCATGGTGTGCTGGTATTCATGCCATCTGAAGGTCCATGGACGGCGGCTTCTCTTGCTCATTGTCATAACCAGACATAATTGTTGCTCATCTCGATGTTTTGGGAGCCATCTCTTTTGAGAGGTTGTTTACACGCTGTGTAAAAGATTGGTCGGTTGTTCTTCATCTCACGATAATGTATTTTGGAACCAAAATCCGGAGAGTAATTGTACTGGGGGATTATGGGCAGCAAATCGCTTCATGTTCCAAGCTGGTGATGATGAACCATGCTCTGTAGGAGTTTCGAGCTTTGCGTCCGGTCAGAACTTACTGTCATAGAGACCCAATTAATTATTATTAATGACCCGATTCAAATCGTCCGTTGACACAATTCGCTACAACTCCAGCTAATATCTAGATGCATGCCGACCTCTTGCCAGGGCCGGCTGAACGCGCCGAGGTCGGCCTCATCGGCTGTCGGCAAGTCTCCGCATCATCGGGGCGGGCTCTCGTTGCCGGGAATAACACATAACCGCCCAACACACGATGTTCCGCCTACGCCCTTCCCCAGAAAGTTGTGAAAGTCCCTGGGCTTTCAAAGCATTGAGTTTGTCATAACTAGCCCGAAAACCTGGGGCAGGACTTTTCGCCCCACACAACAAGAGAGCTAACCATGGCTATCGATCGGGAATTCTTGCCCGAGGAATAGGAGCTAGTAAGGATTAAATAGCTGCCAGTTTCCAGCCAACAGACACCCTCCGCCTTTTGTCAACATGAGTCAACGGCAGACCATTCTTGCTCTCTTTTTACCGAGCATACACACTGTATTCGAGTGGTGCTCCTTTTGGTTTAATGCTGTGCTGTTTTGTTACACTAGAACCAGCTACCCACCGTCAACAAGGATGAGGCTTTGGCAGTGTGTTCTTTGAGAATCTTTCCCTGACTTCTCCTGCTTTATTTCGTTGGGAACCCTGGGCAAACCTAGACGCTCGACCTTGTATCGAGCCAAGACGTCGTTGTGACCCGGCATCACCAATTGAAGTCTAGGTTTCGGCAGCCAAATGAGGATGGCCCGCTCCCAATCGACAAGCAGCGGTAGCACCGACCTTGATCCATCGACTAGCACCGAGGAGAAGGGCAGGGATTCCGTAGATGGAGCAAAAGCGTACGCAGAGGCTGACGGGCTTCCGCGAGGCGACCCAGAGAAGCAACCTGCTGGGCTTCGACGGGTGGCGACGCGAGACTCCAACACGCAGGCCGTGCCTGGCGTGCAGCTGGACGAGAGCGATTTTGAGGACGACGGCGATGACCGCCGCGCATCGGGCGCCGAGGAGGATCGCGGTGGCCGTGGCAGCGGTGTCTTGGGCCTCGCCGAACGCGCCCTCAGCCGTACGACGAGCAAGTCGAGCTTTAACCCTGGACCTCCACCGGATGGTGGGCTGAGAGCCTGGACGGTTGTGGCGACTGGTCACCTGGTTATCATGAACACGTGGGGGTATATCAACTCGTTTGGTGTGTTCCAGACGTATTATGCTACTGAGTTGGGCCTTCCCCCTGCTACTATCTCATGGATCGGCTCTATCCAGGTGTTTCTGTTGTTCTTCATTGGCACTTTCACTGGACGAATCACAGATGCAGGAGTAAGTGACACCTCCGGCTTACACCCACTTTGTGCTACCTCAGCTGCTCTTGTGTTTGGTCGGCTCAGCCTCCAGTCAGCCTGACGCGGACCCTCTGGTGGACGGGACTAAGGGACTTTTGAGAAGATTTCTCTCTGAATCCGTGTCAAACGCCAAAATTGCTAACTCGAAGCTTCTTAGTACTTCCGCGAGGTGTTCCTGCTCGGAACTGTTTTCCAACTGCTGGGCATCTTCACCACATCAGTCTGCACCAAGTACTGGCAACTCTTCCTAGCCCAGGGCATATGTATGGGTCTAGGTAATGGCTGTCTCTTCTGTCCTACGGTGGCAACTGTGTCGACGTATTTCAGCAAGAAGAGGGGCCTGGCCATTGGAATGACGGCGTGTGGGAGCGCGACAGGTGGTCTGATCTTCCCAGCGATGGCGAGGCAGCTGTTACCTACTGCAGGGTTCCCTTGGACTATCAGGGCGATTGGCTTCATCCAGCTTACGAGCCTGGTGGTTGCCAACATTGGGCTGAAGCGCAGGATCCCGCCTAGAAAAGCAGGGGTATTGGTCGAATGGGCTGCCTTCAAGGAGCTTGAGTACACCTTCTTCGCGGCTGGGAGCTTCACTGTGAGTTTGAACCTCAACTCTACAAGCTTAGAAATGATTTCTTCGGGTTTGTTCATGCGGATTGACCAAGCTAATACGATGTAATCTGCAGTGCTTCCTCGGCGTCTACTTCGCCTTCTACTACCTAGCATCCTACTCACGCGATATAATTGGCCTCTCCTACGTTGAGTCGCTCAATCTCCTCCTCCTCCTAAACGGAATCGGTATAATCGGCCGTCTGGTTCCAAACCACCTTGCCGACCGCTGGGGCGCCATCAACATCTTCGTGCCGACGGCAATCATTGCGGGGGTTTGCCAGCTCACCTGGATCGCCGTCACCGACCCGCCCGGTCTGTACGCGTGGGCCGTCTTCTTCGGGATCGCCGCGGGCGGGATCCAGTCCCTCTTCCCCGCGGGACTGAGCAGCCTGACGACGGACCTGCGCAAGTCGGGCACGCGGATGGGCATGGTCTTCACTATTGTCAGCTTCGCCACGCTGACGGGGCCGCCGATCGCGGGGGCTATCATCAGTAGCTGTGGGGGACAGTATTATGGCGCGCAGGCCTTTGCGGGGTGCGCAATGATTGTCGGTGGGGGGTTTATGGCGGCGGCTAAGGTTGTGAAGCAGAGGAAGGTTGGAGGTGGGTGGAAGACTAAAGTGTAGATGTTTGTATATATTCGACGGCATGTACGTCGTCATGCGTTGCCCATAAAGAAAGCATGCTAATACCCCTTTTCTCAGTCTTGCCCGTGTCTTGTCTAATTCTATTCCCATTTATGTCGTCGGTGCGCTGTCATCCCTATGTAGCGAAGCGTCTGAGGTGACCTCCATGGTATCATTCATCAGTATGCTATTGCTCGAATTTTGACGTAGGTTGCTGGGTTTTGAAGCAAAGAGCTTAATGCGCATGTATTCTAATGTTCGAGGAGGCAGCACATGAGATTAGAAACAAGTCATGGAAATCGAGTACGAGAAATACTTGATCACAACGGGGCAATGGTTTCATGGATCTGTGGATTTCGAGGAAATACACGCTTTTGCTTCAAATATCGCGCTTCGCACACAAATCCAGCACACGATTGCCACGCAAGTACCTCTTGCTGAGGTCGTGATAGAGTGACTATATACTATTACCTGCATTTACTTCGGCCCTTGAAGGAACAGACCAAAGACACCCAAAAGCTTGTCCAACACGGTCGGATCTCCAGCTGCCAAGTCGTCTAGAATCTTCCTGCGCCCCGTCTCACCCTCGCTGGAAGCTTTGACCACGCTTGATTCGTCATCCTTCGCATCCACGCCCGCCTTGTACACCTTGGACACGCCGCTATTGCCAGCAGTATATGGTGAGAATGGGTCCTTGCCGTAGGCGAAAGCCAGGAAGTCCCCAGACATCTGGTCGGAGCTGGCCTTCTGGCCTGGGCTGAGGAACTCGTTGTAGTTGCCCAGCAAGATTGCAATGTCCAGCGCATGCGTGGCCTTGCCCTGCCACTGGCCGGGCCATGGGTTGGGCACGTTGAAATGGGTGAGGAAGGACTTCGTTCCGACCCTGGAGCCAGCCGCAGCAAATCCTTCCGCCGTAGCTTTCGCGGCCTGGGCGAAGCCAATGTCGTTCAGGAAGTTCAAGATTGGGACCCTGTCGGTGTTGGACTCGTTGATGCCGTAGCCATCCAGGATGGCCTTGACCTTGGCCGGGTCATCTGCGAAGACGGTTTTGAGGCTTTTCTCCAGAGATGTCGCCAGGTTGTCGGTTCTGTGGGCCAGGGCTGTGAGGCCTATAATCATGCCATCGAATTGCCCGTCTCCTAGCAGGATGGATTTGCAGTAGTCGACGCCGGGGAATTCCTTCTCCAATGAGCTGGTGTCGGCCAGCGAAGCGTAGGACGTCTTGGCACGTACGACGTCTCCGTCGTGTGCTGCGGACAAGGGAACGGGCAGATGACCAAGTTTAGCCGAGAGCTCCTCGGCGGGGATCTTGAGGAGTGACTTGACTTGGTCAGCTGGCGACTGGCTCTCGATCCCTAGGACTTTGGTCGCAACGCTGTAGGCGATTTCTGTGACTTCCAGAGGGATAGGCTGGATGAGGGGGCTGCCACCATATGCGGCCAATCGGCTGAAGAGAGGTTCAGGAGACTGAAGATGGTAGAAGCCGGATGCTGACGACGATGTGAGCTGGTGGATCTTCGCAGGTTCGCATAGTGCATTTCATGGTAGACCTACCAGCGCCAGCACTGCTGCATAAGAGGGTCACTTTCGCAGGATCTCCGCCGAAGCCCGAGATGTTCTTCTGGACCCAGCGCAACCCGAGTTTCTGGTCATCAAGACCATTGTTGGGCTTGAACCCCGCGTCTTTCAAGGCTGATGAGGCCAGGAAGCCAAAGGGGCCCAGACGATAGCTGGTGATTAATGCATCAGTACTATCATTGAAGGGCGCGACCTTCTGGACATGCTCTCACTTGATTCCGACGGCAACAACCGGGCTGTCGAGCTTGACGCTTCGCTCGACAAGGCGAGCAAGGTCCCACTGGGGCCAGCTTGCGCTCCCCGTCGCAAACCCACCGCCGTGCAAGAAGACGACGACGGGCAACGGCTCCGCTCTCGTGCCTCGGGCATCGAGAGACGGCGCCGATACGTTGAGAGTCAGACACTCGGTGTCGCTGAAGCTGTACTCGGGGTGCGGCAGGGTGTGCTGCAGCAGAAGGTGCTCATTGTCGACGTTCTTGGGGTCAGCAACCGGCAGAGGTCCCGACTTTGTTGCCTGGACCGGGCTCTTGTACGTCTCAACCAACTTGCCCCTGGCGAACCGGTTCTCTAGCGTTGCGTACTGGATGCCGAGGTACTGCTCGACGTGGGCCTGTGCCTTTGGCTGCACACCGTGGATCTGACCCACGGAGGGGTGTTCGAGAATCGTTGATGCCATGTTTCCGCTTCTGTCTGGTCGATAAAAACTGCTTGAATATCTCGGCCGGAGACTGGGGGATGCTCCAAGTGAAATGGCCAGACCATATATAAATGCGACAACAGCAAATGGGGGGAACGATTTCCCTAGCCACGGCATCTGGCTTTTGGGCTGAGTGCGCAATGTGCGGGGCCGGGGCAGTCACGGAGGAAGCGGGGATACGGAGTAGCTGAGTGCTCCGGAGCTCCGGCACCTGGGACGGCCAGGGACTCTTCCGACGACAGCCATTGTGGTATATCGCTGACAGTGCCTGCAACAATTTGGAACGCCTGGAGCCATGCTTCTACTATTTAGTGGTCAACTAATTGGGCTTTGTCCAGGGCGCTTTCAGTCGTCGCGCGGCCCAATCAGCAGCGTCTTAGGCGAACAAAACAGCCGAAGCTCGGAATACCACAGGCCCCGCGGTCAGTTCCGGTCCGTGGAACATGTCTGCGCCAATAGCCACGGAAAGAAAGGTCACAGGGGCTCGCTTCCCTAAGCCTGGGCAGAGAGAGCAGGGCGATTCGTCCATAGCTCGGCAGTCTCGCCTGGGATTTTTTTTCTAAGAAGCTGTCATGCTCTGCTACGCAGAAGGACCCCTTCTAGGAATGTGACCTACCCAGGGCAGCCAGGTAGGTGTCTATGTCCAGTTCCCTGCATCGGTCAAGTCATTTGTGGGCCCAAATTTATTCGATGTTCTATACCGTGCAACAAAACTATAGAATGCTCACGTCTATATGCACTGAGTCCTCCATGGTCCTTGCTTGAAATGAGCTTGCAAGATAAGTTTGTAGGAATTCCAGGGTTAACTTCTTTCCCTGAAAAGGTCCTCTCGCTATGCACCATATAGAAGCTTTCAGCATCACTTTAGCGATGCGTAACTTGCTTGCAACTTGATTAATGGGCATGCTGCCTTTCAGGTAGGCGACAGGCTACGCCTTTGTAAGTGAACGATTGAAGGGTATAGAAAGGGAGGTGGAGGTTTGAAATTTCATTTTCATAAAGTTCAGGCCCAAAACGGAATCACAAAAGCGTCCGTAGATATATTGACAAGAATATCAGCCCCCTATAATTTCCGTCTTCTTATTTCATGCCCCAAGGCTCGCAGCAGCGATTTCTGCCTGCTTCGCTAGGATGCCAGCGGTGCTCACGATGCTCTCTGGCCTGGTGAAACCCTCTTCAAAGGGCAGTCTTTCTTCCTCTGCATCGTCATAAGTCAGCTCAAGAGTCATGTATTTTGTGAGAACGTGACAAGAACGAGACTTACGGAACATGACCTTCACCCACTCCGTCACCGCAGTCGATGATGAGCCATTGTTGAAGACCGACAAATACAGGGCAGACTCGATCAAGCTGAAGTTGACACCGCTTGACGTCAAGTTGAACTCTGGGTTCTCCTTTGCCGCCGCTGCCAGGCGGGCTGCCCGAGCACGGGCTGCAGTCTTGACGTCGATGGTGTCCTCGGTGAAATAGGAGGCGACTGTGCCCCAGATGGTCGCGTTGAAGCTGTGGTTGTCACCGAAGTAGATGTCCGCACGGCTCAGACTGCCGTCATGTTCGATGACTATATTCGTGATCATTTGTGAGCGGTAGTTCGTGTGAGAGTTGGGGGAAAGACGAGTTGTAACATACTGCCGTGTCTGCTGAGATCATCCAAGTTGAAAGATGAGTTGTCACCTGTCGTGGATGTCTCCAGGGCCTTGGTGCCGACAAGAAGTGTTGCTGATGGGTCCAAGTTGACTCCATTGGTGAAACCTGTCAAGAGATCTTGGAGCGTGATCGCCAGGCCGTCACGAGGGAGGTAGCCATGGTTTGCTAGAGTGTTTACCATAGGGCAGGGGCTTCGTCCTGGTAAAAAAGCAGTCAGTAAATGCGTCATCCTCAACTTTGTGCCACTGCACATAAGCCCTGGGGGGGGGGCAGGCATCAAGGGAATTAGGGCTGAGAAAACATGAGTATCGACGTACGGTCAGTTGATGACGGTGCTTGCCAGGCATAGCTACCATCAGCCAGAACGCTGGAAACCAACGGCGCAACGAACAAGAGAGTCGACTTGGGAACCATTTTGTTTGAATAACGAAGGACAACAAGCTTGGAGAGTGCATCACACTCACCTGTGCAGACTGCACGGAATAGCCCAACCTTTTGAAGGACTCATCCCCTTGACCTGCATCACAGGCCAGGCTCTTCTCGCGCACAGCCCGTGGAGCCTGGGATTGATGGACAGCAGAGTTGCATCCCGCTATGATCTGCGGAGCGTCTCCGAAGCTGTGGCTTGCTGCGACCTGCCAGTGCTGGATCATCCGTCATCACAATATGCCACCTCTGTGATTGGCGGTCTTGGGGCGTTGTATCCGCAGGCGGGCCACGCCAACCCAAAGCGACAGCGTCCTCCGAGATCACAGTCCCATCGTATCATACGGGCCCGGTCAGGGATGCCGAGGTATGTCTGCTCCTGGCAAGGGTTGTTTCCAATTCATTACTCAGTCAACTGCCACCGCGCTACAGAACCTTCCTCAATGTGGCTTGACATCAAACCGGTCTCCTCAATGTCAAGGGGGGACTCGCAGAATTACTTGGTTGGATGCCTCCGATACGACGCACTAGGTCCGTAGTGGGCTAGAAGTCCTTTGGAGAGGAGGAATTGGAACTATGCTCCGCCTGACAGTGCAACCGGCAATGTTATATTTGGGAAATACCTCCCTTTGAAAACTCGTAAAGCGGACTAAGCCGTAGCCTTCGCGGCAATATCGATGAATAAACAGGTTGAGTGGGCGGGATTTGGAATCCTGTGGGCACGCTTTCGAAATCTGAAATTGTGACCACTCAGAATCTTCAGATCCACTGCGCAACACGTTCCGGAGTTGCCGTCCAGAATAAATCTGGACAATGACAAACGTCGCGGATTCCATAATAATCTCTATTTTGAAAGTGTATCATCAACCACTCTGTGAATGTATGCTTCCTCAGCATTGAGCATCATATACAGGGTCCAATTGTATTTAAATATCTGACTACAATCAATAGACTACCAGGGTGTATTATCGAGGCGGTTGAATGGTGTTAATTCAACTATGCTTTCGAAACCAGCCGGATTGTCATGACAGAGTCCAACCCGTTCTATTTCGTAGATGGTCTCATGCGTGCATCCAGATCCCCAGCAACTAATTAAGCTTATACGACAGCGGCGGGATTCCCCTGCAAAGTTGCAGCCAAATTGGGGTCCGCCGTGGGCTCGCTTCCCTGGACCTGCTTCCTCTGCTGGATATCCCTTTTCTCAAGCCAACGCATCAACAACGCGGTCGAGATAAGAACCACTCCGAAGGTCGCAGCAGCAATGAATCCGGCCCGGAACTCCGGTCCCATCGACGTGCGCCATGCTGCATCCGTGTACCAAATTTGGTTGACGTACGAAAAGATATTCGAGAAAGCGGTCAAAAACCCTCGCATTTCGTGATCTTCCGGCATCAGGTCAGGGAACCACGAATAGTAGATACCCGGAACACCTGCCGACATCCATGAGATGTAGAATGCGAAGTACTTTAGGCCCAGAGGCACATCCCAGATTGCGAGGACCACACATCCAAAGATTGTCCCGCCTTGCATGACCAAGATTGCTTGCCATCTTCGACCTCGTAGGAGGGGTGAGTCAGAAAGCATACCAGCGAGAACCTGGGTCACAACGGCCACTGCGGCCTGCCCGGTCGGCCAGACGTTGATTTGGTAAATGGAGTGCCCCGTAGACTTCAAATACAAGGCGTAGAACGGTTGTTGGATGGGGAAACTCGACTGCACAAAGAAGTAGCCGAATGACAATACCCAGAACTGCCAGGAAGTTACAATGCGGAATATCTTCTTCTTGCTCCATGCGGATGCTCCCAGCGGCTTGTAGCCCTCGTCGAGGAGTCTTTTTCGCGCGAATTCGGCTTCTTCTGGTTTGATGTAGAACGCTCGAGTGTTCTCTGGGAAATCAGGGTTGAAGAAATAACCGAGAACACCAATTGGAAGACTGATCACGCCGCACTGAGGTGTATCTGGTTAGTAAATCTAATTCACTGCCTCCGATCAAATAGCTGGGCTCACAATTATAAAAAGCCACTGCCATCCCGCCCGGCCCATTTTCCCATTCAGGCCATCATACGCACCAGCTTGGAGGTAGCCAGAGAACATCTGTGATAGCGTGGCGGTAGAGTAGAACAAAGTGACCCGTTTGCCGCGCTCACTCTTGGTGTACCAACTCGCGATGAGATAGATGATAGTTGGGAAGAATGCCCCCTCGCACAGCCCCACCAAGAAGCGGATCGCGTAGAGTTGAGGGACGGTCTTGACGGATGCCGCACAGAAGGTGAAGACAGCCCAGAGGATCTCGAGCGTGGAGATTATGTACGAGGGCCGGACTTTGGTGACGAGGATCACAGCTGGGATCTGTGATATCACGTAGCCGGCCGTGAAGACGTTGGACGCGTATGTGAGCTCGTTGCCGTGCATTCCTAGGGCTTCTTTCATCCCCGAGACGTATGCATTGCTGATATTAGCCTGATCCCTGTTGAAAGTCAAATGTCAGTCACCGTTGCCTTCCATGAATGTCATTCCTGGCTTTTGATTCGCAGGTTTGAAAGACTCACAGGTTTTTGCAGAAGTACCCCAGACAGGTGTAACTCAGTAAGAAAAAGTCAAGTTTCAAAAGAAACTTTTTCTCATAGGCAGGCTTGTCCGGGTCGTCCCAAATGAAGCGTTGGAAAGTTCGCCAGAAAGAGCCTCGTTGCCGTTGTACCTCATCAAGAGAGTCATTTTGGTCATCTGCCGTCTTTTCTGAGAGATTTTGCAACGTAGGTTCGGCCTTAGTCTCTCTTGCATCCGACATTGTGTATGTGCCAGAAAGGCTTGCCAAAATGCCAAGTGACACCAGCAACGATATTGGGTAGCCTTTGAGCGACTAAGGGAAGCTGGCGTTCGGAGTTTGACAACAAGCTTTCTAGGCACCTATCAATCTTGGCGATAATTCGAAATGCGAAGGCTTGGTTTATATTCGAAGTACTTTTTTCAGCTGCAGACTTCAGCGATATCCGGTGGGCATCACCGGATGGCGCCATCCCTGGGCCATATGAGCCATCCACCTGCTTATCATCCACAGACACTCCTAGTGGAAAGCCGACCTGCGGTATCAGATATAATATCGGGTCTGAAGGCATGCATTTTGTATCAATGGGCATATCTAATGTTAATAATCCATTTCTTCGATGTCAGAGCCAATAAAATTCCTGGCATCAGCGGGGTCGGGGTGGTAGCAATCGGTGGTGCATATGACGAGATCCACGCTACTCCTAGTTATGGATTGGATGAGAGACCGCATAGGTTCGACACACCCAACTGACCTTGATAGATCTTTGCTTACCAAAACATCTCGGAAGATCGTAAGTTGCGGGATAGAGTCTCCCACGCGGAGAATGTCCCCTCAAGTGTATAGCTGGCTAGAAAAAGATTGGCCCTCGGCAAACACAAGAAAGGCATAACCATTGCATATCATTCGCCTCTAGAGTAGGACTTTGAAAGCAACTCGATGAACACCAAGGAAATTTCAACGCGAGATTTTCAAACTTCCTTGAGTGTAAATATGAAGAGCCTACAATGTGTGGCTCGTAAATTATCTCGCTGAGGCCCCGACGCTGATGAGTCAGATGGTTGGTATGATTGGCAGGATACGCGCTCTCCAATAAGTGCAGGTATTCTCTCGTGTTTCACCAGTGTGTCGGGGCCGGGGAAACAATGTTGATCGCTTTCATGTGAGTCGATAGAATATCACGTACAACAAGTCAAGCAACCCGAAGACACCGATGCCGACTTGCGCTGTCTGACCCCCTTCAACCCAGCTTGCACTCCCCGGCCTCGTCTAATTCATCAGACACTCGGCTGCGACAATGGAAATAATCCTTAGGACTCTATACGCAACAGCAGCAAATAAGGTCATCGCCACACAGCGGTCAAATGACCACAGCAAAACGGACCAAGTGTAACAATGAGCTTGAACAGCCACTATGAATTAAGGTACTATCCTTATCCCCAGTAAGTGCAGCTCATGTTCGCTGGAACGATTAGTTCTTTTGCCAACTGACAGTGCGGCGACCACTCCACGGAAAAGCCGGGGTAACAGAATCGCTGTTCGGCATCACCGACGAAGACTAGCTGTATAGCACAACCGAATCGGGGTACACGGACGTGTCATCCTTTTATGATACATTGGTGCAATTAAAGGCATGTTACGCTGGCAAATCAGACTCACACGGCCACTATAATATCTACTCATAACTCTTATAGCATCAGCTAATAGTTATAGTGCAGGCCAATAGTAACTTTAGAACCAACAATAATTACAAAGGAGTTTACTCATCGTCCATGGAATAAGTCACCTGACCTGGTCCACTGCCAACACAGCAAGCAACCCCTCTTTCGTACTCCACAAGTTCATTAGTACAGCCAGCTTTTGTTGGGGCTGAACGCACTCGTCCACGGATCAGATTTTGACCACTTCATCTGGTCGATCATTTTGACTTGTGTGTCTAGTTTTGAATGTTAGCTTTCATGATAAATTTTGTAACTTATCGCGGACACCTGTCTCCCTCTCTCACGCCAAATCCTCGATTATCGACGCAACAATCATACATAGCCCCTCTCGACTCCCAAAAGCCGGCGGCCTCTGGTTCCAGTTTTCGATGATTCACATCAATATCGCCCAATTCGATTGTACGAAAGCTTAGAAGAACGAAGTCAGTGCTGCGAGCTTCCCGAAAACCCTGAACGACTACGAATAGCAGCTTCGAAACCATGTCCGATTCCTCGTGTGTGTGCAGAGCATCAGAAGACCGCGAAGCTACATACGCTCAAGTCTGGCAGACGGCGAACAAATCCTGCCGTCTTTGCGGCCTATGTGTGGAGGTCATTGAAGCCTTTGTCAACGGGTGTTTCCCAGCCTTATTTCAAGGAGCACGGGACGACGCGCAATGTACCGAAATACTTAAAGAAGTGGTCTTCCAGTCAGATTGGAGTGGTCAAGATACGACCGCTGCTATCCATCTATTCTTCATGGGAACTTGGCTGAGGGTTTTCATTTCCAGAGAATCGGATGAAAGGCCAGCCTTTGCGGTCGAAGGTGTCTCCTTTCCCTTCCCGATGAGCTACTATGGACTACCCGAACATGTTGTTGCACCAGTTCCTAGTATGTCAGACAGACACTACTCAGACAGAAGTCTTGAAAGGGCTAAAGAATGGCTCCGTCAATGCCTGGACCAACATAGTTGCGGAAAGTCGGGCTTCTACCCAAAAAGGTTACTCAATCTTCGCGAAGACCCGATTCGACTATTCGAAACCAAGGAGATCAAAAACTTCGGAGAATCGTATGTCTGCCTCAGTCACCGCTGGGGTAGTCCAGAACACACTAGCAAACGATTAACAAGTACGACTGAGAATATTCATAATCATATGAACGGAATCGCGTGGGACGAATTTCCAAAGACATTTCAAGACGCCATTACAATTTGCAGACGTATGTCCGTAAGCTATCTTTGGATAGATACGTTGTGCATTCTGCAAAAATATTCTGGCATGTCTGGCGAGGACGAGGCCAGGACTGAGGCTGATTTCGCAGCCGAGAACTCGGCAATGGCGCGGATCTATCAAAACTCTCAATTCACGATCTGCGCCACTATGTCGACGAGTATGGACAGTGGAATGTTCTCCAGAAAGTATGATCACACTATCAAGGTTATCGGAGATGACGGGATCGAAGTTATCCTTCGTGCCATGGTGGTACATTCGCATGATACGCCACCAACAGACCTGGAGACTAGGGGCTGGACGTATCAGGAGTTTCTTCTCCCTCCCAGGATTCTGGACTTTGGGCCTTTCGACATTTCTTGGAGGTGCCAGAGGGACTATGTTTGCGAGTGTGCAAATATGGGCTTCGTAGGCCCCCATGGATGGCGTCAATCGCTTGTCGAGCAGGCGCGGCCACCTCAGAATGTTAAAATTGAGGCTGAGCAGTGGTGGGTAGGGATAGTTCAATACTACACGGCGAGAAACCTGACAAATCACCGAGACAAACTACCTGCCCTTTCCGGACTTGCACAGATTTATCATGAAGTAACGAATGATACTTACTTGGCGGGTCTTTGGCAGTCTTCTTTACCCCACAACCTTTGTTGGTATCATTGCATCGGGGAGTACTACGATGAAACGTCGGCAATAGGTATCGGTCGCAGGCCTCAGGAAGATCGTGCTCCGTCCTGGTCTTGGGCTTCTATTGATGCCTTGCACAATGCTCAGTGCCGAACCTGGTGGCCGCGTACTGTTGACTATCGCACCAGCCTAATTTATTACGACCCCCGCAGAAACGCTGATGTACGAGAAGTCTGTACGATATACGAAGTCGCTGTCCAACCAACAACGGGTGACCCATTTGGCGAAATATCTCCCGGGGGGTTCCTCAAGCTCGGGGTCACACTCATCTCTGCAAAAATTGACACCAAGGCTCAAGGTGATCGTTTTCTCTCCGACATGAAGCTGTTCAAAGGCTCCGTGGCCTGGACATTGAATCATTTCAATGAAGACGACACGCATGTTAGATTCTGTTTGCCTGATTGCGGGATGGACGACGACAGTCTGAAACTTGGGGATGAGGTCCATTGCGCTCCAATACTTGAAAGACTGTCCGAAAAGCAGTCAGACAGAGGCTGTTTGGTGCTGAAGCGGCTACAAGACCAAGAGTACAAACGCGTGGGTTTCTGCATCTTGATCAGAGTGAACCCAAACTATGATCGTTGGGCAAGAAAACTTGGGCGGGAGCCGAAGGCCCCGGAATACACAAGTTACGCCCTGCAATGGTCTCCGGACACGGAAACACGGATTCGAATTGTGTAATGTTTGTCCTCCGGAACAGAACAGTGGCGATAGAAGGGATTTCTGTCTCGAACATAATATACGCATGACGCACAGGCTTCTTATTCGATCAAACGAACCTCAAGCCTCTTCATGAAGCCTTCTTTTAAACACTGTCGACAGACTGCACCTGCTCACGTGGGTCCATACATCCGCGAGCGACCTGGATTTGAGCGTGTTCAGGTGAGGTGCACCTGGGGATGATAAAATGCGATTAGATGTAACTGCAAGGCCAACCGTTGGTCTGAAAACCCTGCCTAGATGTGGTATCAACCAGTATCGTTGCGATGTGCTACTGCCTGAGCAACATCAGATGTATTCAATCCCTTGGCTCGAACTCAATAAGTATCACTATGCGAAACATTTGACCGCTTTCTTGCACGAGTGTTTACAAATATTGCTCAGTGGATCCATCCAGTTTGTAGGCAAGCCCAGGACTGCACTATTCAACAGTGACTGACTAGAACTTCCGAAGCCCTGAGCTCTGAAGGAAGCCTCAAAATACGTGTTCTTCTATGAGCGATTGCAGAGCGACCAGCTAGGCATAGTTCGCAGGCTACATCCGCTTCTCCATCATACCTGGTAGTGAAGGCTGAATTCAGCCGGTATAGATCCGCACCACAGCCGCCCAACTGTCAGTGCCTTCGTACAATTTGACGTCAAAACGCAAAAGCATATAGACGAGTGCCAATTTCATAGTTTGAATCGCAGGATGACATGGATGTCAACAATCTATGATTGGTTTTCTGCAACTGACGGTAAAGTGTGGCGACAGGATGCTTGCAGGACAGTTGCGTGGTCCAGCCGAGCTTATTGTCGAAATACCCGGAGTCAGCCCATATCGATCATGAAATATGTAAAGCACTCGCGCACGTCGAAGGGATACTATTAACCTGGTTATTCTCACATTTCTCCGTGAGCTTGTGGACGTGGTCTTGCATCATAAGCTCCTGTTCGAGAAGCGAGTCCACCACAAATCAAGATTACTATACGCAGCCATTCGATTTCTAAGCAAGTTTCGCTACGAGGAAGGCAGACCAGGAGGTACGAGGGTTTGCCGAAGAATGGAAACCGCTATATAGATCGAACTAAACAATAGACAAGCACATACGACCATAGGTATCAGAAAATTCGGGATCCCGTCCGCTCTCCCATAGACAAGCTGGTAACCGCTGGATTAGTAGTTGGGTCGGTGACGACCAGCGAATACCCGGTGTTGTATGTTTTTTTGCCATTTTGTGTGGGATCCAGCAGTGGAGTCCTTGTGGAGTTGTTTAGAACTAGGGCTGGTCAGATAGGGCTGTGTGTTCATAGTTGCGAAGCTTTGAATTCTGAATACAAGGTTGGGCAAAAGTCCCAAATGCAATGAAGTTTTGTGATTGCACATGCTGCATCTGGTGTCCTAGAAGTTGTGATTGAGCATAAATCAACAAATCTTTACGGCCAAAGCAGTTGTGTGACAAGTCTCTGGAGACGTCGTTCAAGAAACGTCCATGGAATTTCCACAACAGGCTAGATCGACGGGTACTTGTGCGGCTCTCGACGAAGGGATTTCCTCATTCAGAGTTGGGGAAGCAAGTGGGCCTCGGATATCGGGGAAGTGGCAGGGATCCGGCGTGGCAATGTTTGGGGTAGGTCGGCCAGCGTCTGGGGAATTATGCCGAGGCACGTCCTGACGTCCCCGCAACACCCTAAACCTTGGAGCCCTCGGATGCAACGACTGCAAGGCATATAGCCTACTTTCATCGTAGGCCAAGGATATTAGACCACCAGAGCTGATTACTATCGCTTACTCCGGTGAGATTGGTGAGATTTATATCGCCTTCATCTTTACCATCACACATCGAGCAGGATCTCAAGTTACAACTCCCAACTCTGCGATTCTCCTCCAATTTTGGCATCAACCGTCGCAACATCCACTATGGCCCCCAAACAGAAGCAACCATGCTACGTCCTCGGCGTGGGCATGACCAAGTTCATCAAGCCCCGTGGAAAGGTGGATTACACGGAGCTCGGATTTGAGGCCGGCGTCAAGGCCATGCTGGACGCAAAGATCAACTACGACGACGTCGAGCAGGGCATCGCCTGCTACTGCTACGGAGACTCGACATGTGGCCAGCGAGTCTTCTACCAGTTTGGCATGACCCAGATCCCCATCATCAATGTCAACAACAACTGTTCTACCGGATCCACCGGTCTGGCAATTGGGAGGCAGTACGTCTCCAGCGGCGCTGCTGACTGCGTGCTGGTGGTAGGTTTCGAGAAGATGATGCCTGGAAGCCTGCAGACATTCTTCAACGACCGCGAGAACCCCACGGGGACATCGGGCCTGATGATGGCGTCCACTCGGGGCTTCACAAATGCTCCTGGTGCTGCTCAGATGTTCGGCAATGCTGGCCGTGAATACATGGAGAAGTGAGTTCACCTTGGCCCATGCAAATGACCACAAGCTAACATTCACCGACAGGTACGGTGCCAAGGCAGAGGACTTTGCTGAGATCGGCCGCATCAACCACGCCCACAGTGTGAACAACCCATACTCACAGTTCCAAGACGTCTACACACGCGAGCAGATCGAGAAGGCCCCGATGATCTTCGAGCCCCTGACCAAGCTGCAGTGCTGCCCGACCTCGGACGGTGGCGCGGCGGCCGTGCTCGTGTCGCAGGCCTTCCTGGACGCCCGGCCACACCTCAAGGAGCAGGCCGTCCAGATCGCAGGCCAGTGCCTCGCGACAGACGCGCCCTCGCTCTTCTCCAAGAGCGCCATCGACCTGATGGGCCGCGAGATGACGGAGCACGCGGCGCGCACCGCCATGGCCGAGGCGGGCGTGGGGCCCTCCGACTTCAGCGTTTGCGAGCTGCACGACTGCTTCAGCGCAAACGAGATGATCACCATCGACTTCTTGGGTCTGTCGGAGCCGGGCAAGGCGCACGAGCTCGTCCGTTCGGGGGGCATCACCTACGGCGGCAAGATCGTCATCAACCCCTCGGGTGGGCTCATCTCAAAGGGCCACCCTCTCGGCGCCACGGGCATCGCGCAGTGCGCCGAGCTCGTCTGGCACCTGCGTGGCTGGGCCAACAATCGCGCCGTCTCTGGGACCAAGTACTGCCTGCAGCACAACCTGGGCCTCGGCGGCGCCGCTGTCGTTACGGTTTACAAACGGGCGGACGGGAAGGAGGCGCCCAAGGTGGATGATGCTACGGTGGGCAAGGTCACTGGCCTCGGGTACAATCCTGCCACTCAGGCCAAGGGGTTCACAGCTGCGCAGGCACGGGCGGTACGAAGCAAGGACCGGGCGAGTGAATGGGCCCTGCAGGATACAGAGCAGAAGGTAGAATCCAGGTTCTAGGTTTTGTTTGAGCTGTCAAAGTGAGCATGTAGTCACAAGAGTTTGAGCTGTGAGAGTGGCACAAGTACATACAAGCAAGTTTTGAGAAACCTTGGCGACGTGCAGACATACTTTTGAAAATACTCTCTGTCTACGCCGAGCCACTCTACACATCAATGGGCACCTACCACCCCGGAGATGGCCCACAAGGACTGGTGCTGGCTGCAAGGAGAGGAAGATGTTCGTGCTCAGGGGCGAAAATGAAGAACTGACATCCCTAATAATGGAAAGGCTGGTATGTCCAATGAACTGGTACGCATTTTCACAAGCAAACAAGTCCTTGTCTATATTTCAAGCCACCTCAATGATGTTTCTGCTGCCTTCTTGGTTTCACACTCGTCTGCCACCCGAAGACAACTCAGACTGGGTAGAATTTAGCGCATGCAATTCATTGGCGATAGACCATTAATGCGGATACATGCTACATCGTCCACATTCATTCTCATAGCACATAGCTGTATTAGAAGTGACTTTAGTGGTGGCGAAGTCGTTCTTGCATGAATGGCTGCTGGCTTTGGAGGCACAAACTCCCGTTCACGTCGCGGTCCGATCTTAGATGAATGGCTGCTGCTGCCACAGAGGCACAGCTCACTCACTCCGCGATCTGATATTTCAACAGCCAATCGAATAGCCCATTCCGATTTGAATCGTGTGGGAAGAAACAGAATAATTTTGTGCTACCAAATGATTCACCTGTCGATTCAGTGTGGGCCCAGCAATTAATATTTGAGGCCTGCTGCCGTGAGGCAGAGTTTCCTGCTTCCATTCTTTCTGAAGCAGCACCAATCCACTCTACTCGGCTTCTTTTCGACCAACAGGAGCCCTCCCATGGTCTCTACTGGTTGATATAGACCTTCCACTGCTGAAAACTTGCGCGAGGTCAGTGCCCAAGTTATTTCCATGGCTTCCCACCCTGTCTCTGCAAATCGGAATTGATGAACGCGGTCGTCGAAGTTAACTAGACCTTGCTAACTGTCATGGTTCCGGCAACAACAGAGACATCCCACCCCCAACCTCATCTGCTTTGCGTAACGTCCACATAACGAGTTCCGCCTAACATCAGTGCCATACCTCTGGGTACCCAATTACCTTCTTCACTGTGCAGCCTGTTCGGCAAGGGTTTCAGTGTACAATCAAGAGCAAACAGCGCACTACAATGCCATCGACATTGCCACACGGACACCACACAGAGATGGATCCTCCCTCCATGCCATTGACCCAGGGAAACCTGGCAATTCTGGGAGCCCAGTGCCCTCCACTGAAGGGCCCTCATGAAAAGATTCGTTTCATCGAGTCCTGGTTCGACGATGTTCAAGTTGTTTTGGCAGATGAGGACGAGCCGACATCATTGACACCAGTGGACGCTCTTAACGACCTCCTGGCTTGGACCATCATCAACATGGGCTCCAAGAGATCAGGAGCACATCATAACATGAATCTGTCTATCACCAAACACCCAGAGCATGTGATACATCACAGCCTAGCATCAGCATCCTACGGTTTGATGTCCGGGACATTCGCCCCGAGCTTCGACGGCTTGTTTTTCGTCCCTGATTCTGCACGTGAGAGGCAAGCTCGCCTCATGAGATTCAACTTCCTCATATCGCCTTTGCGCGATAACGGTGTTAAGACACAGGAACAGCTGGACACGGCAAAGCATTTCTTGAAGTGTAGGTAATCTCCAACACACATAGATCTGAGAAAATAACGTATAGCACCTATACTGACGTCAAATTCTTCCACAGGTACCCAGACCGGTACTCCTAGGTTCTTGTTCCGAGGATTCTTCTCCCAATCTGGTGGAGGCATTGATCCAAGGCTGAACAGCCCGGAGGGAGTGATGCCTCATGCATTTCTGGACGGGACGAAGCCTACAAGAATTTGGGACATTAAAAACCTCTCCGAAATGATCAACAAGCACCTTGACGGCGATACTTCAATCAGTTCGGCCTTCAGCTCGTGGAGCCACTGCATGGCAACGGCCGCCACATTCGCTCGATGCTTAGGGACGTCGACGATTGCGATACTCGACACCGCATCTTTGAGAGACCATGTCTATTTTTCCGAGGATTTAAGGCGGGCGGGCTTGGCCGACGCATCGTACAAGGACGAGTTCATCATCTACGGGCCCATCAGTGGGCCAAACTATCACACGGTGTCGATTGCGGACCTGTGTTTAACAACGAGGGCTTCGGAAATCAACGCTGGAGCCTTCGACGCATTCGGCGAAGAGCGTATCTCGTCCATCGAGCGCGGCGCCGTCGAGGGCTCCAGGGAGTTCGCTACATTCCTGCAGCCACGGGGCACCAGCTCGGAAAACATCTTGATCCTTACTGCGAGGTTCGTCGGAGTTCGGGTGGCCAAATCTCGACCGGAACAGGAATACCTGAGCTGTGATGACATGCATGGGTTCCTCTACTACACCAGGGATGATCTCCAGGCTCTAGCCATGCGATACGACGCCACTAGCATCTCACTTGTCGAGCCAAGCATGGACACTTCATTCTTTCGGGGCTTGGAGTTCGAGGTACAGCTGCAACAGGCTGCCGAAAACGTGGTGCACGTGTTGGGATGGGGGCTCAGGGTGGCCATGTCGATTCCGCTCACCACAACTGATCAGGATCAACTGGGAAATGTTGCCAATGAGATGGAGCCAGATGTGGTCGACGATATGGAGCTAGATCCGGCCGATGAGATGGAGCAAGATCCGGCCGATGAGATGGAGCAAGATGTGGCCGACGTGATGGAGCAAGATGTGGCCGACGTGATGGAGCTGTGTGAGTGAAAGGACCGAGGTGTGGGCTTCAGGAATCTTACCGACGAAGATGACTGGAAAAGATGTCGGCGCTTTCCATCATGAAGATAAAAAGGTGTCTCTTTGCCGCGAGAGGGATGCTGCCGGTGCGTTTTGAGAAGTCGTGATTCCAGGTAGAACAGAGCCCTGTTTAGAGAACCTGGACTAGATATGATATACATCGGACACATCGTAACAGAGGGAGAACCCTGTTGTTCCTTGTCGATGTGTAGCCTGAGCAGCTTGAGCAGGGCTCCCAACATGACGTAGCTAATTTTCGACATGACCACGCGTGCCCATTCCTTAGGTAAATAAGGGGCTTTGGTCTTCTGTAACATTCGCAGATTTGCCTCCCGTCGGGTGTGACTGAAGCGAAGGGAGTGCTTGATATAGCCGACCAAGAACCGAAATGGACATCAATAAACCACCATATCCTGCCTTCCTCTTAACACCATAATAAATCCAATACACTCTATTTAACCCCCTCGTTTAATAACAAATAACCCGCACGGGAATGCCAAACCAACAGTACCCTTCGTTTTCGCTAGTGAGAACCTGGAGTATCGTAAATATAACGCTCCGGCCCTTCTGTCGTGTCAAGTGTTGCACAACCACCACACAGATGTATGCTAGAGCCACACCTTCATGCATGGAGAAACCTGATCAATGAAGTAGGGTCCTTGTCTCGGCTCGACAGAAAAGCACCTAGCTCTGTCGCAGCCTAGAAAAGAAGGCACGTGGAGGAGCCTGTCTGGGCTTACTTTGGTTGGAATGGATACTCGTCGACAGGTCTCAGGGACTAGGAAACAAGTGTGGAGCCCGCAAAGACGAAACTCTAGCTCCGAACCAGTGTTGATGGGGGGGAGGGTCCCGATCGAGAGCATTTGCACGTCGAGCACGTGAAGCGGGTGCCGCATGTGCGGCGAACAAACAACTTGGAAGGTATCCAACCTCTGGTAATGCGTCTGGCGTCAGGGCGCTGTGGTTGTATCACAGGCCTAGATACGTCCAGGGGGGAAATTCTTGACCGTGGTGTGTACAGTATTGCCACTGCATACCTAGAACGCCGAAATTGAATTTGGAAAACGGTCTTAGATCGAAGTCAGCATTAAAGGTGACAAGTAGTTGCCGAGTGACGTGGAAGCTTGTAGATAATGCTAAGATATGGCGCGTCAAGGGTTAGGAAGATGGCGAGGACAATTGTCACCTTTCGTTTCGAACACCATAGACGTCGGACCAAACACATCTAAGTAACTAGACTGGGGTGGGAATGGCTTAACAGCATGAGAATGCCGACTGCAGTCTTCCCTAGCTAAGTACCAAAGGGTTGGTATAGATAGTAGGTTCCTTAGAATCATATCTTCTTAGACTTGTTCCTTTAATGCAATCCAATTGCCCACGTTTAATATTTGCAGCCCCTTACCAATATGGCAAAGGCCAGTGTTGGCCAAGGCTGATCTGGAAAAGCATAGGGTCATCTGTGTCCAAGTGTAGGACGACAGGCAGCGCCTAACTAGCAGATTGTACCAAGAAGCTAATATTTACAATGGCCGGCATGTTTGGCCTCTGAAGGGTTATAAATACATTTGCGTCAAAAACGTCGATTAGACACTCAATTTTCCAGGTGAGGGAATGGAGTGGCTGTCAAGGTAGCCTGCTCTTAATGCCGAAACACCCTGAAGGACTTTGGATTTGGAAAATTCGGGCGGGAATCGTAATCTTCTTGATAAACCACTGCAACGCCAGTAGATCAGCATTCACACGTTCCCTCATCCAAGACTTCTCATGCGATATGGCAGTTGAAGAAGTTGAATAAGACTTGGACTTACTGTCTTGCCCTGTATGTCACTTGAACTTAATTTCCCGTTGCTTTGGAGACATTTTCTGTGTCTTAGACGTGTGAACGCTTTGGTCCTTTGCATACCTTAGGGCCGATGTACTATCACTTGTAATGCAAAGTAATTCAACCGAGCAAGGTGAATCTCGACACACGAAGCGCTATCTTCCTTGACATAAGGAAACGATGGGAGTAAAAGAAAAGCCCTCCAATTGGACCAGGCGGCTGCGCCTCACGCTGCTGCGAAATCGCCCAATCCATCCCGCTTAAAGCTGACGAAAGAGAGTGTGAATCCTGTTATTGTGGTCCTGCAGCGTTGAATGGCTGTTGGTAGTAATCGCGAGCTCAAGGTGGGGTTTGCAGCAAGTTCCCATGTCGCCACGTGGCTGAATGGTTGTTGGCTTGTTGGCTGGAAGCCTGGTCTTAAACAGGGTAGCTACCATTTTGCCTCCAAGCTGCTCACGGCACGCATTTATGCGGCGTAAACCTCTAAACGACACGATGGTAAAGCAGATGCCACCGCGGTGGGAAGCTCGGCATCGCTCCGAGGCGCCGGATCCCTTGTATGTGACCGTTCCCCCTCCAGAGTTCATTCACAAAAGCCGGGTGGATCAAGTCCTCGACGAAGCCCACCAGCGAGCACTCGACAATGCGGTGATGAGAATTATCTCCACACCACTTGTGGAAGAGACCTTTGCACAGATCGTGGATGGCCTCCCCCTGAGAAGCGTAGCCTTGGGAACTCAGAAACATCGGGTGTTATGGGGGGACCCGGTCGACAATCATCCCGAGATGTGCCCTGGGGCACTTGAGAAGGCGAGAGAGTTCCAAACAAAGCTTAATACTAGGGGCCTGGAGATTGTATCAGGCGTAAGTAATGAAGGATTAAGAATTAAGTAGATTACAGACACAATTAACAGCGGCTGACTATATTCTAGGCCCTCCAGCGGTATCAAAATACACCTGTCGGCTCTAAAGCCTCCAAGATGCCTTTTTTGGAGTTAGTTGCGGTGATTGTACACAACATAGCTGTAAAGCTCTTCAAATTGGTCGATGGGGGGTTTCATAAGAACACCGTGTGGCCTAGCCACGAAGCCTACCGGGAGAACAATTGGTCGAGATGGCCAACGCCTTTCTGCCTGCTTCATTATTCGAAACCAAAACAATACCCTGATGGAATTGCTGACGTGACGGGTTACTGGGCTGAAGACCGAATATTCGGCGGAGTTGTGCTTTTTGGCAGAGGTAGCAACGATACAGGCGTATGTTCCACTTCCAACCCCGACACCCTTGTCCCAGGCAGAATGAGGTCGAGCCATGTCATATACGGATGTTCGTCCAAATGAGAACCGATTTGCTCACATGGTCTGTTTTTCCAGTCTGATTACGACGGCATATGGTTCCATTCTCACCGCTATGATGTTACGAAGCGGATATATGCGCTCACAGAGGAGCAGACAGCGAACCTGCTGCAGTTCCTTGAGAAGGAACATATTGATGGGTCCACATGCCCGTTACCCATCCTGGGAGACATCACGAACCGGCGACGGGTGGATGAGGAGATTGCCATCCCGGAGTTCAACATATACCGGGACCGATGGGAACGGACAGTTGACTACCGAAACTGGTATGACTATCGTTTCCAGCGGCACCCTTGCAGAGAAGCCATAGACTGGCCGGAGATCCTAGACCGTCAGAACGAGAGCCTCAAGCTCCATAGTTTACCGGGCAGCGACTAAGACTTCCTAGTCAATGAAATGCCAATGTCGGATACAAGGTAATAAGTACATCAGTGCCCATATTCTACGCCTAGGCAACCTTTGCGCGGTAACCCAACGCACAATCACCCTTCATTTCTGGCCTTGGCCCCCGTCAGCTCGTCCATCAGCCTTTTGAAATCCCCTTCATCCGGGTATTTCCCCTCATCGTGCGCTTTTCCGATAATGTGCCCCGCAGCATCGGTCAGCTCGGCCAGCTTGTATCTCTTGACGAGCAAGGCCGTGACCAAAATGAGACTCCGCCACCATTCTGAGTCGTCACCTTTTCCGCCGGGGACAGGGTCCAGAGCGTCGGAGAGCGTCCTCATTGTGTCAGGGCGCTTGGCCTCGCACAGAAAGTCACCCAGGAGGATGCTACCGTCCTTCCGAACCATCTGTACTGCCTTGACGATCTGCCTGACACGCTCGAAGAGGTTATGAGGGGGCTCGAGGTCCTCCTTTCTAGGTGTCAGGGTGAGAATATCGGCAAGGATAATCTCAGAAATGCATGATGCCAGAAGGGCGGCACAGTGTGTGGCTGAGGCAATTTCCTCGAGATTGTCATTGAGCGGCCATGGAGCTGCCGTGAGGACAAAACGTAAGAGAGAGTTGTGCTTCAAAATTAACTTGACTCTCCACTCCCAGACTTCCAGATCAGATTCATACTTCAGAGTTGGGAGAGGCAGCTGGACTGGTCGTTTCCATGGCTCCAGGTCTGTGTACCATGCTCCCCTCGCGGGAGGCGCAGATGGTGAAGAGTTCATTTTCGGTGGTCTTTGAAATATTCTGTCAATTGAGGCTAGGCTTTGGAGACTGCAATGCACGTAAGTACCGTATTGGATTCCGAAGATGCGCAGTACGGGGCTTTATATCCCTTAGAACTTCATATCTTTGCTACTAGATAGCAATCCGTGACTAACTGTTTCGTGGTCAGGGATTGTTTTTCGACTCAGGCGTAGAGAGTCTTGAAAACCGGCCATGTCGATATCTTGCTATCTCGCTGGTTTGCATACAAACATCATGAGTGACGGAACAATTGCCGCCTTGGAGCTAGTCCACCAGTCTTGTACCTATGTAGGAACGTGAAAAGACCGAATGGCATATAGAATCACTTCAGTGTCATAAACTTTCTCTGAGTAAGAAACCAGAGATTTGCACCGACAAAAGTGGAGGGTAAACCGATACATCGCTAGCACTAAACTACGTGAGAATTCGCACACCTAACACTTACACCAAACACCCACACCCAATGCGTACACCTTAACGCCTAATTTGCACACCCAATTAGCATATTTAATCGGCCCTGGGCTTGTGAATTAGCCGTGTGAATTGGGTGTGGGTGTGTGAGTGTTGGGTGTATAGGTGCTTGGGTGTAGGTGCTCGAATTAGGCCTGGGTGACGCGCTCTGGAGTGACGTGCCAGTGTACGCTCCGTTTCTGCAGGTGCGAATGTCCGTATTCTTGAATAATTCACATATTGACACCCTGTATGTTTGTTGACCTCCTGCCAGGCGTACATGGCACCGTTTTGAGGTGCGGCACCGACATCTGCTACCTGCTTGATAGTGCTTGCTACGGCTTGCTGGCTGAGCAATTAAATCTCTGTCACCTCTAATCTACAGACTTCTGTCTATATCTAAGACTCCTTCCACCTTATCTAGGTATATCAAACGATGGTTGGCAAACATTACAAGTGACTAGAATGCCAAATCTCACAAACGACTCTCCACTGCCGCAGCACCATCACCACCCGTCTCGAGCTCAGCCCTTGCCTGCTCATTGAGCCTCTTCCACATGGCCTTCCTCAGCTCATGGCCATCCATGAACAGCTGGAACCAACTCCTGTCATACTTGGGCAGCTTCCTCCCCATCCCATCAACCGGCTCCCCAGCGAGCTCCCTCACCTTTTCAAAATACTCCTCAAAGTCCGGGTAGACCATCAGGAACTTGGGCCCATCCCCCTTCTCCTCCACCCTCTTGGCCTCCCACGCGCGCATTTCCTCAACGCTGGGTAACGTCCCCCTCCCCGCGAGCAGGCGCGCGGCGTAGACTGCCTGCCACTCGAAGATCTTGAACGTCAAGCCCGCGCCAACCGCCCCGACGAACAGCAGCGTCGGATCCTGCTGCCAGACGACATGCTGGTACAGCCCCGGGACGCGGTTGTTGCGCGTGGGCACCTGCGGCAGGAAGGGCAGGCTCCAGCTGTAGCCGGTGCCGAAGATGAGGTGGTCGACGTCCGGGATGGCGGTGCCGTCCACGAGGTGGACCGTCCGGGTGGCGGCGTCGACGCGCGATATCGAGGGCTGCTTCTTTATCCGCGGGTGGTTGAAGGCCTCGTCGCCAAAGTACGTGTTGAAGTTGTGGCCGATCACGACGGCGTGGACGTCCTTGGTGGCTTTGCTCGACGCGAGGTCGTACGCGATGTCTGCGCCTGATACGGAGGCGCCTACCACCACCACTCGCTGTCGGCTTCGTCAGCTTGAGGTACTTTTATGCGTCAAGGGACTGCAGCTGTCCCCAGTCCGCCGCAGGACCACTCACCTTGCCTCTGAAGTCGTCACGCCCCCTGTACATCTTGCTGTGGAGCACGCTCCCCGGACGCGACGACTCGAACCCCTCCAGCCCTTCGACAGCAGGCACCCACGGCACGTTGAAATGCCCCGACGCCACGACGACAGCATCGAACTTCTCAACCCACCACTCGTCCCTGCCATCCTCGCCCCCTCCCTCCCGCCGCAGCGTAACCTCCCACTCCCCACCGACCTTGACAGCCCTCTCGACGGCGGTGTCGTACGAGACGAGACCCGCATAGCCGTTGCGCGCCCACAGGCCCTCGACGTAGCGCCTCAAGACCTGCCAGTGCCGGAACGGCGTGTCGGCGCCGTGCCTGCTGACGGACCACTCGCTGCGCTCGGCGGGGATGTCCTCTGCGCCGCCGCCCGTGTAGCTCATGGCCACGTCGTCGACGTTGGTCTCGAGGTACGGGTAGATGGACGACTCGGCGAACCGCGGCTGGGCCGGCCTGGGCGTCTTTGCCGGCAGGGTCTCCGGGATGGGCACGGGCGGGTCACCCTCACGGCGGGCCAGAGCCGCGAGGTTGGTCAGGGGCGGCGGGGGTTTCGTGTCGCCAATCCTGCGTGAGGCGTGAGCGAGGAGAAAAAAGTCGTGGTGAAGGGTTGGGTAGCATGTGAGTGCTTGTGCTTACCAGCAGCCGCCCGGGCCTTCGCGGCGCTCGAACACCCTGATCACATCGAACGCCTTCTCCCGTGCAAGGGCGTCTACTGCGATGGCGCCCGAGGGGCCCGCACCGATGATTGCGACGCGCTTGACGGGCATCTTGGCCGCGGGTATGTGTCAGTCTGTAAAAAGTGAAGCGCAACACGGCAAATTGTCCGAAGGAGAATCACGCTGGGAATAAAATAAGCCGAGTTGAGATAGACTACCTGCAGGTGAGATTGGCAGGCGTGGTTGGCTGTCGTACGAGGTCAGTCTGCTGTGACCGGGGCCATGCATACAAACCATCCGCTACAACCCCGATTTTTATCTTCTCAGACGGGTAGTCTATTTAATGACCCAGCAACCCGGAACTCCGCTAAATACCTGCATGTCGGAATAGCTAAGATAGTTGAACCTTCATCCTTCGGCCGACCGAATGGTGTGAGATCGCGCCATCTTGCTAAGCCGGGATTAGCCAGCTTGGCCGCGAAAATATGGAGCACGCCTCTATAGAGCTTCCCATATTATCTACGCTGCCAGGCTCTCTACTCAGATAGGTGTTCGAACATATACAATAACGGATTCAGAATCTCGTCAGACGATTTTTGAGCAAGATGGGATTCAGGACGACCTGGATAGCTTAGTTCAACCTTTGGGTCGGGAGTCGTTCTCCGATGTGTTCATGTAAGCCTTTGCTCAGCATTCCGCGCCAGGGAAGACGAAAATAACATCACACATTTATTTGTAACTCAGTACGAGCTCTGAGGGCACAAAGGGTTTTTCATTCCCACCGAATTGATCAGCACGCTCTCGAGTTTCAGCTGTCATATAGTAGTTGTTGTTCCAGCAATTGAATGCGGAGCATAAAATGCCCCTTGACATCGACCATGAAGGTAATGCGAGTGAGCAATCACAGCCATTTTGAGAAGCAGATTGTACGAATCGGGAGAAGAAAGAGTGATCACAGTCGGCTTATTTTGAATTTTGTGCGTTGGAAAAAGCCTTCCAAGAGACAGCCGGCAAAGTCCGTGGGAAAAGGGCTGTGAAAGAAGAGTACGTTTCACAATTTTCTCCGCTCAAGTGAGACGGGCACACATACTACGTTGCGAAGTCCACCAGAGATCTGAAGTACCGGCACTAAATAATAATCTTGAAAGATTCGGATTGGACGGTTAGTAAGCACCGTTCCTAGTCAAATTTCTATCGATTTTGCTCTTGCTGATACACGGGTGACCATTGGCTGAGGCTCTTCACAAGGACCATGTGATATTCAAGTCATGCCATGCCTGTGTAGCTAAATCATCCCTCTTTCGATAAGCGGATGGCCCAGCCCCTCAAATATGGCAGGATATTCCATCACACAAGAGCAATATAGACATGAGAGGCTGCTGAACCCGTGGGGCCATTGCTTACAGCGACCGCCTCCGCCGCATTTCTTGGCAAGTAATCACGGCCTTCCTCGCCCCGGAGACATGATCTCAACAAAGACAACTTGGAAGGCCTGGCGAGAAGTACCAAGTCTGCGCCTTATTCTTATTCCAAGACAAGTACGCCATTACGACATTGGCGGGCTGGAATTCGACCACAGTAGAAGTGCCCGGGCGCCATAAAGAACTAAGTTCAGCTCCTTCGATGTAGCCTCACTTCATATGCGCATTTTCAGCTGGAGGACTATTAATAGCCTATTTCTGGTACCACCGGACATTCTCAGACGTCACATACAAGCCTTCGGAGCTTTGGAGAACCGTAGTCCCTGACCAACGGCCCGATTGTTCGGAATACCCCTGCGAGGGATTCCGCTGCGGCACCCAATAGATATACAACACTCTCACGTGCCTTTACTTATAAATTCTCATCCAAGCTTTCGACTCTGCATAATGCTGACACAGAAGATCGTGCTGCAGAAATCGGAAGTTCTTACCTTGTCCCTCATTTACATCCTGTTGTAAACTTCTGGCCGGAGCCTCGACCGACGATCTCATAGCATCGAAAACATGAGATTAAGATCACTTGGTCTTGTGGTCGCTACCTGGGGCACAGCCTGCGCTTTTTCACGTCCTCCTAACCATAGCTTCCAGTCAAGAACATCGGATGCCGGCTCTGATCAGCTGCCTCCCTGTGCAGTGTGTCTCTTACTCACCAGCTAGTATCCAAACCATTTACTGACCACCGCCCGATGGCAGGCACCATGTCGTGCGGATGGTATTTCCAGTTCACCATGTACATCAACCAACACCACCTGCATTTGCCTTCACACCGCCTCTATATCGGCCGCTATGACACCTTGCCTACTGGAGAATTGTCCGACGACGATTGATCGACTCCACGCCCACAGATACGCCGCGGTAGTTTGTGACGCACCCGTTCGAGATGAATCACGACGCCTGATTGTCGCCATATGGATTTTGTTCTCATTTTCCTTCACCTCCGTCATCCTCCGTCTAGTCTCCCGAGCTCCCTACTTCGGGGGCCGCCTGGGCTGGGATGACTGGACGATCATCATCCTGCTTGCTATTCAGGTACCATCCATCACCACTTTCCACTTATTAGTCCATTATGGTTTTGGCAAAGACATTTGGATGCTGGAGGAGTTTCAGATCATCAAAATTCTCGAGGTACGACCGTCGCCCGTCATCTGTGGTTTCGTCCGTGATACTTACAAGACCCGCCGCCAGTATCATCTCGCCACTGAGCTCATGTACATTCTTGAGGTTTCTCTGTTGAAGATATCCATCTTGCTACAATATCTTCGCATATTTAATTCCTGGATCTGGGCATATACCCTCCTGGCCTTATCAACCAGCTATGGGGCCGCATTCCTCATAGCAACACTAGCCTCTTGCAAGCCTTTCACCTACTATTTTCACAGGTGGCAAACAGAGTACAGTGGCACTTGTATCGATATGAATAGCGAGATATACGCATTGAATGTCATCAACATCGTCCTTGACGGCACCATCACGCTCTTGCCGACAACACAGATGCAAGTTACAATGGCCTCGGTCCCCTGTCGCCGAAACAGTTGGATGTTTTAATAACCAGCCTATTACAGTTGGAAGCTCCAGATGACTGTCAGGAAGAAGCTAGTAATTGCCTTTATTTTTCTGGCCGGCTTCGTTGTCACAGGCATCAGCATTGCCCGCTTCATGGTCTTCTTTCAGGCCAAGGACGCGAATTTCACATGTAAACCCCGAGCCTCTCCCCAGATTGTTCGGGTGTAAATGATTAATACAGTGCCTATCTAGACGGCTATGTTGAAATGGCGATCCTGTCTGTAGCAGAAATCAACATCTCGATAGTATGTGTTCGCCGTTTCTACTCTCTTCTGCCCCCCCCCCAAATCATTGTCTCCCTACAAACGGCTGCTAATGTCAGTCAAAAGGTAAGCGCATCAGTACCTGCAGTTGTTTCCTTGATCCGTCGAGTCAAGGGAAAAAAGGATACTGCCCAATCGTCCCATGGCCCCTCTGGCGATCTAACAGTCCGGCCACGCTTCAACTCGAATAAGAAGAAGGGCCCACGCGATCGGTGGCATGGATTCACGGACGTTTTCTCTACTCACGCGACTGCCACCGTGGTCTCGAGTCAGCCAAGATCCGCCGCCGCACACATTAGCAACGACGAGTTGGAGTTGCTGGAGGACTCCATCGTTGAGGCGACAGGGCCAGATAGTTTTGGTCACGAGAGGCATGATCGCTCCTCAGATGAAGAGGCATACTATGTGCCTCAAGCAAATCATGTCACTCCATTCTATGCGGTATACACTGGAAGGACTACGTGATCCAGGTCACTTGGTGTGACTCAGAGCCATAATCATTACTTAGTTGCGCAAATAAAGAATTACACAAGCCTAGTTTGGGGTCCAAGTGACTTTCAATACGCAGGTATGCCTTAGCTTAAGTGTGCCGCAACACAGAACCACCCACCCTCGATTTCTTTTCAACAGGTCATGGAGTTTTGTCCGCGTTGACTGAACTGTTTTGTGTTTTGTTCTACTACGTGTCCCCATCTTCTAAGACTTTATGCCTCTATGGCTTGTCCCGGCCCCAGTGAATTTCTTTCTAGGGAAACCTTATAGACGAGGAATGGGGGCATTTGGGCATCAACTGGGCATATCACTCTAGACGGACCGAGCCGCTTGCATATTTGTGACTGAATTCCTAGCACATGCTACCATCGAAGCCCGTTTCTGGCCTGTTGAGTCATAATCTGACCCATGTAATCCAAACGCCGGTCTATGCAGTATTGTCAAGCCCACGCAACGCCATCGCCAGCCAGCCAGCCAGGTTTCCCAACAGTTGCTTGCACCCGGGTGTCCCAGGGTCCGTCCCCGGAAGAGATAAAATCACATTTACTCGCTGACAAGCGCACGTCATGGAGCCCCATTCATCTTCGTCATCTCATACTCTCCCGCGCCGTCCCTGCCTCTCCCCCGTCCCCTCCCCCTCGAGAACCCCTGTTCCTCATCGCCGTCCGCGGCCTGGCTGCTGCCCTCGCCACCACCGGCCGCGCTGCCGTTCGCATTATTATTGTTGCTGTTATTGGCACCGGAGCCGCCGCCGATCCCCCCACCGCCAAAGAAGACGGGCCTCAGCTCCCGGTACTGGCACCCCCAGACGCCGAGGGAGACGCCCACGGCGCTGGAGACGGCCATGGCGACCCACCAGAAGACGTTGCGCGGGACCTGGCCGGTGTACAGGGAGACGACGACGAGGTGGATGAAGTGGGTGGTGAGGCCGAAGTCGAGGACGAGCTTGGAGCGGATGACGATCATGACCATGGCGACGGCCCTGCGTGGGGAGTCAAGTCAGCAAAGACAAGTAGAGACACACACACACAGAGACACGAGGATGCCCCCTCTCTCCCTCCCTCTTCTCCCGGCCTGGGGAAACACAAAAGAACTCACATGAACAACCCCCCGTCCAGGATCCACATGAATGCGTTGAGCCACCCCTGCGTCGTGTCCCCCCTGACGGCCGACCAGCCCAGCACCAGGTCGAGCGAGAAGCCGCGCCCGGACACGAGCGCCGTGAAGAGCATCAGGACGAGGGCGGCGAAGTAGTACAGGGCCTGCAGCGCGGCGATCTGGCCCAGGATCCGGAGCGGCGGCAGCTCCGTCAGGGCGCCGGAGCGTGGGGGCCTTCGTCTCCTCGCCATGTTGTCTCAGACTGTGCGGCCTTGGTGAAAAGGCCTGTAGTGGTGATGATGGCGGGGGAGGAGGAGGACGTGATGCGCCGGATCTCGTGAGCAGCTGGCAATTGTTCGGGGATGGCGGGTGATTCGACGGGTCTGGGCTGCCTGCTACCTAGGGCGCATTTCGAGTTGAAGAGACAGACAGAGAGAAGGAGAGCAGGCTAGAGTCGCCGTGTCTCTTGTGGCGTGGTGGCACCGTCGGTGTTTCGATCTGGAATATTGAAGCTCGTGTGAGATACAGGATCCACTCTATGGGGTTCTAGGATCAGTAACAGAAACCAGTCTATGCGGCTGTAGGATGTCGAGATTGATGACAATGTGTTGCGTGGTGATCGCAATCAATCCCGCTGCCACCCTAGCAAGCCAGCCAGCCCAGTGGTCCCTTGCTTGCCTCCCGCCAAGCCCGCCCCAGGGAGGTAGGCCGAACCCTGGCTGCAGCTCGCCCCGGCACGCTACGGCACAGCACCAAGCTCACGGCACTGACGTACCTACCCATGTGCGTGACATGACCTGACCGCCCAAATAATTCTGCCGCCCGGGAAGCTCTCTTCAGCGAATAGCCCAGTGAGCGGGTGGTGAATGAGTGCATCATCCATCCATCCCACCTCGAACCCGCCCTTCCGGTCGAACCACCGTCCAATCTCCAACGCCCCAATCGCATGCCAAACCAGGGCATCATATCCCTCTGCGAAGCAAAGAAGATGGGTCTCACAGACTTCTGGAAGTCCTCGACGGACAAGCGAGCCGACGAGGTCCGCAGCGGCGCCGTAGCCCCCACGCGAACGGAGCGCAAGCGGTGCTGGGAGAGCCGTGACGCCTATTTCGCCTGTCTGGACCGCAACAACATCCTGGACGCCATCAAGGACGACAAGGCGGCGGCGAAGCAGTGCGGCGGCGAGTCGACCGCCTTCGAGAGGGACTGTGCCTCCGAGTGGGTAAGCAAAACATCGAGAACGAGGACACACGGCACGGTGGGAAGGGCCGGATGATCGATCGTTTGGCTGACTGTTGGGATTGGTTTCCCTCGGAACATATAGGTGACATACTTCAAGAAGTGGCGCGTGGCAGAGCACAACAAGAAGCAGAGGTTGGCGCAGCTCCAGGCGCAGGGCGCGCAGAACGTTCAGATACAGACCGGGCCGGCCGGGTCATAACCTCCGAAGGTGGAAAGGGCAACTCGTGTTGTATTTGGAGGCTGCAGTGTCTGTGTGTAGATACCATATGTGTATAAAAGAGAAAAAGAAAGCAAATACGTGAAGGAGGCAGACCAACCCGCGTTGCTTCACACGAGGGATCAGGGCGTTCAGGGGTGGGCGGGCAAAATATCATAATACCAGGAAACCATTCTACTCCCAATCGGCACCCATCCACCCACTCGCCTCAAGTGTAACTTGGTATTCGTTCGAGAAAGAAGTTGAGATGCTGTATTCAAACGGGACCATGTCTCGACCGTACCAAGATGGACCTGCCCGAAAAGACAATGAAATATAGAAGAAACAGAGCTCCAATTTCGATTGTCATCCAATGTTAGTCTATGAGGTATCATTGAAGCTATATACAATGCCCCCCAGCATGCAAACCAGTCATCCAAATACCTCCCTCCCCTCATTCAACGCATCTCCGTGGCCTGGGGTGGAGGAGGAATTAGGGGGGAAAGCCCATTCTGTATTGCTTTTCTCTTCCGGCGTGTTCATGAGAATGTGAAACCAAAAACAAAAAGGGAAAGGAGACAGTAGCCTGATTTGGTCTTCATTTCAAAAATTTGGTTGTTGGTGCTGATGTTGTTTTTTATATCCATTCGTCGGGGGGTTGATGGGGGACCAGGCCGCCTTCACTATCTTCCTCATTTCACCCCAGTAATGAGACAAAAACAGCCAGAGCTTCTGCTCTCTCTCTCTCTCTCTCTCTCTCTCTCTGTGCCCATCTAAACCTTTCACAAGAAACTCCGGCAAAAACAAGACAGCAAACACCATTCAAACGCAACCTGGCCAATTGAACGCAGGAACAAAAGAAAAAAGTTGTAAATGATCTGGATCGGTTCGACTCGGGTGGGCGTGTCAGTCGATAGACAAAGTAGAAGAAGAATTGAAGTGGTAAAAGAAGACGAGAATAAGCGGTCGGGAGTCAGGGAGAGGAAAAGGAGAAGAAAAGAGTATTGACAAGAAAGGTTTGGATTCGATGCTTTCGATGCTGTAGTGGTATCATATCGTTCTTTGCGCGAATAAACAAAAATCGGCCCCCTCCCGCAGAGGGGGAAAAAGGGTTCTGTTGCCTCGGATGTCTTCTTCCTCATTATCCACCCCTCCTCTGGTCGTTGCCACATTCTCTTTCCTTGTTCTGGCCCCGCAGGACCAGATACTCTCTGCTTCCATCCAAGGCGCTCGTCCCTCCCTGGGTGGTTCTTTACGCCGGCCCGTTGACGGCAGGCAGCGGTGGCAGGGCCTTATCCAAGCTCTCCCGGCTCATTTGCCCCTTGACACCGGCCTTGTCGGAGTATTTCGACACCTGGCTCCCGCTTCTCGCCCGGCCCATCATTTCGTGAACGCCAATCCCGCTGTCGGCGCTCTCCGGCTTGGTGAGTCGCTTCCCGTGACCAAACGCGCTGCCATTGCCTACCATGCTACCACTTGTCTTAGGCGGAGTTGGTGGTGCCCTGGAGGGCTCACGCATGTTCGAAAGCGCTGGGTTGCCCGAGCCAGAACTGTTGCGGTCCTGACCGTCCCTAGCCGGCGTCCATGGTCGCCCGTCATGTCCAGCAGTAGTATTATTCGCCCTGTTTGTGCTGTGGTCATGCTCGCCGTTGGTAGATCCGTCGCTAGGTTCCTCCACGATAGGCAAGATAGCCTGGTTCGCTGCGTCATGGCTGTTCGCGATCGGGCTGTTGGTGGCCATCAGGGACGGAGCAGTAGCAGCCGCTATGGAGGGGAAGATGCCGCCGCTGGCCGAGCCACTCGTTCTGATGACCCGCTCCGGAACTCCCTGCTCGGTATGGCCGTGCTTCTCCGCCTTGGACGCAACGTGCTCTGCTCTCCGCATCGTCTCCTCTGCCTGAGGTGATATGGCCCCAGAGCGGTCCGGTGGCGCAGGAGGCTCGTGGGTTGGGGCTGCCGGGATATTATTACTCGTCGACCTGCGGCCTGTACTGTTCCAGCTTGGCACGCGCTGTTTTGACTTCTCGGTGGCTGCCACGGCCTCGGCATTCTGTCTCTCCTCGGCCTCCCGCTGTGCCTCCTCAGGAGACATGGTTATCCCGGACATGAAGTTGAGGAACCGATCACCATACTGCTCTGGTGGCAAGGCGGAAATTTGCGTGCGATCGCTTGAAAGTCCTTTCCAGAAGTGTTCGATCTTTTTGATGACACCGTACTAAAGTCAAGTCAGTATTGGGTCCTCCCAGAGACAAAGGCAGCTTGCTTTCTCGACTTACATGGGTCAGGCAGTCAATCACTCCCAAGTAATAGATCTCTTCACCTGGCATGTTGTCCTCGTGGGTGGCCCGCATGCCACCGTCGTCCGAGTAGAACAGGGAATCAGACTTTGCGTTGGCGACAGAGTCCTCCAGGACATCGGGCATTCCAGACATGCTCTGTCCCATGGGCACCGGCCGCTCGGACTTGATTAGCTGCCGCATCTGGGCGGCACGACGCTGGTTCTCGAGCTTCGAGGGCGTACGCATCAGCACCTGGTTAGGGTCCTCGGAACCCTGCGCGCCGCCGGGGCTGAAGACCTGGAGGTTTCGGGCACGCAGGTTCTCGTCGTTACCCTTGCGAGTGTCGTGCACACCGATCAGAAGAGAATAGTCCATTATGTGCAGCTTCTGCATCAGCTTGACATCTTTCTGCAGCTGCTCCATAAAGAGACGCTTCTTCTGGATGCCGAGCTCCAGGTGCCTCTGCCGCCTCAGCCAGTTCAGGTCCTTCAAGGTGGCCCGGGGGTTCTTCTCCAGGTCTTCCTCCCTGTAGTCCCTGCCAATGGTAGATCCCTTGAGGTCGAAAGTGGTGTGGATATCGCGGTGTGGCGGGAAGAGGTTGTTCATGACGACGAAGTGGATCTTCCTTCCCCACGGCGTCTTGACCCGATGGAGGCCGTAGAACTGCGAGAGCAGTGTGTTCGGGTTCTCGGTCACATGCTGGTAGTACTCCTTCAATATCTTACGAAGAAACTTATGCTCGCCGTGGTGGATTGTCTTGATGATGAACCTGTAGTCCCTGGAGAAGTAGAAGAAGCTCCCACTCTTGCCGGGTGACCCGAGCTCCGAGAGGATATACTTTCCTGTCAGGGACATGAGGTAGTCGGCGGGATCTAGATGGAACAGCTGTCGCAGGTGTCGAAAGACCCAAGGCGCGTAGTCCTTAAACTTGAAGTCGTACTTTGCAGAGGGGACAAGCTCATTTCCGGTGCTGCGATTGCGGACCTGTCAGTATCTGTTTCTCAACGCACCTAGCTCAAACACACCCGGGAGTCCGAAAATACACGCTCCGGCAAGACATACATATCGAATGTTGTTTTGGACTTAGCCTCAAAATCCGCATCTGTCAACGGACGATCCAGCTTGGCGTTCGTGCGGGACACGGCGACCCGTATGCCTGTCAGCATGTTGTAGGCGGTGACCCAGTTTGCGTGCTTCTCGTCGACCTTGGTGCCGACCAAGACGCGGTCGTCATCCTCTTCTTCCTTCTTCTTCTTCTTGCTGGCCCTCTTCTGCCTATATGCCTCTGCCCACCGCATGGCGTCCTCGTCGGGGAAGGCCTCGTCGCGGGGGAAGTCGCTGTGCAATGACCGGGTGTTGCGCCTGACCAGGTTGATGGAGGCTCTCCTAGCACCGCTGGGCCCGACGTTGGTCGGCGAGAAGCGACCGCTGGTAACTGCACTGTCTTGCCCGTCACGCGACCCGCGGGGTTGGCCGGGCCTAGGCACCTCGAGGGTATGACGGTGTTTCAGCCCTGGGTTTGCTGGGTGGAGATTGGGTGTCGATGAGTTGAGACTCGTGTTACCCGACATCTGGGCAGGAGAAGAGAACCTCTGGGGTGGTGGAGCGTTGGGATCCAGGCTGGACCTCTGGTTTGCCGGGCTCGAGGACCGAACACGGGAGCTACTGTCGGCGTAGAGACCATTGCTGCCGCCGCCAGCGCCGGGTGCATCCCCTCTTTGGCCCTGCTGCATCGAAAACCCTGATGGAGAGGGCTGGACAGAGCCGGTGGTTGCGGAGGCCATTGACGTCCTTATCGAGGGGGGCTCCGCGTAGCTGTGGGCTGAGGTGCGATCAGCCGTCCCATTGGGCATTTGTGGTCGCGGGGGAGCAGCTCGGTCTGGCGGGGAGATGGTGATGGGGGCACCGTTGGACAGGGGCTTCTGGGGTCCGTCCCCACGGGCAAAGCCATTTGTCTTCCAGTCGTGATCCTCCCCTTCAATGGCTCCATTGTGGCCATTGGTTGTGCTCATAGTCGAGGTCCGGGTGTCGTTGCCGTTCATGTGGTAGGCGTCCGACGACTCGGAGGTGTGCGTGGAATGGGAGGAGCTGCCGTCGAAACTATCATTTGAGACGTGCGAGTTGACCGAGTGCGGGACGTGTCCATTGACCTTGACGTCGATGTTTGGGATTCCCTCGTCGTAGTGGCTGGGGCCGTTCAGGTGGACGACTCCGGCGTTCTGGAAGTGAATTGGCGAGTTGTGGTCATTGAGGAACGATGGCATCTCGTATGGGGGAGGTGTTCGGCGTCGAGAACAGTATACTAAATGAGCGATGATGGTCGGCAAAGCCGAAGGGGGTTGGGAAGGAGAGGCGGGTAGTTGAGGATCAGGCCCAGGGTCGGACGGAGTCTGGGTCTGAATCTGGTCCTGCCTGGTCGACGTTGCAGGAAAGGGAGATAAAATCCGGAGGGAGACGGTTCTGCGAGTGTGGGAGGCTGAACTGCGGTTTGCTCGCCCTACCCGAGGAGTCGATGGATGTTGGTGACGTCCTCAAGCAAGGCAAGGCGTGATATGTTGATGTGAGTGCGGTGTGGTGGTGTGGTGGTGGTAGTGGTTTGGTGGTGGAGATTGGGAGCGAGTCGAGGGAAGGATTTAGGGGATAACGAGACGGGCGAATCGCGTCGGCATTGCTTGTCAGGCAGTAATCAACGGGCCGGGGGTTGACTGTACTGTCGAGGACAGGCTACAAGGTCTAAGGGGGCGGTCGCGTCTGGCGCAGGGCTGTTGTGTATGCGAGCTTGGCTTGTCTGGGGGAGGAGGAGCCGGTCGGAAGGGGGGTGGGAGGTCGTCGTGGTCGTCGATGTGTTGGTGTGAGTGTTGAGTGTGTGAGGGTGAGCGTGTATGCAAGTCGCCAGAGAATTGAGTTCTGAGGGTGCGGGAGCGGGAGGTCGGAAAGGACGTCGTCAGTTCGCTTGGAGATTGCGAGTTTTGCTGGGGCTGGAGCAGGAACTGGGCAGAAGCAACAGGCAGGCAGGCAGAGAGGCTGGCTGGCAGGGCGGCGGCGGTGGTGCAAGGGAAAAGAGAGGAAAGGAGGTCCGGGTCGGGCTTAGGGGGCGCTAGGACGACCAGGGCATGGACTGGCTGGGCTGGCTGGGCAAGGGTGGATAACAGATCGGATTGGGCGGCTGAGCCACTGAGATGGGTCCCGCCAGCTCCAACCCAGCTGAAAATGCATGTCCGTCCAGGCCGTCCAGGCCGTCCTAACTCTGGCTCCCACGTTTTGCTGCGGGCGGGTGCAGGCCTGCCGGGGCATATCTCGGATAGGATACGACGGGGCCAATCAATCTTTTGACAGTCCAGGACTACTAGGTAGACTACTGCTGACAATGTCTTGCATGCTTGGTTGCCGGCTTGTGGTGCCTTCACATGAGAACAAACCCAAAACCTCACAGTCCTCGCCCTGTCAGCCTGTTGGTATCGTGGTCGAGAGCTGCCCGCGCCTCGTGGATCCCAAGCCAGTGGGCCACTTTATGTGCAGGACCTGGGTCAAGGTTGCAACGTTGTCGACGGCCGGCGACCGAGCATCCCATCTCTCTTGTCTCTCCCTCTCTCTCTGTTCGCCTGAACTCTATCAGCTGTGGACTACCTAGTCTGCATAGTCTAAAGGTTTAATGGTCAGATCACTATCTCGTCCCAGTATGGTAAAAGTATGCTTATATGCAGCGGCACCTTGGGTGAACAATTGTGTCCCTGTATGCTGTCTGCTGGCAGTCCGTGTCTCTTAGCTCCCGCACTCAATCGCGGCCATCAGTAGACAGTACTGTAATGATAAATGACTCCTGTGCAACAACAATAGCAACAGCCATGGGTAACCTGACCTGCAGCTGGCCGAGCTTGTACCTCGCCATATCCACACTTTCCTGAAATAACATGCTGCAGATTCAACGACACGCAACCCTCGGGAGACAATCACGTAAAGCCAATCAACGTTTCTAAGTGGACTAATCATTGCACGACTACAGTATGACCACTACCACTCTGCCGTGAATTGTCAAGACCACAGCCTCTCAGTCCGCAGTCTCTGCCCCTCAGGCATGTGCAGTAGTCTACATACAAGCAGCCCGCTAACAACATGTCAGCCTGCCAGTGTGCTTAGGGCTGCCAGGTACGGGGTACAGCTGCCAGTGGGTGGGTAGTACCATATTACGGGCCTTGTCGACGATCACCCCCCTGAAATCATCTCCCAACGGTGTGGGTGCGGGTGAGCAGGTGAGCACCAGGTGAGAGAGAAAGAGAGAGAGAGAGCGAAAACGTGGAGACCAATAGGCCACATGTCAAACCGGGCGGGAATGAGGTCACAGCGTCGGATCGGCCAGCCTCCCTCGTCCTCTCGCTCGCCCACCCGCGTCCCTCCAAAACAAAAAAAGGCGACATTGATCAGCACTTGAAACGACATGACAGCGTCAGGAGGGGTTGGCCTGCCCACTGCCTATTCCTTTTTGCCTTCAATCCAAGAGTCCAGTCAATTAATCAAACATCAATCTTCACGGGAAATATACGGCAAATACGCCTTCGCCATCGGGACAAAGACACGCGCATAAACACAAACAAAGTTACCACAGTAATCCCGCCATGCGCCATGCACGCAAGGTACCACACGCATAAGAAAGTTATGTGTTGTAGACAGAGCAGCTAGCTAGCTCCCCAATAACCCCGGCAGGACCCCCCGTCTCACCAGCCCGAAACCCGACGCGGCGCACGCAACGGGGAAAGCAAGGCAAGGAGGGGAGACCCACAACTCATCAAAGACGAAAAAGGGGAGCAAAGAGAGACACAGACACAGAGAAAACAGCCCAAATCTCGTGGCCCGGGGACCCGCCCCCGCCAAGACCGCGAACGAGATGGGGTCGGCTTGCTTCTCGCCCTGGCAGAGAGTGAGTTGTTAGTCACGATCGGGTCTCGGAGCCGCGTGCCTTTATTTCCTAGGAAATACATAGAGAGGCGGAGTAGAGTGAGTGCGTGCGAGAGAGATTGCTTGGTGATGTAGGCTCTTTGTGGTCATTACCGTATCGCCGTATCGCAGGTGCCGGGCTACCTCTTTTCTTTATGAGATCATGGGTCATTTGCTTCATTTGTGTGAATCCAGCGCTGCAGAGCTGCTATTTTCTGGGTATGATGATGATTTGGTAGCAAGATGAGCATCCCAGCAGCATCATCGCCAACCTAGCCGGCATTACGATGCCCACACCAGCCCACCCAAGATATAGAATAGTAATACAACATGCTGCAAATCCCTCTCGTCCCTCCACCGTCCGAAACAAGGCTGCCGTCCTTTCCAACAAGTTGCTGCCCAGTCAGGCTGGTGAGCTCCACCAGAGCCGGAATCTGTACCCAGGGCCTCAGTCAGCCAGGTCAGCATGTCAGAGGCAAACGTTTTAAGCCCCGGCCACCACAGCCAGGCCGTCGTAGATCATCCTCTTGACCGCCCAGAACGTGCCCCCTTGCTGCGGCGCCCCGACGGCAGCCGGCACGCAGATGCTCTCCACCTCGATCCGCCCCGTCGCGCTCTTCCTCACTGCGACCGCCCCGTCGATCAGTAGCGTGCCCTCGCCCCGGAACTCGGCCGTGTGGCCCGCTGTCTGCATCGCCCGCCGCAGGTCCGCGAGCCGCAGGTCGCCAACGTGCAACGGCTGCGCCACCGACCGCGACGCCGACGCCATCGTCGTCGGAAGTACGTCCAGCGTCGGCACGACCTGCACCCCCGGCACCAACGCCTTCTCGTCGGACCCCTCCTTGGCGTCGGTTTCGCCCTCGGTCTTGAGGCGCTTGTGGGCGGCTTCCTCCTCCGCCGCCCCGGGCAGGTGCGGGTGCGTGTCTGCGTTGCCCTCTGCGCCCACCAGCCTCGCCGTGACGGTGACGATCCCGAGGCCGCGTACGTTCTGCCACTTGAGACGTTTGACGAGTGGGTCGGCCAGCTTGACCACCCACGCATTCGTGTCTACGCTGGCATCGACCGGCACCCCCACGCCTGGCGTCAGCACCTCGGCCGTCGTCGTGCCGTTGTCGGCAGTGGTTATCTCGGCGCCCAGGAGCTTCTTGCAGTCGGTCGCAAGTGCCATCGTCTCCTCCTCGTTGCCAGACACGAGGATGAGCTTGCGTGGCTCAATGAGCGGGATCAGCATGTTGAGGGATCGCTTGTCGTGCAGGCCACTGAAGTCGACGAATGCGATGCGGAGGTTGATAGGGATGGTCTCTTTCGTGACGACCAACTTTGAGGGGCCAAGGTTTGGCACCTCTTCCTCTTCCCCGCCGTCAAGCTCGTCGTCTACGGCTGCGGAGCCCTCCGAAGGGGCGACCATGGGTGCATCTTCGGACGCAGCTCTGTTCAGTTGGGGCCGCTTGTTGGTGGTATTGGCCTTTTTGCCGAGGTCATCCCACTTTCGCTTCTTTCCAATGCCCTCGACTTCCTCCTTCTTTACGGCACCTGGTTCCTGCCCGTCGTCCTCACGCTCTTCCGCTTTGAGGAAGTCTTCTGGTCGGATAAGATCGCCAAATTCGTCGGTCCTTTTCCTTCGTACGGGGATGGGGAATATTCGCTCCCTGCCTCGCTTCCCACGCACATCGTAGTCATGCACACCCGTCTTCTTCACGAGGACATTGATGCCCAGGTCCTCGTCCTTCAGAACCACCTTCTTCCGGCTTGCTTGTCCCATAGTCGTCGACACGTTCAGAGCTCTGCCTTGCTGTTCGGTCTCCGATTCTTCTGATTCCGTGGATGACTCGGATGATGCATCGTCCACGCCATCTCCAACTGCCTCAAGGGCGGTGGCACCACCGGTTTGGAGCGTGGCCTGCAATTGCCTCTGTGTAGCAAGCCACTGCTGGTAGATGGTCAGATCGTTCCCATCTAGAGGCACCCGTTGTGCCTCGGCGAGTTCGAGCTCTCTCCCTCCGCCGTAGACTTGCTCGGGAGTCTCCCCGTTGCTCAGCTGCTCGGCTGCGACACCATCTCGGCGCTCTTTCCACCACTCCCACAGTGTCCTGGATATCGACGGTGTGTTCAGTAAGCCGAGGTTCGGTTTCTCGGTGAGCACCACGAGATTCTTTGAGTCCTGGGCAATGGACTTGAGAACATCCTTGGAGAAGCCCCATTCCATGCTCCTGTCGCTGGCAAGAACGACCATGCCTCGTGTCCACCCCTCTTCGGTCGACCTCCGAAGAAGACGGTCGACCTGTGTCTTTCGTTCTAGCAGTTTGAGGTGTTTAAAGTCGAAGGGGCCTGAATTCTTGCCCTTGTTGCCGTCTCCATTGACGTTTTTGGAGCCGTCAGCCCCGGACTCGAACTCGCGCACGATGCTCTCATCCATCCACTCGAACATGCTCCTAGCGTGGCGCAAAGTGCTGCTGATATTCCTCGCGGCAAGATAGAGGTGGGCGCCACTCAGGCTGCCAGCGGCATCCTTGCCCTTTGCTGCCTCTTCACGCCATGCGTGCTCCATGAGGTACGACAGTTCAAGGACCCTGGCGCTAGAGTCGACGGGGATCAAGACTGTGCCGCCCTTGGCCACACAAGCTCGAATGTTGTCGAGCAGCTGCTCGTCTCGTTTGGTGCGAGCCAGTGATGTCGGTGTTCTGCTGCTACAGACAAGCGCCGTGGGCTTGCGCAACTGTTCGATGACCTCGGCTCCTCCGTGACCACCTCCTAGCCACGCCGCGCCTGCAAAGACATTCTCTCGAGCCTGATTCCAGTCGACAGCGTAGACAATCGACTCCAATCCATGCTGAATATGCCATATCGTGCCACCAAGGGTGTGTCCGGAATTGTAGGCGGTGATGGTCAGGCCATTGAGCGGGGGCGAGAAGGGAGACGGTAGAGGCTGGTGGGGTTGAGAGTACTTCAGCGGCTGGACGAGGGAGAAGTAACGGGCAATTTCTTCGGATGTTGGGGCCTGTCGCAGGAAGTTGTCATCAGGAGACGCTGACTGGGTGTAGGCATACGAGGTCTCGGCCAGGGAGCCATGGTTGATGGTCGTCGCAGCTGCCGGAGTCGAGGCGTATAAGTCCTGCAGCAGTGTTCGTCCGAGGTCGATGACTGGCCGGGTGGCATAGACGGGGATGCGGGTGAAGAGCGGGAAGTTCTTGCAGCAGTGGGCGAAGGCGGCAAGGTGGGAGACGGTCGCATGCGTAAGGAGGATCAACGACAGTGTTGGGACTTGTCTGTATTCGTGTTGGCTCAGCGACTGCAAGCATGGGCGGGCGATGGATGCGCCTGTCGAAGGGGGTTGTGGCATACTTCTCGAGCTCTTTAAGCTTGTCAAGGTCAAAGGTCTCGTCCCATCCGACGTCGATGAGAACCTTGACGCCTCCATCCAGCTCCAGCAGCGACTGAGATGCGGTGGACTCTGAGAGAGCCCCCTGCAGGGGGCAGAAGGTGAACATGGTCGCCCTGGATAGCTTCTACGTCGCCATGCGCATCTTTTCCTCTGAACTGGGTCGTGGATTGCGCTCGTAGATACGCGCCGCCAAGATCAACGGCAGGAAGAAAGCGGATTAAATCAGTATAACTCTACTAGCCACGCCTGGTGGGCTTGGTAATGAGAGGCAAGGTATTCAATGAGTACGTGCGGCAGTCTAAACGCATCAGTAGATTGGTGGTGGTTGTTGTTGGTGTTGGCTGTCAGGCAGTACAAAGAAAGACCAACGCAGGCTGATGATCCCTGGCTGCGATGCCTTGACCTGAATTGACGTGCAGCCCTCCCCAGAAAGTTAGCACTGCACAGGCCGGCAAGCTGCAAATGATCAACACGAGGGGTGGTAGCTGCGGCAGGCAGGGAGCCTGACTGCTGCGGAAGAGCATGGATCCCTGTCTAGTGTTCCTGGTGTCACTTTTCGGAAAGGCCACCTTGAGCTTGACCATTCGGCGACGATGCGGGCGAGAGCAGTCTCCCGTATTTTATTAATACCCAATCAACCTGGTCCGTTAGAGACACTCTCTTGATATACATTCGCGCCTGTTAATACACCTCGATACTCATCCACAGCCATGCTGCTGCTCGTCCAAAGCCAATGAGCCTGTTTGCATCTCGTCTCTTCTCTTCTCTCTCCCTCTCTCCCTTGGCGCAAACACGAGCATCCTAGACGCACCTCGGCGATCATCGACCACCGCCGCCACCACGCTGTCCCGCAACATCTGACACCCTAGTCTTCGCCCACCTTCGCCCGACTCCCTTCTGCGCGACAACTATCCTCCAAGCACTGCAACAGTCTCATTGCGCAAACCGTCAGGATGGACCACGCCATGTACCATTCCCTTGGCATGGGCCAGCAGGATCCCAACGACCCAAACAGCCAGTACAACCAGTCGAACCAGGGCACACCTAATCAGTTCCAACCGCCCGTTGCTCCCAACCCGTACCAGCAGCAGCAACAACAACAGTTTCCGCCTCAGCAAGGCACTCCTCAGGGACAACCATACTATGGGACACCTTCGTCGATGCCGCCTGGCGGCCCCTCGCCCCAGCCGACCCAGGGATATTTCCAGGGCCAGCCCCAAGCAGACTCGAACGATATCACGTCGCAGATGGCAGGCATGTCGCTTGGGGCGGAGGGCCACCAGGTTGGCGTGGGAAAGAGGAAGAAGAAGGACAGGCACGCATACCACCAGGTCGAATCCACCGGTTCGTCTCAGCCATTCAACGGCATACCTCCCGCGGGCACACCTGCTACCGCCTTCCTGAACGCCGACCCCTCAGGAACCACTGGCTTCGTTGGCCAGCCAGGCTTCTCGCCGCAGCCGCACCAGGGCCAATTCCCGGCTCCCGCCAACGCACAATACACACCAGGTAGCGTTGCCTCTCCAGCAGAGTTCGGCGCGAGGGACGGCTCTAACGAGGCTGCTGTCTCGGCTGGGGGGCAGAACAAGGTCTCCCAGGACGAGCTCCCCAGTGTACCCGCCGCCCGAGACGCCGCGCAACAACACTACCTCAGCAACATATACCCTACTTTCGAGAAGCATGTACCGCCTCCTGCTTCCGTTTCCTTCGTTGCCTTTGATCAGGGCAACTCCTCGCCGAAGTTCGCTCGCCTGACCATGAACAACATCCCCGCCACCTCGGAGGCGCTGCACACGACTGGACTGCCCCTCGGTCTCATGCTTCAGCCGCTGGCCCGGGCTCAGGCTGGAGAGGCCGAGGTCCCCGTTCTGGACTTTGGCGACATCGGCCCACCTAGGTGTAGGAGATGTCGAGCATACATCAATCCTTTCATGATGTTCCGTTCGGGTGGCAACAAGTTTGTTTGCAACCTGTGCACATATCCCAATGATACCCCGCCAGAATATTTCTGCGCAACTTCGCCGCAAGGCATTCGCGTCGACCGGGACCAGCGGCCGGAGCTGTGCCGCGGCACCGTCGAGTTTGTTTGCCCTAAGGAGTACTACAACAGGGAACCAGTGGGCTTGCGATGGCTCTTTGTCATCGATGTAACACAGGAGGCTTTCAACAAGGGTTATCTTGAGGCTTTCTGTGATGGCATTTTGGCCACTCTGTATGGTGCGGACGAATCAGAGGAGAAAGATGAGAACGGCGAGGCAAAACCGAGAATACCGCCCAACTCGAGGGTTGGCTTTGTCACTTATGACAAGGAGGTGCACTTCTACAACTGCAGTGTGAGTCTTGGAGACTATCTTGCCTGATTCTGATGCTGACTGTAAACTTCAGGCCGCGTTGGAGCAAGCTCAAATGATGATCATGCCCGATATCGAGGATCCATTCGTACCCCTGAGCGATGGGTTGTTTGTTGATCCCCATGAGTCAAAGTACGAACCCTGTTGTGGCTTAATTTCGTCCAGAGACAAAACGCTGACCATGGCATAGGGCTGTCATCTCGTCTCTGCTCACAAGGTTACCCCAGATGTTCTCAGCCATCAAGAACCCGGAACCCGCCCTGCTGTCCACCCTCACCTCTGCCGTCTCCTCTCTCGAGAAGACCGGAGGCAAGATCATCTGCTCACTATCCGCGTTGCCAACATGGGGTCCTGGCCGTCTGTTCATGAGGGACGATGGCAAACATCCAGGTGGCGAGATCGACAAGAAGCTCTTCACGACTGAGCACCCTGGCTGGAGGAAACTCGCCGAGAGAATGGCTGCCGCCGGAGTCGGAGCCGATTTCTTCCTTGCTGCACCCACTGGGGGCTATCTTGATATTGCCACGATAGGTTACGTCTCTGCTATCACCGGCGGTGAGACCTTCTACTATCCGAATTTTGTGAACGGAAGAGACAATGCCAAGCTGTCTCTGGAAGTGAAACATGCAGTCACCCGGGAGACCGGTTACGAAGCCCTCATGAAAGTGAGGTGCTCCAATGGCTTGCAAGTTTCTGGATACCACGGCAACTTCATCCAGCACACTTTTGGTGCTGATCTCGAGATTGGAAGCATCGATGCGGACAGGGCAATTGGTGTCACTTTCAGCCACGACGGCAAGCTAGACTCGAAGCTGGATGCTCACTTCCAGTCGGCGCTGCTGTACACCACTGCAAACGGCGAGCGCAGAGTGCGCTGCTGCAACATCGTGGCCAGTGTCAGTGACCATGCCAAGGAAAGCATCAAGTTTGTCGACCAAGATGCCGTCGTGTCGATCATCGCCAAGGAAGCAGCAACAAAACTGGCTAGCACGTCAGCGTCATTGAAGGACATCAGGCTCGTACTGCAGGAGAAGACCATCGACGTGATGGCCGGCTACAGGAAGCATTTTGTTTCGCAGTCATACCCACCGGCGCAGCTCGTCATGCCGGACAAGCTCAAGGAGCTCTGCATGTACATGCTCGGCATGATCAAGTGCAGGGCCTTCAAGGGCGGCAACGAGACCTCGGACCGACGCGTGCACGAGATGCGAATGATCCGTGGGATGGGCTGCCTCGAAATGAGCCTGTACCTCTACCCACGCATGATAGCCGTGCACAACCTCCAGGAGACTGAAGGCTTTGCGGACCAATCGACAGGCCAACTCAAGCTGCCGCCCACGATGCGCAACACCTTTAGCAAGGTCGAGCCCGGCGGTGTGTACCTGATGGACAATGGTCAGCAGTGCATCCTATGGTTCCACGCGCAGACGTCGCCGAATCTGATACAGGATCTCTTCGGCGAGGACAAGACGACACTACAAAGTCTCGACGCGTACACGAGCGACCTTCCTGTGTTGGAGACGCTTCTGAGTGCGCAAGTGCGGAATATCATCGAGTTCTGGAAGACACTGAGGGGCTCCAAGGGGTTCACTGTCCAACTCGCAAGGCAGGGCATCGATGGTGCCGAGTACGAGTGGGCGCGTGGGCTAGTTGAAGACAGGTACGTGACAAGACGTGACGAGGACGAAAGAGCACTTGCTAATATGGCGATTAGGAATAATGAGGCACAATCGTATGTGGACTGGCTCGTCAACATCCACCGCATGGTGCAGCTCGAGCTTGCGGGTCAGCGCAAGAAGGAGGTCGAGACGGAGAACTCGGCCATGGGCACCTTTGCCGGTCTGCGGCCCGCCTACTGGTAGAACCCACCAGCGCCGTGGTGCTAGAGGAGGATGTCGAAGCGCAGGAAGATCGCCAGAATTGGGATGGCAGTGGCCGGGTGTCAGAGTCTTTGCATCGCAGAGAGAGGCGGTGCACATGGGATGCTTTTATCTTCACACGGAGTCGTGCTTGGTTGGGTGAAAAATATTGCAAAGCGATGGTGACGTTGACTTGGGAAGTATATGTTGCCGCATGATATAGCCGGCAGTATGACGGTGCAAATCAAATATTAAAGATTTGTTTCAGCCCCCATCCCCTCCCATGGCATTCCAGCTCGCATTCAGCGGTGCAATTCGACAGCATATATCCTGTCCGGTCGTGGAGTCTACAGCGTTGTGACTGTCACACTTGAGCGGAGGGGGATATGGACAAGACACTCACGGCTGTTGCACCGCAACGGTCCTGTACCTAAGCAGCAGAGAGAGATCACGCCGCAGATTGTTCTCGCGAGAGTCATCCCACTTCATGCCAACAAGCGGGGTCCGTCAGTCCGTTGGGGCGGAACTTCAGGCAGGCTGTTTCTCCGGTGGGTGGGTGAGCTGTCAGCCGGGCGAGGCAGGGAAGGATGAGACAAGTGATCGAGGCCTCCTCCTACTCCTCCCGTTCGGTGCCTGGGCTAGATGGGTGGGTGAGTGGGGCAGACGGACGGACGGACAGACAGACAGACAAAAAGATCGAATCTTTTTTTCCCCGATCGACGAAGAAGGAAGGAGCAGCGAATAATCGGATACAAAAAGCAAATACCCTTTCCCAGAAGGGAGCAGGGCGGCAGAAGTAAAGAGAGGCTGGCTTGGTTACGGTACATTAATACGTACATGACATGCCGTGTGTTGATGCGGGCTGCCGTGGTGGACCACCGGGTCCTCATCCCCTACGTGCGTGCTTCTGCAGGAAGGGAAGAGAGAGAGAGAGAAAAGAGAAGAGAAATTGAAACAGTAATTAATAAGGTAGATGGATGGGGGGCAGTGGCATCGAGCAGGGCCAGGGGTGGAGGGGAGAGACAAGTGGACGGTGACGAGGGCGTCGCATCTTGCATTGTCATCTGCGTCTCGCGCTGTCACACATTACCCTGCATTAGGCGACCGTTGGATAAGGGGGGCTGTGCAAGTCGTTGGGTTTTTTTCTCTTTCTACTTGTCTTATAATCTCCGAGTGTGAGTCGAGCGTGTGTGTGTCTCCCCCCTCGACGTTGAGCTGCTACGTTGCACACGACGATGGGCCCAGAGCTGCAACACTGTTGCTCTCGTCTCTGGTGGCTCTCCTCCTCCTCTGGCGCCGAGTTCGATCCGGCGGTCTCAAAACCATCGTGTGAAGGACGCCCCCAAACACACTGACACTGACGCTCACACTCACACACTGGGTGTGTGAGTGTGCATGCTGGCTCCGAACGAGGCCCTGCCTGGCTCAGAAATGCATCGAGGCTTGATGCATGGATCGCTTAGCCTTCTTCAGGCCGTAGGACCTCCCCGTCGTGCGACCTGACATGCACGATCGGTGCGACTCGATCTCACTCTTGCGCTACCTTCCGCCAGAAACGACCGACGATCCCCTTTTCTTTTCCTTTCCTTTCCTTCTGCTCATCCTGGTGGGAGATATGGGGTGGGGGGCACACGAAGCGGTCGAGGTGTGTCGTGTGTCTCGTCTTGTCGTGTCTTCTGCTGTCGTAGCGCTGGAGAATTATGTCAAGGCAAGCCACACTCTAATGTTCGGCACTTTTGCGCTGCCACCAGAGACAGCCAGCACATCACACCGTCATCATGTGCTTCAGAATCAACATGAGGCATATCTGTCAATGCTCACCGGGCCGTGATCAGGAAGGGTATCGAGTCTTCCTCCTTGCGGGAATGACGGACCTCTTTGCCCGAGCCTCACCTCGCCTCGGTGGGTTGGACACAGGTTCTCATATCGCTTACACCATGATGTCCAGATGCTACTCGTGCTTATGGACGTGTGGATCTGTGGCCCGAGGTACGTCTCGGCAATCTGAGACAGTCGAGCATCATTTCGATGTCTTCACCGCTGTGATTTGTTATCGTTTGGCCAGTGTATCGTGATCAAGGCCATGAGGCAGACCATTCTCACCGTCTCCCATGGGATCTGAAAGCTCGATTCCCAGAGCAGTCTTAGCCTGAACACTATCCAGAGACTTTATATATACACTATATAGTTCAAGGGACAAACCGGGCTCAACGTCACTTCTTCTCGTTCATCGACGTGCTGATGCTCATCTCATTGCAGACAAACGTCAGCATTGATCCATCTCGCCTCCCGAGTTTTCCCAGATCAGTGTCTCAGCGCAAGGGGCATGACTGCAAGCGCCGATTCCACGCTCGAAGCCGTCACTAGATTGTGCCCGTCTGTGGTGGTCTAGGCTGCCTGTTTGCATTTTATTCTGCATCAACCCATCCGTCTCCGCAACTTGTTCCCTAGTTTGCCCACAGCACAGGAACCCTGGTCCGAGAAAAGCAACGTCATGCCACCACCCGCCGGGCTGGATGTGGCATTTTCCTTCTTCTCATGGTGAACTAGTGATGCGCGTTTACTTTTGGAAGAGACGTTACGGCTGCAATGGGAGCTTGTCAGATCCGTCGAGCCACAGGGGGAGGACGGCCAATCGATCAATCAATCAATCCACCACTCGTGTCAGCAGAGACAGGCGCCCCTTTCCGCGACAGCAGTCCGAGACTCAGACAAGTTGATGTGTGTGGGTGGGCCGCGGAGTCGACCCCCAGTTAGGCGAGGTCACATGAGCTCAACCCGTCTCAGACGGTTCAGCCTCCTTGGCTACACCGCATAAGCAGTCGAGGCTGGAGGCGCTTCGGGTACGACGTCGTTCCGCATGCCTTGGACTGCCATCACCACACATTTACGCTACGCGCGCGCACAGGCACAAACACAATGCTCCTAGGAGGAACGCCACAGATCACAGATCTTGCATAGGGCCTGCATTCCTGCAGCCCTGAGGGCATGGTGGGACAGACGGGAGGCTGACGTAGGCGGTGAAGCATCCAGGAGAGACACTCGAGTTGACACGGCGGTTGGAATGAGAAAAAAGAAAAATTGTCAATTGTTGGATTAGTGTGCAAGAGTAATAGAGTAGAGTAACTGCAGACGGCCGGACGGCCAGCCACCAGCCGGAGCAATTTTTGAGAATCCCAGGGAAACCGAGTATCAAGACACGAACGAATATTTCCCGACAGAATTAGAAACCCAATACAAGCCAGAATATGCGGCATCCTGCGTCCAAGTCCCTCGACTGGACCAGCCAAAATAAGCCACACGCAGCATCCAGCCTGCTGCCTCCTGCCGTCTCCTGCTCTTGACGTGTGTGCAAGTCTTGGCCTAACACACAAGATTGCCCAGCCCCATCCTGCCGTCAGGCTGCTGGGTGACTCTCTGGATCTCGGCCGGGTTGAAGACACGCTCGAAGACGGCCATGTCCGTCGGGCAGGCGGGGACCGAGGACGAGCTGGACGACTTGCCCTTCCCCTTGCCCGAGCTGCTGCTGCTGCCGCCGCCGCCACCTTTGTTCTTCTTGGCCGCGTCCTCGAGGATGAGTCGCATCGTGCTCTGGGTCGGGTCCTCGAAGACAAAGGCGACGTTCTCGATCCTGCCGCGCAGGTTCGTGTCCCACAGGAAGACCTCGCGCCACAGCTCGGCCATCTCCTGCGGCGGGTTGCGGTACCAGTTGCCCAGGCCAAAGTCGCCGATGACGACGTTGCGGATGTCGTTGTACGCGCAGATGCTGAGCGCCACCCGCAGCTTGTTCTTGGCCATCTCGCGCTCGTCGTCGAAAGAGTACTTGGCCCCGCCCTCCTTGAGCTTGGGCCGGCACATGGGCGTCACCGACACCACCGGCAGCGCCCGCCACTCCTCCAGCTTGCGCTCCTCGTACCTGTCGTGCGGGCCGCGGAAGACGACTGTCCGGTTCGCAAACAACAGATGTTAGCGAGGGGGAGGGGCGAACGGATTTCCGCGTTCGGGTTGTAAGGTCACGAGAGAGGGGCTGTTGACTTACCAACCCTGTCAGAGTAGATACCTCCCGCCCAGGGCAGGGGGTAGTGGCTCCCGGTCACGTAGGACGCGGGGCCCGGCGTCGCGATCGTGGCGGACAGCGTGCTCCTCCGGCACAGGCGCTCCTCGTAGCCCACGACGCCCGTCTCCCAGTCCCCGCCGGGCCTCTTCTCGTTGGCGGCGCAGATGAACGCTACCCTTGTGTTGTTGTTCCGCGCTGACCAGCTCGTTGCAAGATCCACGGGATCATCCGAGTGGATCCCTAGAATGCGTGTTAGTGAGACCATGCGGTACAACCAGGCACAACGTGTACCCAAAAGGCCGGAGCCCCGATTGTGTAGACGTACAGAAGGTCGGGTTTGCGAGACCCATGGGCCTCTGGGGAAACTGATCTGGTGTGAAGCTCAGTGGGTTCGAAAAGAGGTAGGAATACAGCGGCCATGTGTTGGCGTAGTGCTTGCGAATGTACGGGATAGTGTTTCTCTTGGTCTGAGCCGCCACCTCCGAGGGCTTTGGCTTGGAGGATCTGGATGAGCTACCGGGCGGCATCTTGTCAGAGCCGGCCTCCTTCAATGACCACCGTAGGTTGTATTTGCGAGCAGCGAAGTCAAACAGGAGGCGAGCGGTACGGGTCAGCCGTGAGCACGAGGAATGGCGGTAGAAAGGGGGAATGGGGGAGAAAAGAACGAGAAAGGAGTGTCAGTTGGTGTTGTTGGAGGGCCACGTTGGGGAGAGAATCATCGATGGACGGTTTGGGTCAGCCCATTATATAACTGCTCAGCTTTAAACAGGCTCGGGAACCAGATACAAACCGCGGGCGGGTGTGGTTGCAGATATGTCTTCGATTTTCGGCAGCGGTGGGCGTGGAGCGGGCAAGGACGGAGCATCCCAAGCGAAAAATCAAAGACTGTTCAAGGCGCCGGTGTAACCGGGGTGCTTGAACATATCCACTCATGTCTTGAACATTCGACGGGAGGCCCAACAGTGGTGACGAGCCACGAGGGGGAAGTTGTTGAGAGCTGTTTATACACAGCCCTTTGTCCCCGGCCACCTCTCCTGCGGCACTCGCTATGGTAGGAGCAACAAGGCAGCAGATTGGTGTAGGACCACCTGATCCAAATTCATGGTTGGCGGGTTCAGAGAGTGATATGAGGTTGCAGGCGGCCGTCCGCGACCTGCTACTGCAATCTGCCGTTTGTTACACCAGATCTGGATTTGGCTGCTTTGTGATCTGTTCCCTGGGGCCCCTTCTCTTCCTGCCTTGTCTTTCTGCAGGTCAACGCTGCAATGAAACAATAGGAAACGGCACACGTCTAGCGGCCGAGTGGATGGCGGCTCCGGTCGATAGTGTGAAGGGGCGTCTTGCCAAACAGATGGGGTTTAGCGAGGAGCCACACAACGGTTTTCTGATTTGTATACTTCACGACAGAAAGAAGAGGGGAAAGAAGAAAATGGTCTGTGTTTTTTTTTGTTGGCTGTTGCTAGTGCCTCGCCGCTCAGCATCCGTCGAAAAGGAGAACGAGGTCATCTGCCCAAACGAATCCGGCCGCTCGCAAGGGCAGAGGACCGAATCAGGAAGCTTGTCGCCTTCTGTTTGCGAGCCAAGGCCACCAGTCGAATCCGACAGCCTGGGACGTCCCACATAACACGTTCCAGTGGAGCCGCTGCAGGCCGAGTGTCAAACGACGAGGCCTTGCCCGCAGTCTGTGACAGTCACGTCCAACAGTCAGTCCCAGCAGCTCGGGGGTGGACGGCCAACCACACTGGCCTGCTTGACCTGCTCGCCCTGGACAGCGTCCACTGCAGCATTTCAAGGCCACCTGATGGGAACCGCTGGACAGTGACTTGGTAGCACAATCACAGAGATCAAGCTCCGGGCCGCCTGTCGTGAAGGGGAGGGCAGTCAAAATGCACAGCCCAGCGTCGCCTTGCCCAACCTAGCACCAGCACGTAGAGCCTCCCCTGCCTGTCAGGGCCACTTCCCCTGTCATGGCTTGGCAAGTTGAGTTCGTGACCGGGCGAGACGGCGGCACTCGCCAGATGCTAGGTACTTTTGACAAGTAATATACTCCACGGGACTGGAGCAGCGAGTCTCCGTTTGCCTTGGACCAAGACGAATCCGCTGGGACTGGAATGTTCGCGCGGCATTCGCGGACGAGAGGCTCACACCGTTGGCAAACGCTCCCTCCCGTGTGATATGTGATGGAACAGAATGGCAGACAAAGGGATCTGGATATTACCTGGTGAAGGAAATCAGAAGTGATCTGCAACCGTCTGGCCCCCAACACCAACGATACCACTCTCGGCCTGTCAGTTACAGACACTGTGATGATATATTGGAGAATTTCAATATGAGTTTTCAGCAAGGCTTCGGTGCAAAGGCGGTGAAAGACAACCTTCCGGAGTGGTAGCGAAGCATCTCGATGCCCTGATCGATTCGGCCAGATATAAAGCTGCCGTGGCGTGGTTGGCGGGAGACCGTTTCCAGACAAGTCGGTCTGTGCTCGCGGAAATACTCCTGCCACCACCTTTGTGACAGTACAATTGGGTTCCAAACATCATTGATGGCGTTTAGTAGCGAGTCCCAAGATTATTGAAGTCGGACACTGCACCTGCTTGACTTGCAGGATGGGTGGGTGCATGTACTGTGTAGTCTACCAGCAATGAGGACTACCTTGCAAACGGTCTGATGGTCTGAGGGTTGGAGTAGCATACGTAGGGATGGTCTGTGCATATGAGTTACGTAACATCCAACGTGCCCCAGTTTCTTATTCCTCTGTTGAGCTGGACCTTGCACCCTGCAGCAGAGTCTAACTTCGCCAAAGACGTCACTCGAGCAGAATATCATGTCGAGGTAACGCGAAGCCGATATGATGCAGATCACGCCTCCATCTCACTGAAGCTCGGCCCGCCTTCGATCCTCCTCCTCCACCTCCGCCTCGACCCAGTCCTTGGGGAAGATATGCGTGCATTCCGCTTGGCGTTCGCTGCCAGGCACTTGCCGTCGACGAGCACAGCAATCGTCGCGTCTCGTCCAGCAATCTCGCCATTGACGCGTCGCTACGTGACAATTGGCAGTGGCAGTGGCAGCGGCAGTGGCAGCGGCAGTGGCAGCGTTGCTTCTGGGTCCGTTGCGAGGCTTCTCGAGTGGAAGCCCCAGGAAGAGGTCCGCGATGTCGTCGTCAATGGCTTCATCCGCTCAGTGCGGTCCATGAAGTCGCGCTCCTTTGTCGCCCTTGGGGACGGCTCCTCCCTTGCTTCTCTGCAAGCCCTCGTTCCCACGAACCAGGCCCAAGGGTGCGGATTGTTCCTCCAAACTGCTTGTCTCGGGCTGACACTTTTCATGCTGACGCGCCGTCTCTACGCAGTCTCGCCCTCGGAGCCGCCGTTCGTCTCACCGGGTCATGGGTTCCCTCAAAGGGCAGCGGCCAATCCCATGAGCTCCACGTCGACAGTGTCCAAGTCCTGGGTCCTTCTGACCCCAAGGTGCATTGCCGTCCCGCTTATTCTCTCTCTGCGAGCTTGCTGAGACTTCGGCAAGCGTGAGATGTTCTGTGACTGACCATCCTCGCCTTCAGACATTTCCGATTCAGAAGAAGTACCAAACCCCTGAGTACTTGCGAACGATACCTCATCTTCGGCCGAGAACTCCTTTCAACTCCGCACTCCTCAGGCTTCGGTCTGAAAGCATCGCAGCATTGACCCAGTTCTTTGCCACCCGTGAATTCGTCCAGACTCACCCTCCCATTCTGTCCTCTTCTGACTGTGAGGGCGGCGGAGAGGTTTTCAAGGTCGCCCCTGCGGTTCAGGACGAGGGTGAGACGGCCGACTCGTTCTTCCGAGCCCCCAAATTTCTCACTGTATCGACCCAGCTCCATCTTGAGGCACTCGCACAGGCTGTCGGCAATGTGTGGACCCTGTCCCCGACGTTCCGCGCAGAGAAGAGCGACACATCAAGGCACTTGAGCGAGTTCTACATGCTTGAGGCGGAGATGAGCTTTGTAGATCAGCTGGGTGGCATCACGGATGTAGTCGAAGATATGCTACGATCTATGACCACAAGTCTTTACGAGTCTCGAGTGGCTCAGGAGCTTCGATCCCCAGGTCAAGACAGGGCCTCTGGCGAAAGCGCTGCCGATAGAGCTTCGCCAGAAGACGTCGCCAGAAGATGGCAGGGAATGATGCAGCCTTCTTGGCCACGCGTGACGTATGCTGAAGCCATCGACATTCTGGAGAGAGACGCCCAACTGTTCAAGCAGCCGCCTTCGTGGGCCGCAGGGCTGCAGTCAGAACACGAAAAGTACATCGCCCGCGTTGTTGGAGAGGGGAAGCCGGTCTTTGTTACCGACTATCCATCAGAAATCAAGCCCTTCTACATGCGTGCAACACCGGGAACCGGTTCAGCAACCCGCCGTACCGCCGACTGCTTTGATCTCCTGGTGCCAGAATATTGCGAGATTGCCGGCGGCTCGATGCGTGAGCATCGCCTGCCACAGCTCTTGGATTCCATGAAAAAGCACAATATGGCCACACCTGCTTTAGACGACGCCAGCCCTCCGACTGCGGACGACCCGATGCCACCGCCCGGCAGCTTGGATTGGTACGTCGACTTGCGACGTTGGGGATGTCCTCCTCATGGGGGTTTTGGACTCGGCTTCGACCGTTTACTCAGCTATCTGGCTGGGGTCCAGAGCATCCGGGACACGGTGACCTTTCCCCGTTGGTACGGTCGGTGCGACTGTTGAGTGATACACAGGCACACTGGATCTGGACGAAATCGGGCGCAGATCGGTCCATCTAGGCAGCTTTCCATGCTGTGCTCGTCAAAGCTTACCTACTTGGGATGACCAAGGCCGATCGTGCTACCAACCACAATAACCGAGTCCTGCAATACCGCGCCACTCATGTCTTGCTGGCAAATAGCCATTGCAGCCTTCCTTGCGAGGATTATGGAAGACCGTTTCTTGTCCTTGTAAGGCCTCAGGACGAGGCTTGCAGATGACAGGTTTCGAGACGTTTTCCGGGCGACATTCTCGTGCGACCCCTCAAGAGATTACGGCCTTACTTCGAATAAATTCCCGTAAGCAAGCGGTACGGCTGCACACTGCCGCGTGATATCGCTCATGCGGGTTGGTGAGAAAGGTCGTCGCCCTCATTTGGGGTGCCGTCCCTTATGGAGATACCATCACAACCTTGGAATCTATCATCGCGTACTCCCACTTCATTCCGGCTCCCGACCCAAGACTAAATCCATCATGTACGATACTTCGATAATGTACATCCCATCTCTTTGTTCGCCGATAACTCGAAGGCCGCAGGCGAGTCGACGGTCACCAAGTCCCCTTTCATCCTCTTTCGCCGTCGCGCCGTGTGGTTCATTTAGGCTACGAACCCGCTGGAAATGTCAGCCTCGCCTGGGACATCCAATGTTAGCGGCCGAGAGCTTAGCATATTTCCAAGAAAGCAGATATGATGGCTCTACGAAATTGTTTCCCGGCAGTTTGTACCAGTTCACACAAGTCTCAGGCGTTATCATCTCGTCCCGTTTCAATTTCCTTACTCACGTTGCACAGCCTGGGTCTATACAGTCGTCTCAACAGCTCTTGAACCAAAGGATGGCGCTGCCAGCACTCGGAAGCATCGAGCAGTAGTTCTGCTTCGAACTCACCCCGGATCCTGTCCTCGAGAGAATATCGGACAACTCTCGGTTTGTCGCTTCCAGACGTGACCCACAATAGCTGAGCATCGCCAAGTCAAACTGTAAGGTGGAGTGGGCGAGGCCGTTGGGCTCATAGAGACCTCTGATCTATGGCGATAAGTGACCTGAAGCCAGGTCATGCTCTGCTCGCTGAGCAACATCCGCGACCTCACTTGGGCACTGCCAGTCGACTTTGGCCCACGCGACCGCATCGTGTGTCAGCGAGACTTTCGCACTGGCGTTATACGTGGGACAGCCAGCCCAATGTGTGAGTGGAATAGTCTTGGGCGTTATCACAATTAGCTCTACGAATGTGGATTCGCCACAAACTCGTGGCCGTCTACACGAATCACTCGTGGCTCGGCGGTCAATCACGCGTCAACGACGGGTGGCCGACACATCCGAGTGTACGTAGCCGGGCAGTCATTGTTGACGACGGACTCGAAGGCGATGTTCAAGAGCATTCCTCGGACAATGGCTACCTGCTAGTCAGGAATTGCGAGAACCAGCCGCTTGACATCTCGTATCGAACGTACATCAGTAGTCTGGTGAAGTCTAATGGCAGTCAATCAGCCCCAACCGGGAAAACCTCGCAAAGCTTATTCAACTGCCATTTTCTGTCTTCGCGGGGGTTAATGCATGCCGGCTGACTATCTGTCAAGCGGACCAGCTGGCAATGCAGCCAGAAACCGAAAATGGCGGACAGCTCATAGACCCCGACGCGGGCAGCGAGGGTCGGACAGTGACTACCCAGGTGGCTGTCCACATAATCGAGCATCGTGGCGTCTCGGGATTGGGAGTTTCACGGACTCCGCGAGCTTGGAGGGCTTAATCGTCCAAGACTTTGACCGCCGATGACAATAACTTCATTCTTATGCGGCGCTCAGGCTATGAGTCGCCATCTCGGGGATCTAAAGCAACGCACTGTCTGTGCATATTTGCACGCGAAAACTATACAGTACATCGCCTATACCTCACCTCGATCATCCCTTCGGCGACGGCGGGAGCTACCGCAGAAGTGAACCTTGTTTGGTATTTTGGAACTGAGCTAGGCCCCTCGCCTTATACAATTGAGTTCGTGACAAAGTTGAGCCTATGGTGTCACCGCCAGCGTTCGCCATTGAGCTGAAATAGCAACTCGTTCAATGCCACGACTATGCAAAGGTCTCGACCCTGCGTCTGGGCATTCCCCGGTTTGCAGGAGAGAAAAGGCGATACTTTGCGTTCACAACTCCGAACCGCCAGGCCACAGCGCGCGCCTATCCAGACTTTACATTCACCATGCATCGCTTGTTTGGCTTATGCTCTAGCAAGGTGCTGTGCTGTGATCAGGTCAGACCCCTCTGGACATGAGTCGAAGCGTCCCATTACAGGCGTGCGCAGTCGCGACGATCGCATCAGTCTTGACACCTCTTGTCCGCAAGGAGAAGCAGGTCGGGATGGTCGACGGCACTCGAGATTCCGATAAAAAGAGGGGCAGCTAATGAGCAGAGGATGAGCAAATCGATGATCTACGAACCCAAGAAACTTGGCGGTTCACTCGAGGAGCTCAGGCCTCTTGGAGGGGGTCATCCGGAGATTCCGCAGCCAAGACGAAAGGGGGTGTCTCGAGACTGGGGGAAAGATGGGATGGAGAGAGAGCATGTGTCCCATTGCCCGAGGGGCGCTAGGATGGGATCAAACGGGTGAGCGACAGAGTTTAAACAAGCTCAGACGAAGATCAATCTTTTGACGCGGCTTGGTTTGGTGTGTGGGCTGGGGGGCACAACCTATTCCCGCTGATGGAGGGTTTGAGAAAGGGTTATAGTGAAGGGTTACCACTATACGTGAGCACGTTTTGCCCTGTCAACGTCTCAAATGCTTCTGGAAAAGCTTCGCCCGCAGTTCCCTAGGTGGAGCGGTGGTGACGACCTGCGGCGGTGGTCCCTGACGGGGCTTTATGCAACAAAAGACTGGACGATGCTTTCCTGTGTCCTGACTTTGTCTTTATGCAGGGCGTGCAGATTGGGCGCCCGAGCTTAATCTTGTGCTGCACGATAGACGAGATTAATGTCCTGGGCAGGTAGATGAAAGCGGCCGGGCTGTGGAAACGACCTCGTTTCGACTGTGGTTTGGAGTTCTTCTGCCCTGGCGTACTCGTATGGAAGGCACAGGGAAAACATGAGCAGGAATTGCGGGTTCCTCGAGGGTCTGCATAGCAAACCCTAATTTCAACCCACCTCCTCGGACCTCAGAAGCCTGGCCGAAATCTCTCAGAGGCCCCATCGAACTGTCATCAAGCTCCCAGACGTCGCGCATCTATCTCCAGCACGCACGTCTTGAGTCACATGTTGGGTTGAGGAAGTATCTCTCGCTTTACATGCCCTGAAAGGGTATCCATGGCCGCTGGCTATCTCGACACTTAGATGGCCCTAGCAGGACGTCGTATGGGGCGAATCTACCAGCGTCGCATTTGAGGCGTCGCAAGGGCCGGCGTTAGGATGCTGTCAACTTTAGGGCCAGCGCCGGGGGGCACAAATTGACCCGGACCCTACCGGAGTGGCTGGCTTTTGGATCCTTTTTATTGAAGAGGGCCGCGTAAGCTTGACCTCTAGCGGCTCCGCTCGGTTGGATACCCTTTCTCATCACACACACAGAGCACCCACATGGCAATTGCCGCTTTCCCTGCTGGCCCTCCCTCTCTCGCCTTCTGTGCCAAGGACTTGTACCGAGAACTTGGTACTGTGACAGCCCACGCCTGACGAGGCCCCCCCTGGTATCAGAGTGCTGCCATCCGGAAGCCGTCCCAAGCCACTCACGATATGATGCTGACACTACTATAGTTGCCCGCATTTATTCATTCACTTGTCTCCGATCAAAGTCTCACTCGCCCAAACCACATGATATCGTCTCCCCCTTCACCCCCTCCCCCCGGTTGCTAGTCCGAACGCTCACTCAGGCGATGGTCCATTGGAGGCAGGATCAATTCCGGAAAATAAGCTGCTATGAAACCACATCGGATCATAGTGGGACCCCCCTTCCCTACCTCAGTGCGGCCGAGTCCATGCGCACACATTGGCGCTCCACCCTTGGCTCCGCGCTAAACAAGTCCTCGAATTAAGCTTGTTCTGCAAGTCGGGATTAGGAGCGGCGGCAGATGCCAGGGAACAGCAGGCAGGCAGGGGGGTGGGGGGAACCTTTGCAGACGTGCCCTCTCGAGGAAAACACAGGATTCTCTCCCTCTCTTAGTGGACAGGAGGCCCGCTGACGGGGCGGGGAGGGGGGAGCATGTCTGTCCCCCCAACTCCACCATGAGGTGAGAGACGGAGGCTGTGGTGGTCACCTTTCCAAGGAAACCTTGGCTGGCTGGCAGGCTGGATGATGATAGTCGGCCCCCCGTCTCATGCACGCCCGGCATAACTGGGTCGACGAGCAAAGGGCCAAGACGAGAACTGACAGGTGTGCTTTGCCGTGTAGGCCGCCGTCGCTCCCCTCAGACTCCCCCTTCCCCCTCTTGGCCCGCGAAGATCTGGTGATACCAAGCAAGCCCTGATGTCAGACTTGGCTCCAAGCGGCCCCTCGGCGTGAACAGGTACGTGAAAGCCAGTGGGTTGGGTTGGGTTGCTTCCTTCCCTTCCATCGGCCCTGCCCAGACCACAGCGGTCAGGCGATGTGCGGCATCCTTTTTCTTTTCCTCCCTGGCTGGAGCTAGGTTGGATGCGACCGTGAAAGGAATTGGTGCCGGCGCCAAATCCCTCCTCGGACACCCAGCAGCCACCACTATCATCTGGTGGGCGGCGGCGGCGGCGGGCAGGCGGGCAGGCGGGCGGCAGGCGGCTCGAAATTTGGAACTTTTGCCAAGGCCCCCGTATTAAGCAAGCGAGCGAGCTTAAAATTTTTCTTGAATTGAAGCGTAAAACTTAAACTTCGTTTGTGCAGGCGGGAGACACGTGCGGGTCCTACAGTACAGTTGTCAGTTAACCTTGGGGTTCCTAAACTCCCGAGGATTTCCCAGACAGCGAGGGCACTCGCTGCTGCTGTGGACCGCCGTGGTTTCGAAGCTGAGCGCTTTTGTGGCGGGCAGGCAGGGTGTTGCGAGACAAGAGGCCTTCTCCCGTGACGACTCTTGTTTTCTCTCCACTTGTCCGTGGTTTCCGACTTCACGGCACAGTATATAGACTACTGTAGGTCTCAGCACGGAAAGTATCGGATCTCCTCGGCCCCATGCCAGGGCTCACACTGTGCGTGTGGGTGGTCCCGTGCCGTGAGCCGCATTTCTTTGCTCATGTAATTTCTTTCTCCGAGCCGAGAGCCTCGCAGCTCCGGCATCGTACCACGATGAGACAGGGCGCGATGACAGTGCGGCGTCCTGGGAGGGAGGGTAGCTGTTGCCTGAACTCCTTCCTCGCTCCTCCTGCTCACCAATATTGGCTGGCCTGGTGCCAGCCGGCCCCACGTAGGAGCAGCATGGGACCATCTCTTTACTACGTAGTAAGTACGTGTAGGTAGGCCTTGGGGGGGGTCGGCAAGCAGCATGATGCGGCGGCATGCGGCATCGAGAGAAGCTTTGTCAAAGATGACCGCCAGCAGTAGTTGTAGATTTCGACCCTTGATATTTTTAAACAGGTTGTGGTGTGTTGTTCAAACACTGCAGGCGTCTGGAGTAAGGCCACGCCTCCCTCGCCCTCCCCCCTCCCCTCCTTCGCCTACGTACACAGTAAGGCTGTCAGATCTCGAAGCCACAAGCGGAAGGTCAAAAGTCAGCTCCTCGTGCTCTGCCGCATTGCCGCATCCGTTCGTTGCGCCGCAGATATCTGACTGCATGTCGCATATGCACGCACATGCGCACACACGCATACGCACAAATGCCCCGAGCATCAATTTGAAAAAGGGAAGAAAAAAATCTGACAAAGCCGGCACATATATGCGAGCGAACCAGTGCAGGTTCCGAGCCCTGGCTTGCCGCCCATGCGCCCCCCAAGCCGACATGTGGTGTTACACCGAGGATCCAAATCTGACATGCATGCAATAAGGAATCGCACAGCATGGCCGACAACTTTATCTCATGTCGTAGGGCTGCCCGCCTACGCCATGTCTTGTTTTCCTTTCTTTTCCTTCTTCGCCTGAGTAATTGGGTGCATGCCCACGTAAGGAAGCCTGATCACACCGGTTCAAGCCTCGTGTCACCATCCGCATCAGCCCTTTTTCAATAGGGCCGGCCATACGAGGGCTGCATATGACCTGGATACGACAGGTACAAGGCCCCACTAGTATTCTCCCACTGCCGCCCCCTGAGGGCAGCAAGGCAGAAAAGAACAAGAAAAAGTAAAGCCGTTGGAAGCTATTCGTCGCCATCCCCGCCCAATATGACGATCTGATGGGTCTCACGGAGGCAGGCGGGCGGGCGCGGCGACACAACTCCGCGGCCGGGTACGACTAACTGCGCTCGATATACGCGGCTAGTCGAGACACACGAGTGACACTATTATAAGCATTTCACCACCCACAGCGGCTTACCACGAATAATACTGTTCTGCTTAGGCCAACGCCCGGCCAGTAACAAGGGTGAGATTGGATATCGTAGTCAGGCAGAGGCCAGGCAGGCCATTTCGTGCCGGCCGGGTTGCCAATGGTTGGTGATTAGGAGGACCCCATCGTACAATCTGACCGATGCCGCACGGCCAAGGACAAGGCGGACGCCATGATTTCTTCAGCCACTGCCTACGCGAAGGTGGACGCGAGGGCTGGCGCACGGCACGCACACACACATACAGACACGCCAGAGCACCAAAAGGTCCCGAGGAGAGGAGCCGACATGCTTTTTTGACAAATTCGGGACATCCTTCGGCATGTTGGGGCCCAACTCGGCAGGCTCGCATCGGATCTTGGGTCAGATTTCGATGTTGAGTGTGACCATGATCCATCGCCCTCCCACACCCACAGGCCGCGACGGATGGACGTGGCGTCGTATCTAGCCGGTGTCATCTATCTATCTATCATGGCGATGGGGCGAACGACTGGGGGCGGTCCGGCTCCCCGAGTGGCAGGCCCAACAAGATAGCGGGCGTGACTACCTACGCCATGACATCCATCGCTAGATGACACGACCGTCCGTCTCGGGATGCAACACACGCACACCACCCACATGCCGAGAGACAGAGAGCAGCTCTGGGATGGCCTCCTCTGGAGAAACCTACTATTAGGTAGCTTACCGTGGAATACAGCAATCTACCTGTTCAGGTCATGCATGCACCGGCCGTGTTGTCCTGTTTTGTCTCGTGCTGACCACCGACCCCGGAGATGGTTGGCGATCACGAACAGCACGACAGGGCGCGCACACACACGTGCGCATCCGGACCCCCGGGGTGTGGGGGATGGGAAAGCTGACCGCGTGGCCTTCGCTCCGGAGCTAGGAGCCAAGAGCCAAGCCCGCATTGCGCGCCCGAATCGGACCCCGACAAGTCAACCATAGGCTGGGTGGTCAAGTAGAAGATGAAGATGTGAAAGGAAAAAGCTTGTCGGGCAATCCATCGAAGCCTATCTCGGCGCAGTGAGCAGGCACAGCCCAGGGGGTGGTTGTGTTACACCGTACACGTGCATGCATGCTGAAGACATTGGCTGGCTGGCGTTTCTTGGTCACGAACCATACTTGGCAATAAGATGCGATAGTCCCAAAACGAGTGCGAAAAGATAGTGTCCCCATAGACTGCTTTGCTCTGCTGTGCCGTGCTGCAGCTGGCTTGATGAGATCATTGTTGTATGCGTGCAAGGTGGTGTTGGACATGACTCGGCCCAGTGATTAGACACCACCCCTGTCCCCAACCACGCACGCCCCAACAGAGAGATAAGACGAATAGGACTATTGGCAAGAACGGATGTCAGAGGACCGGCTGAGGGTGTGTTGGCTTGGCACCGCCTCCGAGGCTCTGTCCTGGAAATGAAATGGGCTCGATAGCCTGCCGGCGGGAAATGGGAAAACAGGTCTTCCTTATCAGAAAATGATTGGGTTGGGAGGTGTTGGTTGTGCGTGGTTGGCTGGTTGGTTGGCTGGTCTTTGTTTTCATTTCTTGGCGCCGGTCCAACACGCGAAAAGGGAGAAACACACAGAAAGCCACCCAAAGATTTAAGCTCGCCATTAAGCTCATTAAGGTTCAGGCGCCGCCAATGCATGACAACCTTCTTTGAACGACCGACAACCCCGGGACCGCGTGCACGTCCTTTGTTTGTTTCCAGCCCCCCCCCCAATCTCGACAATCCCCCCCCTTCCCAAAAAAAAAAAAAGAGCCTTTTCCCTTTTGCCTCGTTTCCCCTTCTCCAAATTCTAATTTGGGGACCACTTCCACCACACCCCCCTCGGATCATGTGGTTTGAGATAGATCTCAGGGCTGCATGCTGTTCCACGAATAAATACCCTCTGCCTAGCGAAATATATTTTTCTTACCACGCACTGCATCGGAGTCTACTGCGAGACTTGTATGGCCTTTATTGATTTGCAGTCTAATTTTACTTGGCGTCCATTGGAAACCTAGGTTTCCTCCGGGTAGTCTGATCAGATGAAGAAGTCACCGGTCCGCGCCAACCGCGAGCTTCTCCACGTGGGGCGAATGCTCGAATTCGGTCTCCCAGAAGCGTGATTTGATTAATTCGGTGTGTCTCAAGGCACACCGAATTCGTGTCGAGAATCGTCTCAAACGAGGCGTCCAGCTGTGCCGCACACTTGAGTAACCATCCGAAGTTATTGGGTTAGAGCTTGGGACGGAAGATTCCCTCTCAGCCTCAATGGGATGTTTCATGCAGGACATGCTCTGCTGCGACGCTGTAGCTTTAGATGGGGGCGGCCGCAATGCCTGCGTAGGAGGCGACGATCCTTTGCCGACCAACAACCACCGCCAACCACTTGACCGACCGCGGATGGGGACGCGGGCGCAAGATTGTTGGCTCGATCGGCCACAGCGCCAATGGTTCTTGGTGCCAGAATATCTCTCAACCATTACTCGACCCGCCTTGCGAACCAACAAACGCCCCTCCAACCCCCCTCGCACGGTGTGCCACGTTGGACTGGCGATGTAACTCGGGCAAAGGAGCAACCACCGGCTGGTGCTCCCGTAGTATCTGGGGCCGTTTCTGTGCCACGGGCGTGCCTAGGTAACCGCCGACGTGCCGCCGCCGCTGCTGCGCCGGTGGGCAATGAGGATGGACCCCACACAAAAGCCAAGGTCGAGGGGGATGGGTCAAACGGCTGCTGACCTCACATCGTGAGATGATGCAGTCCACAGCAGGGTTTCGGCGCGGTCAGTGCGCTTGTGTCCCAATCTCGGGTGAGGAAATGATGTTCCTTCGGATAAACTCTTGTGAAACAACCTCTTGCTTGTGAGCCGTCTTCTGCGTGTGGTGGAATAGGCCGCGGGATAAACCTTTCGCCCAGACAGACACCCAGGTAGTGACAACCTCCTGCGTGCGTGCGAATCAGGGCGAGTTTCGTAGATGTGGACAAGCTACCCGAAGCAGCATCACCTTCCACTGACAGCTCCACTCGTGAGACTCGTCTGAATCTGAGGGGCAACTTTACGCGGGGATTCACGCGGGAGGCGGTCAGTTCAAGCTCTCTCCTGACACGGCGGGAGCGAAATAAGCTTATCAGCCATCTCGCGCCCGGCGTAATTAGATTGGATTGAGCTTCGTCCACACGGCACGGGCTGGGAAACACGTAGATCTGGCATGCGATCGTTTCCCGGGCCTCGTTGCTTATTATAGACCGAGCCCGATGACTTCAGACCATCAATGCACCCTCTGTTCAAGCTCTGTACAGTACAGTAGCGCCGGGGAAAGATAGACAGATACAGTAATAACGATGGCAGAAGGTTCGCCGCCTCCCAGGCCCCTCCCCCCAGCGGCCGATGGCATCATAGCAACGGGTGACACCTTCTGCAACGGTCCTACGCAAGATACACTCTTTGCACTGGATCAGTACATGATCAATGGCTCCTTTAGGTAGTCCAGGAGCATGTGACCCGAGACACAACAACCCAGGACACAGAACCCAAAAAGGACGCCGGCCTTATCAAGGCCGTAATGTGGAAACCCGGCGGGAGGAACGTGAGCAGGAAACACGGTCACCTGCTCCTCGGTACCCTACTCCTGGGGGGCCCAGTGACATGGTGGTTTGCCCATCGCACAAGCCGTAGCAACTGGTCGAGCCCGAGCGAAGAGGAACCACAAAGCCGAGAAAGGGCCACAGGGTGCAACTATCCCGACGTGCCGCCCTCCCTAGGTTCCAGCAGGAGGACCAGGGCCGGACTCGAGCCAAGCGGTAATGTCCGCGGCGGCGGGTCCTGTTGGGTGAAGCGAAAAGAAAGCGTGCTACCGAGTTACGCGTATCCCGTCGCACGCTCGTACGCTACAGGAAGGAGACGAGAGACGTTGAAACCTGCGGCGGGACTGTCTGGGGCGGCCAGCATGCAAGATGACACAGTTACAACTTTTCCCTTGCGAAACGAGCAGGGGGCCTTGGTCAATGGAGACAGTTCGGAATTACGGGATAATCTTCACTACTTCACGTACAGTAGGTAGCTATGGGGTTCCCAGAACGAAGAAAGTCAAAACAAGAATTTACGTGGTTGCTCGAGGAAGTCATTCACCTACCTGTTCATGGGCCTCCATCTCAGGAGTCCTGGGGGCGACGAGAGGCTCTCATCTGGCTGCAGCCCCCCCCCCTCCCCCGAGAATGGTAATTCATCTACCAGTCAGCGAGTATCTAATAAACGACAGAGTGAAGAAGAAAAAAAGAGTCCCCATATCTCGACAGCAGGCTAGTGAGCAAAAAAAAAAAGTCCCTTCCTCCCCCCCGCCAAGCCCCGTCAAGGGGGTCCCCTGCCAGCTTACGAGGCCCTCATCAGAAGGGGGCCCCACCGCGAAAGGGACGATCACGATGATCTCCGCCCCACACGCGACCATTGTTAAAAGACGCTTAAAAGGTAAAGTACGGATTGGGCATGGCGTCAGCGCGCAAGGCACTTCCACTTTGGGAGGGTGGCCCTCCTGCCTGGCCGCATCGGCGGGCCCTTGTGGGGGTGGGATTTTTGTGTGGATGACAAGGTGGATGATTTGAGTGGATGGCAGCCAGGCAGGCTCGCAGGCAGACCGGCAGGCTGTCTGTGTGGGCGAGTCGGTAACTGGTTCTGGCTTGGGGGCCAAAAATTCTGAGGACTGGGGACCCGGTTATGATGGGCCGTGGTCTGCCTCAGTGTGGTTTTGGTGGTGTTGGGGGAGGGTTCCACTTCGATAGTTGGACATGAGTGTCGTCATGTCTGGCTCGCCTGCGTTGCGTGAAGCCTCCGGCAGCAGGGCGGTCGCGTGAGATGGGACAATGGCGGGTTTGGATACAGTGGGGCACCAGGTGCATCGCAGGAGGGACAGCTATCACTTGTGGACCTACTGTTTCTTACATAGACTTGTGCCGGCGGGCGGCTTGAGACACACTGGCAGCAGAGGGAGTGGCATGACAAGTACGAGGCAACCAAGTCCGCCACGGCCGAGACGACATCGTCTGGTGGAGGAGCAAAGTCGAGCAAACAAAAACAAAAGCACAATGGCCGTAAGGGCATGTACGCATGCCCGGAAACGGTTGCCCTTGGCCAGAATGAGCAGAGGGCCCGCTCGATATGGCAGTGGTCGGTGACGAGCCCGCCCTGACGGCTAAGCTGTGAGTTGAAGAAGGTGAAACGTATCAAGAGGCTTGTCTCGTACCATCATGAGAGGAAACAGCCTGACCTTCCGCGAAAGCCACACCAACGACCTTTTTTACTCCCGTTTGTTGAACCATCCCGTCTTGCTGTGGCTGGGCCCGCTTGGGAGTCGCAGACAGAAACAATGGCGGACGAGGAGGGCACACAAGCACATGCTTCTCTCACAACAGAGCCTCTGCCGCAGCCGTTGCAGTCAAATCAAATCAAATCAACCCAAATCAAATCACAGATGCAGCAACGGATAATCGGCTCGGCATCTGGGGGGGGGGCTGGCTTTGTGGTGCGACCTTTCATGTGTGGTTGCATCGTCGCACCTTTCCCCCTTCTAGTATATCATGAGCGCAACGGGTCTTGGGTCTGGGGTGATCGGCGAGGTGTGACGGTGCTGATCTCGGGGCATTAGATTAGCCTGCAGTTTAATTAGGTAGATTGTGTCTATTGCGTGCGATGTTGTATCTGCCTAGGCTTGTGGGGACACATGCACACGCACACACACGGAGAGAGACACCGTCGACCGACCTGCCTGCCTGCATGGCGTCAGTGACGCAAGGAGTCAGCGATAGTGCATATGGACAGCCAGCCAGCCAGCCCAGTGCACAATGCCCATTGACAATTGACAACGCGAGACGAGGCCAGCTGGCCCGTTCAGCTCGCGGGTGCGAAAGGTTGATTGCCGTATTCGGAAACCTTCCTCCATCCCGTCTTCGCTCTCCGCTGATGCTTGACCATCGATTGGCAATAATAAGGGGCTTCCGACCCTGGTGCTTGAGCCTAAAATCTTAGCTGAGCCATTGGCTTGGCCCTTGTGGCACGCCACCGCTTTGCATCTGCCTCGTGACAGCTGCGGTCTCGGGAAGAGAGAGAGAGAAATTCAGACAGAGGGAGAGAAGGATCCGTGCAATTTAATTCACGGTGAGTGAAGTGAACTCCAACATCAGAAGATAGCGAACGATAGGGCTTGGCAGATAGGCAGATAGGGCCGAAGGGTGGGATCCAAGAGCCGGGCTAGATCCTGCGAAGCCCGCCGTCCGCCACCCGTGAGATTGTGTTCTTTTTTCTTGTTAATCTCTAGATGACACCCTCATCCAGGAACGTGTAATCCTCCTCCTCCTGCTGCTCCCACCTCGTAACAAATGTCCAGATGGGGGAGGAGATGGCGTGCTTACGGCCCCAAGGATCAACATCTCTTGTGTAAGTCCGCGTCTGACTTGGTCAGACTGGGGCCAGGCTGCCACCTTGTGGCCCTCACCCTCACACACTCGAGGGTTTTGTGAGAGGCAAACCGGGGGTACCGAGTAATAAGGCTCTTATCTACCATGTACGTATTATTTGTGTGCGTAGACGGGAGGGTCAGAGTTGAATCGCTGGTACCGATGCGGGAAGGCAGGCAGCCGCCAGAGCTGCGGCCCCATCGATCTCGGCTCTCTTTGGCGATGCCGGCTGGCCACAGCGCTACGGATACGCGGTGCGTTACAAGAATGAACCCTCTCTCGCGTTTGTGCTGCGTTCAGGGGCGTGGTCTTAGTCGATGCTTGATGGCTAGCTGAGTTTGACACTCGGGTCATGCTCACGCGAATACGGGAAGTAATTGAAGAATGGTTCGCACAGTCAAAGAGGATGGGGAGACAAGGACCCGGCAAGAACTATCGTCTTGGGCTTCTCGTGGCTCGTGGGAGCGACGGCAAATTCACAACAATAGGATCGTTGGGATTCGCCCAATGACGGGCGACCACAGTCCGACTGGCTGGGAGACAAAAAGAAGGTTATCCTTAGCACGTCTTGGCAGAGCGCTCAGGGTAGCATCTGATCCAGAGAGGCGTCGAGCTAGGCCCTGGGCAGTGCCAGCGGCGCCTGTTGGGGGAAAATAAGCTTGAAATTAAACCATATTCCCACGTCAAGTCCGGCACCGTCAGCCAAGCCTTGCTATTTTTCTGCTGCCGCTGTTATTGCTGCTGGCTGCTGATGCTGCTTGTGTGTCTTGTCCTACCATTTTAATTTTTATTTTGGTTCCCACGCCACACCGACATGTAGGCATCGAATAGACAGAACTTGATGTAGCACAACCCCCCCAGTCCAGCTCTGTTCACTCCTGTCATGTCATACCAGACTACCATGTCATGTCCTGTCGAGTCAAAGTACCGTACCTGCGTAACCTGGGCGCGGCGCAGTACTCAGAGACGCCGAGGGCCCGGCTACACAGGAGCCCTCGGGACGCGGGGGCCGGACAACAGATTACACCTGTGGCCGCCCAGGCTGGGCCACAGCATTGGCATTTTGCTTGGTTTGCTTGGTTTGCTTGGCCCCTGCTGATCGCGCGTGCTTGGCCTGGTCTTGGGGGCCCCTTCTGAGCCCGTCCTGAGGGCGTGCCTAGGCCCCTGGGGCGGGCTGCCTTGAACGTGGCGCTGGGCTGGCCAGGCTGTTCACTTTCACCGATCTTCCTCTTTGGTCAGTCGCCCTGGCCTGCCCTGCTGCTGCTGCTGCTCTCTGTTCGTGACGGTCTCGTCCCTCCTGATGAAAGGCGGGGCCTCCCCGCCGAGAGCAAGAGAAAGAAAGGGCGATACGAGGCCAAGCAATACACAGCCAGCCAGTCATTCAGCCGCTTCATGCCTCGCTTCCACGCATCCCGCATCCCGGTTTTGTTTTGAGAGAGCGCCGCTGTCCGTCCCATCGCCCCATTACCTAGAGCTGCATAGTCTAGTAGTGTCCTTTCTTATTACTCTCCTCAGCCCTGACTCATTGTTTGGTAAGAAAATCACACCTGCAAGAAGAACCAACTCAGTCCAGCCCCCCCCCCACGTCGTCTGGCTGAGACGAAAGAAAAAAGGAGCCCCACTGAAGATCAACCGCTTCGCTGGCATCCGGTATCGACAGCCGTCAAACACAAAAGTTGATAGGACAGGACCGCAGAACAGGACGAACGCGCCGAGAGCTCTGCCGGACAGGAAACTCCCTCTTTGAGTTTGGGCTACGGGCCAACAGCTCCCACCAAGGCTGCGCGAACCCCCAATGACAGGACAATAGAAGGGCTTACCCAGCCACCAGCCTGCAGCGCCGAGCCGAGCGAGCCGGGACGGAAAACGGAGGGCCTAGGAAATTAACAACAACGTCATCATCACCGATCGCGAACCGTTCTTTGCGCGTGCGTGGGTGCGTGTGCGTAGTGCATGTGTGTGTTTGCCCCCATGTGAGTGGGAAGCGAAGCGAGGGCAGCTTGGCTGGGCATTGGACCGACGGTAAGCTTAATTAAATGCCTTTTGGGGGGTGGTGGTGGTGAGGGGAGTTTAATATCAACCTTATTTCGACCGCTCATCTCCTGTCACCCAGGGCATGGTCCGTCAGCCCGCCCAGTCCGTTCACTTTTATCATCACACCTACTACTACTCGGGACCAGTCTGTCTCTAAACCGGCGGGCGGGCGTGCCTTTGCTGTTTTTAGACCGGCAAAAAGACCGGACCAAGAATTAAGGTTTGCCTTGGCGAGGATCTTGGTGAAGATCGAATCCAAGCTTTTTGACGTTCAGGACGTTTCAAACTGTAACCCGCGAGCCTAGCTGGCGGCCAGGTGCCCTCCAATAACTGACTCCCTTCCTATTTCTCTCTTGGTGCAGCCTAGGCGGCCGAGCCCTACGGGGGACTCGTGCAGTCCGGAGTAGCGCGCGTCCCTCAAGCTTTGGTGCCGTTGGGTCGGCGGCGGGCCAGGCTCAGACCGGACACGGCATATCAAAGCTAAACTCCTTAAACTTATTTCTTTTTCTTTCCCTGCCTCCTGCTCAGGCGGGTGCAGGAGTCATTCCACACGCTATTTGACTTTGCACCAATGGTCTGAAGGGGCAGAGAAAAGAAGAAAAAAAGGGGTCAACAGAGTTCGCCCGGCATTGAGCAAGATTCGGGGTTCGATCAGCAAGCACAGGTGGTGCCAAGAAAGTCAAGACTCTTCCTTTGCCTCCAATCGCCGTCCCATCCCGAGTCCAAGTACCTGGAGGGGGCTCCCAAGACTAGTTTGATTTCCCAGAGGCGCCTTGGTATCTCTTGTTACGGAGCACTTGAGCGCCTCGAGACCTGCACAGCCTCGATCCCTCGCATTCGCACTGGGCCACAGGCACAGGCACTGGCACTGGCACTGGCACCAAGTCATCCCAAGTCCCGCCCAAGAGATTCAAGAAAAAGACTTGGCTCTGGCCTGAACCCGATTGCTGGGACGTCGATAGCGCCCGGGCGTTGGAAATACTCCGTGTTTGATATTATATATCTCGTGTAGAAGTCCCCAGGGCAACCCGCCACAAGAGCACGGCCTGGGTAGTGGATCCGTTCCTCTTTTCAATTTCCCCAGACTATTGCGTCAACAAACGTCCGTCGAGCGTCTCCCCCACTGCCCGCAAGGAGAAATAGAGGGGGTAAGATCGAACCACCCGTACATACAGATCCCCCTTGCGGAGGCATCGAAGCCCAAGACCCGACCGATCACACGCCACTCGCAGCGCCGAGAAGAACGACGGTCAGCAGCAGCAGGAGCAACAGCAGCGTAGTCAGATTTAAAGACGGCCAAAAGGACAGCAGGAGCCGAAACCGGACAACCTGTCAGCCCCAGAGGCGAATCGCAGGATCACGAGAAGGAACTGATACCTTGAGAACGGCCCTTTTGTTGTCCTCGGGCGGCCTGCTCAGTGAGATACTGGGACGTTGGTATCCGCCGATCGTCAAACCAACACCTGGCTGCAACAAGGTCAGAACACCAAAAAACCCCACCGAACAAGAACTATTTTGGAACCATCGGTACCCGCCGGGACTCGACCTGTGGACTCGACCGAAGGCTTGAAGCCCCAAGCCCGCCTCGCGTACGTTACATTTACGTTGGCTTGAGAGGCGTGCGCCCTGTTGGCTGGGCTTGCATAGCACCGCATCAAGTGGCCTGCAGCATCTCTCAGTCGCTCCAACAACAGCCCGGGGTTTTTGTTTCCCCCGCGGCTGGTCATTCGAGCATCTCGAGTCCTCGCCCACAACGGGCTTGGTGAATTCCTAGCCCCGCGGGAGCAGATCCTCGACGGTGGAGGTGGTCGCGGCGAAGCGACCTCGATTGGGTAATCAATCACGCCAGGTGAGTGAGAAGAGGAAGCGACCGTGGAAGTCGGTGTCAGAGCCCAGAGTGAGATTGAGGGTGAGATTGATGGATGATGGATTGTGATGATGATCGTGCACTCTCCCGGGCAAACTCCTCCCTCCCACATTCCGAGCTGCGCACCCACTGCACACGCCATCATCAGCATCAGCACTCGTCTAGCCACAAGCCATTCCAGGGCCCAGACTGCCACTACACAGTACACCATCTTACTCTCCCTTACTGGGGCCGTCTCGGTCGGAAGAGCTTGTTCGCACAGTCGTACTCTTTTGAGGCTCATGGTCTTGCTTCCAATGTTCCTATTCTTATTTTTACATGCTCCAAAGACCCCACCTGCCAGCCTCTTGGAGGGATCCCATGTGGGACCATACCAAGACCCCCCCCCCCCCGTTGCCCTCGCCCCTTTCATCCTGCCCCCCCCCCCTCCTTCCCTTTTAGGTACCTCCCAGCCCAGCCTTGACTCCCTGCAGCCCCAAGTGCGGATGCGCAGATCCCCAACGCTTGAGCGACCGATTGTGTTCCAGTAAAGGAAGGCACTAATCTGGGTGAATAAGTTAGCGGCAGCAGTCCAAGCCCGCCTAGGGATTGAGCCAAGCTTCTTTGCTCTTGCCTGACACGACCTTGTCTGGCCGCCCGTACCGTACCGTTGCTGCACCGCACCAGTGCACAGGTACCTGCCCAGTCCACTTCTCAAGCATCAGCACCCGGCCTTGGACCTTCCAAGGTTCCTTCCACCGACCGTTGCGACAAAAGTCTCGTCCTCGAGACAATTCTTTTGATCTTCTTTCCTCAAACAACACAACTCCACCAAAACTGGGATCGAGAAGTCAACTGCTTCTGAGTTTTTCCTGGAATAAATTACGGCATCCTCCTTTTGCTGTGGAATTCTCCGTCATCTTCGGCCTGGACCTGGTCTGCACACACACACACAGGCACGCACACTCACGCACACACTGACAGGCACACCTTTTTCCTCGCTTGCCGTGTGTCCGAAAATAACCTGAATTAACCTTAAATTCTGCGACACCCGACCCTGGATCGCCAGACTGCAAACAGCCTCTCGCCCTTTCCAACGCCAATCCTCCCTCCACTCCGACTGGCAGTATAGCACGGAGAGAAATCGTCTGAACAGGTACGCGTAACCCAAACTCCCATGCCTTCATGCTCTCGACGGGCCCATCACATTTGCATCCACCAACACGTACTGCACCAACAACCACATCACATCTCATCCTGTCCCATCCCGCCACCCCCTTAGCCTGGCCTGGCCTGGCCTGGCCTCCCCGAGTGGGAAACCGACTCAGGTCAGCTCGGCTCGGCTCAGTCAGGTCTATTGAGGCAAGGCAGGACAAGGCAGAGCAAGGCAGGCAAAAATGCGAGCGCCACCTTGCGATGACACCCTTTCTGTTGCGCTCTCCCTGGCCCGAATTGGACCTTGGTGCTGCTCTGTTCGGCAGGGGGGCAACTGCTCCGCCCGACCAACAGTCAGCCTCAAGCACACACGCACACACATGCATCATCCATCATGCAGCGTGCTCATAGGGACAGGCGCAGCGGGTGTGCACACAAAGCTGTGTTGCGCTCCTGGTCCTTGGTCCCGGTCCCGGTACCATCTGAGATGAGAGAGATGATAGAGATGAGATGAGGCTCAAGAACGGGTTCCCCGATACACTGCTGAGTACACACAAGCCCGCACATGTGAGCGATCAATCAGCCAGCCAGCCAGCCCAGAAACGGACTGGCCTGGCCGACACATTGAAAAATGCATTCGCATCAGTCATCACCACTCATCCTCCATCCCTCACCCACTGCCTGCCTGCGCAAGAGTCAGCTCGTCTGGTCTGATGGGTCCTGCTTCTGTCATCTATCCCACCCCTCGGCCACTCCTCCATGACAGTGACAATGACAATGACGATCCCCCTTCGTGCTTCCCGCGCCAACCTTGACTTGCCAATCCATCTCTCTCGTGCGCATATCCACTTGCTCATCCCCATCCACACCCATACCCACATCCGAACCAATGCCGTGTGCAACGCCCGTATGCCGTTGGTTCGGCCTCTCGGTCATTTATTTTAACTTCTTGTTTTTTGCTCCCTTGTGTTGTGGCTTTTCTGGCTCTGGTCGCAAGTCACATCATTGCACACGATGGCCAAACCAACGCCCCTCCACCCCCCCTATTTCTGGTCCGTTTGTCTTTTTTATTCCCTGGCATTTACCATATCCACGCGTCCACCGACCACCCAAATCTCGGGAGGCGTGCAAGGACCATGGGGCCTCGGAATGGAGGGCTCTGGACTGGATCAAAGAATACCCACACATGCGACCCAGGCGGGCTGGCGAATGAGTTATGCCCTTCATGGGGCCCTCGGGTGATGGCAACCCTGACTGGGTGGGCAAGACAAGCTCAACCTTGCCTGGGGAGCGTCCCTGTCGAGAGTGTACGTACTGTACCGCACCGTACCGTATCGTACTGCCTGACTGCATACGATCCTCACTCATCCCGGCCCCATTTTTTTTAAGTCTGGGCATACGGCTTGGCATGGCACCAAGGAGTCTACTTGGTACTTGGCTCGGAATTACCACGAGCCTAGCACCGTCCCTGCAAGGAAGAGGGCCACAGGGCCAAGCCAGCCAGAGCCGGGCATTGCACCGTACTATTATGTCCAGCACACCTGTATCCGTACTCTATCCTGCTTTGGCTCTGGCTCGCGCGTGCGGCGAAGGTGGCCTCATTGCGCGTACCACTGTACGGGACCGCTGGCTGGTTGGCCGCTGGGCCGCTGCTCCTGAACCCTCCTTTGCTTTCCAGATTACCCACTGGGCCAGCCTCCTAGTGCCCTCTGAGTTGCGTGTCGCCTTTCCCAGGGTGGATATGCCATGCCAGTGTTTTGAGCGGCGTCGTGTGTCAGGATTTATTATTTACATGGACATGTGCGCGCACACGCGCTGGTCCTGCAGCTGCAGGCCTGCTCCCACTTTCACAACCACAAAGGGCCAAGCTTTCTTGACCGTCCCATCCTCCCATCAGAGAAGCCTGTCACCCTGTGCGTCTCGAAGGACAAACAGTCCCACCGGCTTGTTGGGACGTCTGAGACTTTTTATGAATCGCACTCCCCCCCTCTCGTCACCCTCACTCAGCTTGCCGTCACACACCCACACCCGTACACCCCTTCTTCCCTCTCGTCTGTTCTCCGTTCTTTTCTCTCTGTGTTTTCTTTTTTAAGCATTGCGCAACCTCGCTCCCTGACATCGAATTGCCGTCATCGTCAATCGCATCTCGACTACTCTTGGGATCAGCCGGGACTAACATCACTGCCCGTTAAAGAGGAAACAGCAATACAAGAGATCCACGGCAGCCCTCCACACCAAATTTCACCACGGGCAGCCTGCCTCGGGTCCAGAGAGGGTCTGCTCACTGCATAGTGCCTGCTGCCCCCCTTCACGCAGCCCCTGCCAACCGCACAGCGCAGCGCGACAACGCCAATCAAAGGCCGATCAGCCGGGTTGCTCCTCCCGGTGGGGCGATTGACATAGCGCCGCGCAAGCCTCGCTCCTCCTGAGTTGCAGGACAGGGTGTTGGTGCCCTATCCAGACAACCATATTTTAAAAGTTACTTTTCTCGATTCGAATAGCGGGCCCACCCTGCAGATCTGGGGGCCATCTAGATTTCGGGTGCACTTGTATTTAGGAACTTCAGCAGCCTGCCACACTGCTGGGTCCTGACCCTCCTCACACGTCTTTCCACTCCCCAACCAACCCCCCAAACAGCCTCACCCACACAACACATGGCTGTGCGACAGAATAACATGATGGAAACATATCACGGCCTCGTGCGGACTCCCGCAGATGCGATCAAACTATTCGAGGCCTGCAGGCTCGGCCTGCTGCCTCGCGTGCAACGCAGGTTATCAGAGAAGGAGCGCCAGTCCATCCGGTCCGGATCCGTCTTCGTTTGGGACGAGAGGGAGGCCGGCATGCGCAGGTGGACCGACGGGAAATCATGGAGCGCCAGCAGGGTCTCGGGCAGCTTCCTCACGTACCGGGAGATGGAGGGCAAGCGTGGCGGCGGCTTCGGCGCATCACGGAGGAGCGCCGGCAAGACACCAGACTCTGGCCGCGGCAGCGACGAGGACAACGACGACGGTGAGCCCGACGGGTACCGGTACAAGGCCGACGGCCTCATGAAGCAGTCCTTCAGCATCACCACCTCGCAAGGCCAGCACCTCCACCTGATCTCATATTTCTCCCGCCCGCACCCCAGCGAGCCAGAGCTCCCACAACCAAGCTCGGACCCCAGCCTGAGGCACATCGTGCCCGTCAAGGGCATGTACCCCGAGTCGAGCATGAACGAGCAGCCCGTCCCTGCCATGACCAGGACACCTATGGCATCGGCATACGCGCCAGCAGCACCACACCCAGCAGCATACCACCCACAATACGCACAACAATCACCATACCCAGGCTGGCCGCCCTCGCCTGTTGCGACGCCGCCCTACAGCCACTACACCGTGTCTGCTCCGTACCCGCCAACACAACTGCCACCACCACCCCCAGCTGGCGCTCCATACCCGCCACCTCACCACGGCCACCCGCACCACTACCTCCCTGGCCCTCCCCCACCGCACCCCGCCTACGACCGTCCTCAGCTGCAGCTGCCGCCGCCAGGGTCTGCCTCGCAACCCAGAGTGACTCCCTCGATGCTGCCACACTACAGCCAAGGGCCTCCACAGCATAGGTCGCCACATCTGGCGCAGATCAGGATAAACGAAGAGTCGCCACGCCTACAACAGCTGCAACTGAAGGCCGGCGGCGCCGGACGGACGATGCCTGGGCCCCTGCCCTCAGTGCACAGCTCGACGCCCCCGCCTCGCGCTCTTTCGCAGTCGCCACCTGTTGGTAACAAGGCTAGCCTCTCGGCACTGCTGCACCCAAACCCAACACCATCAAACTCGGAGCCGACGAGCGCGGCGGGCAGCAACAGTGCGACGAGCAGCCCACGTGGAACCGGCGCAGCTATGGGCAACGGTGCCATGGGAAGCGGTGCCTCGGCAGGCTTGATGGCCAAGGGTTTCCACGAGGACGCAAGAGCATTGGACGTTCTTAATAAGAAGTTCTCCATTTGAGTGTCTGTTGGCGGAACGGGTCTCCAAGCACACAGGAACATGGTCACGGTGACCTGGGATGGGGCGGGGAGTCATTTTGCATTGTTACGGCGTCCAGAGCAGGGACATTGAAATTGGCGAAAAGCTTTTTGCTTGTATTCGCGTTGCGGGAAAGGGGGTTTGCTGTTTTATTTGTTCAATTTTTGTGTTCCATTGAGGCATGGCCAGGTATCACATTTTCCCAGTCGGTTTGTGCCACTGGCGAGGCGTCAAGGAGGAAATACCAGGAGGAAGGATATCGAGGAACTGCCATGAGGCAAGGCGGAAATATGGGATCAGGTAGCATTATCTGGTGAAGTGATCTTCAACCAGCCTAGATAGCTTTTGCGGATATTGAAGCTATATTTTCATCACTTCTGTCTCAACGTCCCTATCGAGTGATCATTGACTCGATTAAGCCTCTTGCTTCCCTTCAACATCACCCGCACCCTCAGCACTTGCTTGCCCGCGATTTGTTTAGGAACCTTCCAATCATTCAAGGTTTTACTCCTTCACTCATCCAACAAGCGGCCTCCATTCTTCCAGCCCAAGCTCGGATTTACCACCACCCACTCGTCTACACCCGATCCGAGTTATGCTCCCGCATGTTCCTGCTTACCAAAGGCCGGCCCCCCTACAAAAGTCGTCGTCACCGGAATCCGGCAAGACGGAAGGGCGCCGGGGCACGCTCCTCTCGATTATCCACCGCAACCGCCCGTCCCGTACGATTTTTGGTCTGGATTTTCTACCCTCCTGTCCCGCTGCCTCGGTATCTTGGTCGTCACCTCTGGGGGCCCTGGTTTGATGATGATGGGGGGGGGGGGGTTTAGGCCCCGCCGTGGCATGACCCTCCCTCCCGTGGCCTCTCCCTCTCCCACGCGCCGAATCAGCCCCATCACGCAGACGGGACGCGTAGAGAGGTTCATGGCTTGGGGCCACGGGAGTGGTGGTGTCGTTCGCCCACATCCCGGAGGGGAGGTTTGCGTGGACGGTGGACGGGATATGGATACCCAATACCCTGGGCTACACCACCTGCCTGCCCACAACTGCGTTATCTACGACGATCTCATGGATGCGGCTCTTTCGGCGGGCTGTGTGGGCGGGCGCTCGTCGTCCTCCTTCCTCCTTCCTCCTTTCCGCCCCTTGCCCTCCTGCGACCTTGCGTCCCACTCCCCTACCATTTCTCTGATACAGGGAAGACAGTAGGTGCCAAGGAGTTCGGATGGCATGGGATGCGAGGAGGAGCCACCATCCCTCCTCCCCCCACCGTGTTTGCTCATGGTGCTGGCTGCCAAGATAGGGGGCGAGTAAGCTTAATATCGCGAGTCGTAACGCGCCGACGACGCAGGTGGGAGAGACAAACGCCCCGGGGCCTTGGCTTTCCTCCGAGGCTTGCCGACCTAATAATGACTGACTGACTGACTGACTTGACTTCACTGACTAAAATTGGCTGGCCCGTCCTATGTACACAGTATCTATACGCATACGAGCCCGAAAGCCTATCATCACAACCCTCTCGATCGATGCGATTTGTGCGCTGAATGAATGACTCTTGTTTTTGCGGGTTAGGTAGGATTGAATGACTGGAAGGGGGGTTTATTATGAGCACGTATTACTGCTACCGTCCCATTACACACCAAAAAACTGAATCGAATGATTTTTTTTTATCGAACTAATTCTCAGTCGAAGCTTGTGGGAACAAGGAGCCTAGATCTTGCTCAGGGCTGTCCATTTTGCGCTGCTCGAGGCGGGGGGGGGGACGTCGCTCGGATTACGAGTCCTCGCAAAGCAGCCTCCACATGGCCCGTTCCAGCATTGTCTTCACTAGTGTTCTCCTACGTATGGGCTGTGCTCGTGCCCTTGTGGCTCCTTTGGTGAGCTAGAGCCAATATTAATATAATTAATAATTCTGACGTCCTTCGCTGCTCCCCCTGGCCCCCACTTGGTTAACCTCGCCGTCGGGGAATTGGCCCTTCTAGAACATTTCGATTTTGTGGGGGGCCGTTTTGTTTGATGCAAAATGGGACGGTGGGATGGTCAAGGTGATAGAAGGTCTGTTTCGGCGAGGGGAATGCTCCCGAAGGCTTGGTTGGTGACGCGTAAATGTCGGTTCATGGGGTTGTCTGCAAGGTAGCAAATCGAACCATGGGGAAAAGTTGAAGGGTTAGGAGTTGCTCTTCATAGGTGTTGATCCTGGTTGCAGACCCTCTCCATCTGCTCAGACTCGGGCGTGAATACGCATGCCTCATCCCATGAAGAAGGAGGGTTTCTTTTTTGTTCATTCACAGTCATAAAACTCGTCCCAAGTCTCACCAACGGCTTGTCCGGCGCCAGTTTGTGCTTCGGATCCGGATTGGGGGAGAGGGACCAGATCACCTGTTAAAAGTCCCCAGAACAGGCTGCGAAAATTGCTGCTCTCAAAGTCGGTTCCACCCACTAATCCCCTCTCACACATCCACCTCCCCACCAGCTCACGCGCGCACACACACATACTACACACACAAACATACACATGCACGCATGGGCACAGACTGCCTTACGGGTTGTGCTACCGGGGACTTTAAGGGAGCGCCGCCGGGCCTGCAGGGCGGTCCTATCACCCACCCCGCTCCAACGTCCGCTTTCCCCTTCCGGCCGCGACGATCGCCTCATCAATCTTGCACTAACCGTATGGCCTTCAGAGAACCGTGCCCAGCTCCAGCCAGCCAAGAGCCGGCCAAGGTCAGTCCACCAACCCTGGGCGTCAGGGGGACCGGCGGCAGATCCCAACCTCCAAGGGTCTCGCCTACGGCGCCCCGGGGGCCTCGGGGCCTGGCCACCTTGCGGGATGTCCTTGATTAGAGATGCTCGCTACCGTACAAAAAAGAGAGCCCATCAAGCTTGCTTCCGTGCGCCCAGCCCTGGGCCTGCCCGGCATCGAATGTGGTGAAACGTCCATCGCAACCTCCCCCAACGGGCGCGGGTAAATAACGTCATGTTGGTTTGTTGTCTGTGTGTAGGTAGGTTATGATGATTGTCATGTCGGCTCTTTGTCTTGTCTGCCCTGCGCCACAACCACTTCCCGATATATCTACAACAATCCTAGAATAGAAACGTCGCAGGGCGGCCGTCGGGCCTTGGGTCTGGGGACCGGGACCGGGACTTCTTGGCCCGGTGGGTCTTTTCTCTCTCTCTGCCTCTCTCCCTCTGCCCCTGCTTGCGAGAGCCCCACCAGAACCCACCAGGGCCTTGCACTCGCATTGTACGTACAGTTGTGTCGGAAGCTCAGGAGGGCCCCCCCAGCCGCGCGTTTGTTTCTGACTGCCCCATTTGGTAGTTGTTGGTCGTGGTGGCCGTTGTCGTGGTCGTGTTGGTTTGATGGGGGGTCGACAAGACAGGCCCGCCCGCCCGTCTCTGTGCGGATACAGAAAAGATGGGCGGAAGGGGGTTGAGGGCGTCCACAAGTAGCACCGAACGAGACGCCGAGCCAACCTCATGTACATGTTCCTTCTCCCTTCTCCACATGCCACAGGGCAGCTTTGCTGGCTGGTGACGACATGGGACAGAGAACCTTTGCTGTTGGGCGTGCATGTCCGTTGTCCCCTGCGGCGGGCGGCTCTGGGAATTGGATTTGGACTGGCTGGCGCGTATTTGCCCTTGGCTTGGCGCTACGAGTAGGTATCACGATCGTGACCGGCGGCGGCCCGTCTTGGATAGATTGGGGGGGGGGGGGCTGGCCTCATTCCGTGGCTGGTGACGAGGTGCGGCTGAGGCGGTTCATGCAAGTCATTCGCAGGTAGGGAAGTCTACTGTATGTGTCTGGTCTACTACCTACCGTGCGCTGGCAAGCGTCTGTCTCTCTGTCTGTCTGGGCCGCCGGCGTGCGATTCTCTGGTTGTGCACCTTAATTGGCAAGTGGGCAGAGAATAAACACTGGGTCAATGACGGACACCGTCATGCAGTTCAGCACAGTTCCTATTACGTAGATGGAGGAACTCGGAATACCCGGTGCGGTGCCAAGGCGAGGCACTGATTCACAAACAATAAGGTTGTTTCAACGAGAAGAGTCGAGCTGGGAAGCCGGCCAGTCGCATAGGCACGGATTGGGATTGGATTGGATTGGAGAAGGGGTGCAGGAATAATCCCCGTGCTTGGCTGCAACCCTTATCCACAAAGAGCCCCGAAGCTTGGCGTGCTTGTCGCGAGTCGGTTGTCAGACGAAATAAGAAGAGAGGGTTCGTCAACCTCTTGTTCTGTGGGGAGCAGGAGAGGGGGGGGTCTGGCTGTGACGAACTGACTGACTGTCTGACTGACTGTCTGACTGACTGTCTGTCTGTCTGTCTGACTGTCTGTTTTTGGGGCACGGCACGCGAGCGATTCGTTCGACGGGAGAATTTACCTTTGATGAAAGGGAGCTGGGAGCTCAGTGCTCAGTGTGGATCTGCTCTTGGCCCGTCCTTAAGTTTGGCTCGGAGGGCTCCATACCGTATACACTCGCTATCGCTCCCCATCATCCCCTTTCCGCGCGACGATCACACCCGGGGCGACGGAGGCGGGAGAGCTGTGAATGCGTCAGGCAAGGCCAATCGGCCATTTTTCTTTTGAAACGAGGGGACCGAGCCCGCTGCCTTTGATCATCGCCATCTTTCTTCCCCCCCCCCCCCCTTCGCAGTGTAGAGGACAGCTGTGGGCAAAATGTGGGCATTGGGGACAGCAAAGACGGGCTCCATCGAATGGGGGGCCCCTCCGGCAGAGGTCAGTGCAGGTGTCATGGCAAGTGGGCTCCCTTTGCATCTGCTGCAGCAGATCGGCGACGGGTTGCCCGGACGCATCAACTTAATCTGGGCCGCTGCTGTTGGCCAGGGGCAAAATTGTGGGAGGAAGCCAATTGCTATGAGTCGAGCAGTGTCATTATAGGGTCTGGATGGAGTTGAACTTTGACGTAGAACAGTCTCTCCGAGCCAGACTTGCTCGAGTACCAATGCGTTGGAGCAGGGTCCATGGAGCCGGTGTCCGTATGGCCTCTGTAGGACTGTGTGGAATTGAGTCCAGTAATTTGGTGACTCCAGATTCTCCTATTCTTGCTCAGCGTGGGTGAGTGGGAACATGCCAGCTACCGCTATCAGGACATGCATGTCTCATTTCAGATATGTAATAATTAGCATTTACAATGAGTGAATCTCACAAGTGGGTAAGCCCATGTCCGATCGGTGCAAGGTCGAAACATTCGCTGTAGCGAAATTCTTCCGTCTTCATATTGCCCTACGGTCTTGTCACTTTCGAGATGACCAAGCTTTGACCGAATGCGATTTCGGGAAGACTCAGCAGTGTTGCTGCTGCAGGAGGGAATCATATTGACACCGGACTTGATGGTGCGGTAGCACAAAGTCCGCATGATAGGCTGAGACGTTCGGATGAATGGACCATTTGCATAACATTGAGCGTGAACATATTGATTGCGACCCAAAGATCGCATACTGCGCGTCGATTGGTTTCAGAAGTTGCCACGATGGAGTTCGACGTGCGTGGTTCGTGAGCGCAGCTCCGGCTTCATTCTCGGTGCTCCGAGTCTGCTCTCGTTACTTCGAGTTTGGCGCCTCTGCAGATGACCCTTGCACTGAGATTTGATTACAAACACTTGTTCAATGGGCGAAAGGAGGGTCTGGTTTAATCCTATCTGGCTAAAACTGGTGGTGTTATCGATTGAGAGATAAATTTTGCTGCTCGCAGCATCCAGGAAACACCACGACTTAACTATCTTCTTGGAATCGCCTCCTCATGCTTGTACCGTGTGGCGTACACAGTCTGTCCAGTGCTGTTCAGGGTAAATACTGGATACATCGATCAAAGAAACCCATTTGAGACAATGTTACCTCTGAAAGCACTGGAATGACACAGCGCCCTCAACAATTAGTTTGACTTTGGAACTTATGGGGAAGTAAACACACTTCCTGTGATTCAACATCGGAAATCTAGGAGACTTCGTCTGATCGCATAGCACCCAGCTGTACTTTCGTGAAATTTGATCAAGTAATTCAGTTCGGCCTATTATGGGGGCAGAAAAAGTATCAATAGAATTCTCGTAGACGCGAAAATATACTAGTAATGTTCAAATGTCAAAGGGGAGGGGACTCTGGAAATTGGTAGCCATTGCATTTGCAGACTGTCACTTGATAAACCAAATAGAAACTGAGCGCCCAGCGCAAAAGCATAAAAGATCACTCCTCGAGGGTGAATGTAAGCTCCAACAATAGTAATATCTCTACTTGACAACTATTAGTCGCAGTTATTTCCTTTTTTCTTCCGTCCAAGTTTGGTTGCGCAGTTTCCATAAGGGCATTGGTTGGTCTGGCTCGGACTCTCCAGCTCCCGAAGGCACCCTTCCTTTCCAAATGTGAACGATATCCGAGCTTGTTGAATCTGCCTCAATTCACTCTGGCAAGCGAATTAAACCTGTCTCCTTTGGTCAAACAATGCTGCTCTTTCTCAGGTTCGCGGCGGCAAGCTGTTGCTGAGGGTACCTGGCGCGCATTTCACAGTTCGCACTCGAAATTATCGAACATATCTCTCCAGCTTGGCCCATTCACCCTGCTCCTACCACCCAGTCGAATGTTCTTCGATGCCTGCCAGGGCTCCGGAGGTGAACAGCTCAAACTTTTCGCCACATCGGTGAGCATGTGCACTTCCTGATACAATTTCGAATGGCATGAAATTTGCAAATTAAATAATTCTTCTATCTCCGGGCATACAATACACATGTACAGCTCGTGGAGGAGCCGACTTTTCTCATGAGACTTGATCCAAGGTGGTTGACCTCTGTTGGACAGCCACATGTATTGTACAGGATAAGTTCTCATGATTAACGCATTTGATTCATGTGACGAAATTCTTGCCCGGAGTCTCCATGCACATTGATTCAATTGGCTACCATCCTGCCTTTGGGGTTCCGCGAGCTGTATTTGATAAATCATCTATGACCGACTCAACGAATACGAACCGCACTCGCAACTCTCGAATACGGACGTGAAAAATCATCCGGGACTGAGTGGTCGATCATATAGCAGTCAAAGGTCTAGATCTTTATCAACTTCTTGAATTGACTTCCTTCACAGGCGGACCACGGGCTGAAGACATTGTCAGGTGGGGAGTTTGGCTGGGGCGGCACATCTGTTGAACCACAACACAGGTGTCCTAAGGGGTGCTGCGCTTATGGAGAACAGAAATCTCCAGTAGAACAAAAGGGTAAAAGTCCCCTTGATTTTGATTTTCAGTGTGAATACAAACCATGAAAGTGTGGCCTATCGATCCTTTAGTCCCTTGAGGTTTGAGGCTAGAGGTGCCAGAAAAGTTACTCTGTGATAGCTTTTGATAGTAGGCTTAAAGTGTTCTGCTAGTCGGCCTGCCCTGCTTGTAATTATTGCTAGGGGCGGTTACCGGCGACACTGTTAAATTGCGGGGAGGCCCTTAGAGCTTGAGATATCGCGGCCCGTTGAAAGGCAGGGCGTTAGTACCAGGGTAATGACCTTGGGAATGGTAAAAACTCTTAAGATTGGGTTATCCGCAGCCAAGTCCTAAGGGGCCCCAGCCGGGGCCTTACGGATGCAGTTTATCGACTAGATGGCAGTGGGCTCCATTGCAGAATGGGGCTTAAGATATAGTCAGTCCCGCCAGAGATGGCGCTTAGGGATGAAGGGCTGAGCAGAGCCCCCGAGCCCTGGGGTGTAGGCAAGGCCACGATATGACTTTAATGTTTGTTGCTGGCTTGGCCTGCTGGAATCTATGTACCACAGGGATAACTGGCTTGTGGCGGCCAAGCCCGTTGCTTTTTGATCCTTTGATGTTGGCTCTTTCTATTATATTGAAGCAGAATTTGGTAAGCGTTGGATTGTTTACCCACTAAACCAATGAAAAAAATAATACCTATTGGTGGGAAGAGTTAGTATGATGGCTAGTCAATATGGCATTGAGCTGTAGGTGTCATACGGCGACACAACCTGGATTGGGGGAGGCTGTAAGATGCTAATCCTGAGCAGAGTCATGGTAGAGTGATCTTCCACGACCTGTGTAGAGCGTGGTAAGGTGTGGGTAGTACTGGTGCTTGATCAGACTGCTTAAGGGACGTGCTAGACCCCCGGGAAACCGGGCCCAGTTGAGGAGTGCCTGCAGCATAAATTAGTTGGGGGGCGTTTGAGCCAGAAGAGATGAAAGAAAAAAAACACTTCTGGTGATGCCTGGTAAGTGACTGGGGTAATGACTTGATTACCACACTGAGTCGCGAATCGAATAGGGAACGTGAGCTGGGTTTAGACCGTCGTGAGATAGGTTAGTTTTACCCTACTGATGACCTCGTCGCAATGGTAATTCAGCTTAGTACGAGAGGAACCGCTGATTCAGATAATTGGTTTTGGCGGTTGTCCGACCGGGCAGTGCCGCGACGCTACCTAAGCACCATCTGCTGGATAATGGCTGAACGCCTCCACCTAGGCAAGTCAGAATCCATATCAGAGCGCGACGATACCTCCCGTGCGTCGTAGACGAATGAGAATAGGCTCTAGGCTCGTACCCTAGCAGGCAACCAATTTTTCAGTATGGATTTCTGGTTTGCTTTTTGTTTGGCTGCATGACTTATTCACGAGGCATCAGAGGCGGGTAATACATGGTGCTAGAGCGACAGGCCTCGCAGACCAAGTAAATAGTTGGTCATGTGGCACGTATAGACAGTTGACAGAAAACGCGCATAGACGACTGACAAGTCTAGTGCACATGTATTGGACGGTGCTTCAGACCAGTAGCACCGCACTTGTCGGGATTCGGCATAGTCATGGCTTGCCTCGGTCAAGGACGTCTTATCCTGGAGATGCTAAGACTAGGCTAGCCCGAAGTGAGGTGGCAGACATGAGACACGGCTATCAATAGGCAGCGGCTTAGAGTGTGGTCTGAGCTGGCAGGCAGGCAGGCAGGGTGGCATTCCAGATGGGGGAATCCAGTGTGTGTGATTGATTCGTTCAACGTCATCGTGCCTGAAGATCTTTGGGCTAGACGTGTCACCAGTAGCTGTATTCTGCATACAGTTCTCAATCGGGGTGCCCTCCACCTGGACAGGCAGCTTGCATTGTGCAGTGGTGACGATGTATCTGGTTACCAATCAAGCAGTCAACCGCGACAGCCCCGAACGCGCTGGGTAGAGGGTGAGTGTTGACACCTGATGAAGCATCCCAACTGCTTGCTGCCTGGTACGGTTGACTCATACAAGACCTACGTAAACCAGGAAGAAAAGCAAGCGCTGCCTCTGGCTATCGTATATATACAAGCACTTACGTCTTCGGCACAATTGTGACATTGTTTGTCCACAAGGTGGCGAATCACGTTTGGCGACCACGCATGATATAAGGCAAGGCATTTGGTATTCGTTCATGTGCATTACGTGCTTCGCTCTGTGAGTCCGTTTCTGCGAAGCAGCGAGTGGACATGTCAGATTTACGTTACTCATTGTACAGCTTGCAAACTGTCCAGATGAATCACTGCCATTTGATCCCGTGGCCTTGCTCATGACAAACCCTGGAATTCTATTGCACGTGCTGTTGGTAACAACCGCCGCCGTGGATGCATCTTCGTAATGGGGCTCGGCAGACAGGGGCTTTGTTCGTGAATATGGAGATTCGCACTTGCAAAAACGGAGGGTATATCACTCGCGCCATAGCTGTAACATTCAGAGCACATCGCCCACAGCCAACACCCACACGCCCACATACCCAGACACCCAGCACCCACACACCTAACACCTACACCCAACACCTAATACTTATACACCTAGTTTGTACAGCTATTTAAATACCTAGGACTAATGAGATATACTAATTAGATATGTAAGTTGGGTGTCAGGTGTGTAAATTGGGCGTGGGTGTTAGGTGTGGGTGTTGGGTATGTGAGTTCTTTGGGTTTAGTGCTGGTGATGTGCTAGTATACCCTCCGTTTTTGCAGGTGCAAATCTCTGATTTCTTGTTTACATTCTTGACGAAAGACGGAGATGCGCCTTGGTGGAGAAGATTTCGACGGCACCGAGCTTCAACCGAGGCTCTCCTGCACCCCTCCACAGATCTCTGTTCACGAGCGGCTAGGGCTATTAGTTAGTATTGTCTGTGATGTCGGCTGAGCGTGCTGGAGGCGAGGGGGTTGAGCTCGGGCGACTCGGTGTTAAGTCAGCAATAGTGAGCCAAGCCGTGATGCGTGCTGCGCCCCAGTCGGCTACATCGTGCTCGATAATTTTCGTATCTCGATGCTGGGCACGGTAGACCAGAGAGTGTGTGTGGGTGTGTGGTGCCGTGAGCTATTCGGGTGTGAGAGCCAAATCTCATCTCAGACAATGTCGACCAAAATGTGACTCCTGTGTCAAGGTGATTTCGGCAGTGGCTGGTGATGGAGGCCTGCGTTGGGATTCCGACTGGACCTGCGGCGGTGGCGATGGGGGATCCGACTGCCGAGCTCATGACACATACAAAGTTTCGTTCGTACTCAAAGTACAGCAGGGCAGTCTCGTTCCGTCCCGAAATTTCCGCGTCTCGAGGCAAGGAATCTAGTAACCGAGATGAGAGACAGCTGGGCCGTCGTGGGTGGTGCTGGTGTCGCAAATGGCGCGCCGGGCTCCCCTCGGCCACGTTGTTGTCAGACGCCCCATGTCGTGTCACCAACCAGCCACCTCCGCAGACTGTGTGATTCGGCGAACACCGGCGACTGAGCCGTTGATAGGAACACTTGAGATCTTTGCTGGTCTCGTTGGGCATGAAGTCGGCATGCGCAGGACTGTCTTGCGTCCTGACCTGGTGTGGGCTTGGAGCTGTGCCGCAGGGGAGGGGAAACTAGCAGCTGCGAGGAAGCGACACTTTGCGCTTCCCAACAGAAAATCTCGGGTGTCCGTCGGAAATTGTCGCTGATAGAGACGCCATTCTGAAGCCTCTCGTAAATGATACTCAGTCAGAAGTCATGTAGGAGGGGAATTGTAGAAATGTCTGAGCAGACCATGATCCTGTGCAGAAATGCAGGTCGACTGGCCTGGGCACGTTGCCCACCACAGCACATCGCGTCCAATACGGTGCAGCCATGGTTGCCAGATCACATATTAAATTAATGAAGATCATGACAGAAGCTCACTTGAGCATCCTCGGACTTTTCAAGCCATTATGAAGGCGATGAAGTCGAGGGGCGGTCGTGGAAGGAAGAAAAGAGGACTGCATCGTGGACGCGCGATCGTGGGCTGAAGCGCGACTTGACAAGGAGGCGTGCATTGCGACACGGTGGTCCAGAAAGCATGCAAAAAAATGTGCATGGCCTCTAAATTGATCCATTGGTGAAGCCCATAGCATGAATTGAGTAAAAATCAGAGTTGTGGTGGCCTGGAGCGAAGAAGTTGAAATTCAGTCGTGAATTTGCGGATAGCTTCACGATGCAGCTGAGACGCGACCTGGCGACAACACACGAAAAGTGACATTGGCTGGCCCCACTGATATTGGGTACTTTGCCAGCACCGATAATTTCGAAAATACGCCTAATGGAAATCTGACGTTTCATTTGATCAGGCACCTGTATTATATTTCTAGAAGACATGGGTTGTTGGCTCGCCATTGGGAATGCGACCGAACAAGTCGCAGTCGGGTTGAGCTGGAAAAGCGGCCTCGAGCGTGCACATCTCGAGCTGGGCCGGGGTGCGAACACCCAGCAAGCCGGCGAGCATGGGGGGAGCTGCATCGGCCGTCAATGCACTCGAAATGCTAAAAGAAAAGCTTATGGAAAAAGAGCCAATAACGAAAAAGGGTGTGCCAAAGGCAGGAGAACGGAAGAAGAGGGAGAAGGCCGGGACGGTCCAAGAGAGAATCGGGGGGAGCGAGGTGATTGACGTGAGAGCAGCGTGGACGGCATGGCGATGGCAGAGGGCTGATTGTGAGAGGAGGGGGTACAACAGGCGAGACGTGAGGTCGAACTGGTGGGCCCAATCGGGCATAGCGCCAAGTCCCTCCCGGACAGGGATACGGATTTCTATTAATTCCCTGCTAAAACGTGCATCTGAGCGGCCGTGCAAGTAACGGATCGGCCGAGATTCTGCTGCATCCGCGCTTGGAAAACCAGTAGTTTAGCCAGCACTCCCCGTTATTTTTACGGCCCCATGCTGATTTCCTATTATACCCCGGCCATTCCAGCCCATATCGAGAACAAAACTCAGGGTCCTGCTCATCAAGCTTCGAAATGACCATTTGAAACAGCGGCACAACGCAGAAATAATTACCGTACCTACGCTGGGGATATGTGGTGAACGTAAATAAATCCCTATCACCATGCCACGCCTGTCTCATGCAGCACTTGTTGCAGATTCCATCACACACGTGGGGTGGGGAAAGGGAAAACCTGCCTGTGAATCCCATCTTGGTCCCTGTCATGGAGGACGAATGCTTGTCTGGTGTGTGAACATATGATAAGCTGGCAGCTCGACTGTGCAGCCCGGCCCAGACCAGCCCCCCCCAAAACCAAGCTCAAGCTCACGTGCTGCAGCTGCACAGCAGTGGGATGCGAGCTTGGTTGGGGGCCGAGTGGTGAACATGTGCATTGCATGTGGGTGAAATAGCCAGCCCCAGGCAGAGGCTGGTGTAAACTGCAGGCTGCAAACTGCGAGACGAAACAAGGTAGGAGTCAGGAAGCTCGACAGTGCACGGTGATAGTCACGGTAAGGATTATGGAGGGAAGCCAGAGAAGATCGGTGTTGGACGAGGCGGAATATTAAGAAGAATGAAGCATGAGGCACAGGACAGGACAGAACAAGACAAGACGAGACGAGAGGCAAGTCAACAAGGTTGACAGACAGACAAATAGGCAGACTGGCTCGGATCCAAGGCAAGGTAAGGTTTCGGGTGTCACTCACTAGCAGGAGGAAGAGGAGGAAAAAGGAAGACAGATGGAGGGGAGGTGGAATGGATTGGATAATTGATGGTTGGGCAGCTCTTCCCCGGAGCTCCCAAGCTCCAAGCTCCCTGAGCTGTCTGGATACTTTATTAGGTACTTCAAGAATTAGACTGGGTAATTTTCTGGGGGGAAGCGGGAAGGGGGAGGGAGGGTGGAGGGTGCAGGAAGCGTGGCCTGGGCATGGGCGTGGGCGTGTGCGTGTGCGTGCATTGCGGTTTACTGATTGTGCATCCTCGACCCGTTCGCCCCGCTCTCGTATATAAACACAGGCGCCCACCACGACCGCTCCCTCCTTCCGCCCCGTCCCCTCCGATCTCTTCCTCTCTTTCTCTCCATCCATCCCACGCGCATCTTCCGTAGACAACATCAATTCGGCCACCGTCCATCCTGTCGCCAATTCCCTCCATCTCGACTCCGGTCATCAACACAGTCAATCCAACCAGTCCATCCCAAATCCCAATCTACCAAAATGCCTCCCAAGAAGACCGAAGGTGCCACCAAGGCCAAGGCTCCCGCCTCTCACCCTACCTACCAGGTTTGTCGCCTTCGCGTCGGCTGTTATTCAAGTGCATCGTAATCTAACATCCCACAGGACATGATCTCTGAGGCCATCACTCAAGTATGACTCTCCATCCCATCCTCTCCGGCGCATCACGCGCCGCACCTGTGTGTTGGCTGTCACGCGCCTGATGCTGCACCACGATGCGTCAGGCCAACAGCCCAAGGCAGCCACCACAGCTTCACGCCTGCTCTGCCGTGTCTTCATTTTCATTTTACTGACGCGTATTTTTCAATCTACAGCTTAAGGACCGCAATGGATCCAGGTGAGCCAGCTTTACCCCAACTTGGCCCTCGTGTGTTTCATGCCCCGCATTTGGTGCATGAGGCCATCGTGACTCGGCCTCGATCTGAGACAGAACCAACGCTAACATTTTCCCAACAGCCGACAGAGCCTCAAGAAGTACGTGAAGGCCAACAACAACATTCAGGCTCAGACCGACTCCATGTTCGACTCGCTCTTCAACCGTGCCCTCAAGGCCGGTGTCGACAAGGGTGTCTTCGTCCAGCCCAAGGGTAAGCACTTGCCTCATGATGCTCAAACCTCACCTCACCACCCTCCCTCACGCCTTGCCTTATTGAACCACGTCGTTCACGTCTGTCATGAACACCTCGTCGCATCATCGTTCACTTACCTAACACCATCCTATAGGTGCATCCGGTGGTACCAAGCTGGCTAAGAAGTCCGCCCCCGTCAAGAAGGAGGCTGCTCCCAAGGAGAAGAAGCCTGCTGCTGAGAAGAAGGAGACCGCCAAGAAGGCCGCTCCCAAGAAGGCTGCCGCCAAGAAGGAGGGCGCTGCCACCAAGAAGGCCGCTCCCAAGAAGGCTGCTTCCACCGCTGCCCCCAAGAAGGCTGCGCCCAAGAAGAAGGCTGATGTGAGTCCCCAACCTAAATCGCCAAGTGGATGAGTGCATCCGCCCGACTGACAGACAACAATAGGCTGCTGCACCGGCGGTTGTCGACAAGCCAGCTACTCTTACCAAGACCAAGTCTGGCCGTGTCGCAAAGACCACCACCAAGCCCGCGGCCAAGAAGGCTGCCACCACCAAGAAGGCAGCGGCTCCCAAGAAGGAGAAGACGCCCAAGAAGGCGGCTGCCTCCACCGCTGCCGCCTCCACGGCATAGACTGGTTTAGATGGAGGGCTCTCTGCCATCTTCTAGCGTACACTTTGAGTTTATTGTTCCACGCGTGTAGGGCGGTTCCATTGGCGTTTGGGGGGAAACAGGATTGTGGGTTCATCAAAGGGTCTACGTTCAGTGTATCTTGCTTGGGTCGGCGAAGGCGTGCGCATTCCAAGGTCGCAGGCCACCAACGAGTGTATTTACGAGGGGGCGAAGCTCATGGCCTGTCTCGGCTCGTGGGGCTGCGGCGCGTGTCACGTCACTGCGCTCGGCGCGGCCGAGATGGTACGGTCCAGGCCCAACAGCAAAGCAGACGGATTACGGAAGGAAGGGGCTGATAAAGGGATGGGCATCTGTAATTTTATACCAACGAGTCTTGATGGTGTTGCAATTACAGGTTCGGTCAAGTTCATGACAGTTGTTCCATTGCTCAGGTGGCAGTGATTTTGTGTGGGTGAGTGAGTGAGTGGTGTGCGTGTCCAGTTTGTTGGGAAGATGGGTCTCACTCAGTTTCCAGAGTGCGGCGCGACGCGTGGTGCAGGGGGGGCTGGGTTTGTTTACTTCTCTCTGCTGCAGGCCTCACGTGCCAGAGATTTCTTAGTTCCTCGCGCTCGCTTCTGAAAATATCCGTGAGAACTCTAACAACTTGAATTGCCAGAGATACCGAGTGTGTCCTTTTTAATAAAACGATAATATGTACCATGTAGACAGATGAAGCTCCCAATTCTAGCACGATGCATTCGGGCTGGCGGGCAGGTTCGGCCGCCGGCGTGTTGAAACGTTTGCTTATGCTGAGGGTTCCAAGGCTGTCCGTCCGTTTATGGGCTATTTTCAGACTGTAGATAACTGGCATTGATCTATTGTGCCACTCGGCACCCTGAATTTTCGTTCTTTTGGATTAATTAATACCAAGTCGTGCTATTTTCCCCAAGGCCATATTACGCAAGTCATCTTGTTGCACGTCATGTTTCAGACCTTCCCGAGATGGCGCCCCTCATGCAGCGAGACGCATCGTTGACAATTGAAACGGAGCGGGCGGCGGGCGGGCGGGAACGAACGAGGGGTGTGCTGGCCTGGCTGGCTGGCAGGCTGGCTCCCTGCCCGTTGGACCATGACGTTTCGACCCACTTGAGGCTGATGGACGGCCAGCCAGCTCACTCTCATTCACAGCTCTCTCTGCATTACCCAGCTGTTCAGGTACTTGGGTACTCTTCCAGTCAGTTCGCGTGTCTTTTTATGGATGGGCGCTGTTCAATTGAGGTGGAATAAGAGTTCTCTCTTCTCGGGTAATATCACTAGAAAATATGGAGACGGCACGTCAGACATGTGAAGATCAGGCTCTGAGAGCAAGTTCTTGTTACGGTGGTAATAAACCTTGGGAGCTCAAGCTCACTCACGGTGACTTTCTGGGTCGCCTGCAGCTTGGACGGACAATGAGACTGGATGACTGACTGATTGGGCTGGCAGGCTGGGCCCAACCTGGCCCACCGTTGACGCAATGGCCCGTGCAGCGCCGATAGGAGAGGACGATCTTATCTTGCCTGACCCTTGCTGCGGTACGAGACGGACTGACGGGGCTGACGGGCGGGCCATAGCACGGGACGGTTACCGATGGGGGGACGTTGACCAACGGTGACTGTCGCTGTGTAACTGTAACTCAGACCTCACCCTGCCGACTCACTCGCTCACTTCGTCTGCGCAGCACAGCACAGCACAGCACAGCACATCCCGCGACACCCCATGACACGACATCTCACGGCGCGGCACTAATCACGCAACCTGTATATACCTGCTCGAAGACAATCAATCAATCAATCCATCCATCAAATCCATCAATCCACAGCTCCAGCCGACAAGCTGCCACGAGATCAACCCGAACTCTCCACCCCTAAATCTGTCTCGGTGCACCACCTGCAGCCAGGCTTGGCAGCCTTGATCCGATCCCGTTCCATCCGCCCCCAAAGAACGAACCCCCACGAGCCTCACCACCACTTGCGGCCCTGACGATGCTACAACACCTCCGTGACATGACAAGACTCCCAGCTTGAATAACCACCGGCCGCCATGGCTTCTGAGTCGGGCTTCGGCTCCCATAACCCCTTCCGTCGCAAGACAGCCGCCTCCCCAGGCGCTGGAGCTCAAGCTCAACTTGGAGCTGGGCCCGGAGCTGGAGCTGCCCCGCCTTCTTCGTCCTCCGTATTACACGCAGACACACGAGCTCCCGCTTACGCCGCCGACGATCCCTCGAGGCCGCAGGCACCACATCGCCCAAGCGGCAACGATTTTGCTAGGTCTTTGGACTTGCTTCCCAAGAGCGATGCTCCTCCGCCCGTCACTTCTTTCCAGAAGAAAAAGCCCGTCAAGAAAGTCAGGGTCCAGAGCCCTCCGCCGTCGAGTCCCGAGTCCGCCAGCGCCGAACGCTCGTACCCCAAGTACCCGCTCCCCCCACGAGACGACGGCGACAGCAGCAGTGTCAGCTCCCCGTCGATCAATGGCGAAGACGAAGACCCCTTCCAGAACGAGGCGCCGCCCCTCCCCGAAGATGTCCTGGCCCCGATGCAGAGGGTAGAGGCACCCCAGCCGCAGCCCCAAACCGGCCGCGGGCCGCCTCCCAACCCTTTCCAGAAGACATTAGAGGACATGGAGCAAGCTGCAAGGGACGGCGGCTCGACTTCAGCAGAGCATGCCTCCCCGGCAGGGAAAGGTCTGGACGTTGAGGCATTCAAGAAGCTGCTGCTGACGGGGCAGGGACCCGCACCCGGAGCTGCCGGCTCGACAGGCTCGGCCACCCTGCACCCCGCAGGCATGGCTGGTGATGGAGGGAGCATGACGGATGCCTCGTCAATTTCACGACAGTCCATCTTCGAGAACAACAATCACTCGCAAGAATCACCACGGACATCGCACGAGATCTCCGAGCCAGAGGGCGACGACGAAAAGCGTGGCCTGATAAGCCCGCCCCAGCCCAAGCCACCCGGCTCACGGAAGAAGCTGCCGCCCCCTCCTCCGGCAACAAGACACGGAAAGTCTATCAAGGTCGGACCAGTCGGTCAGGACCGGCCACAGGCATTAGAGCGCCGGACCTCTGGGGGATTGGCTGATATATCGTCCGGTCGAAGGGCGTCGCTCAGTCCCACGGACGTCAACAAGCCCCTTCCTGCGCCCCCGGCGCGGTCTGAATATGACCCTAAGGAGAGCATATTTGACAAGGAAGCCGCAGGCAAGGTGCCCGAGGTCGATATTGATCCTGAAGCAGACGTTGTGCCGTCGCCGCGACCACCCACCCCACCAAACATGTCGCACTCTTCCTCTACCCCCGTCCAAAACCCCACGTCGACGCTGAGGAAGCCTGTCCCGCCTCCGCCCAGAGGGGCGCACGCCAGGTCCGAGAGTAAAACACAGGCTGAGCTGCCGGAAGAACCGGCCACGCCCTCTCGTTCTTCGATGGAGTCGGTTAGGTCACGATCATCTAGCATACGACTGAGCACCGCGGCTCCAGTGCCACCTCCGCCGAGACGGCCGGCAGGCCATCGGTCATCGCCGTCTGTCTCTAGCCCTGTTACAACCACTCAACCCTCAGCCTTTCCATTCCCAGCTGGACCTTTGAGTCCTGCCGGTGACGTGCCAGGCTTCACACATGTCCCATCCCACCTTGCTACCGATACAAGTAGTGCCACGACGGGGTCAACTACGTCTCTCACACCCCAACAACATCCAGGCGTGTCCAAAATATCCCCGCCGCCACCGCCACAACGGAACCCATCCCACCGCAAGAGTGCCGCCCTCTTGCCCAATAGACCAACGTCGTCCAGCTCCGTCGAGCCACCCTCGCGGAAGAGCGGCCGCGAGGGCGTCGTGCCGCCACCTCCGCCCCCGAGGAAACGGGGCAGTAGCCGCGGCAGCATGGAGGGCTCGGCACTGGAGCCCAAGAGGACCAGCATGGAAAATGTGAGGAAAGTGTCGGGGGACAGCATCGCCGGGAACGTGCCGCCCGTGGCCGAGGAGATGGAGGCAGCCGACGCGACCGGGACGGACGAAGCTGTCCAGGCGATGCTGGCGGACCTCGACGCTCTGCAGAGGGAAGTTGAGGCCGCAAGGGCAGCGGCTTCCGGGGGCGGTATTTAGTGATGAAGGGACTCAGTCTACCGCTTCATAACTCCTTGGAATAAACACTGGGTGGGTAAAGATTGAATTTACTAGGGCCGACTGGGCCTCATAGTGCATTTTGATCCTTTTGGCAGGCTCAACATTTTTAAGATGGCTATTTGTATATAGACGGACGGCGCAGCATGGGAGCGCAAGTGTGGCATGCTCTCGTATGATGGCAGCGATTCTTTTGACCTGACTACATGACATGAGCCAGGATGTATATTTAAGGCACGAGGTCGTTACAATTGTTACTGTTAATAGACTCTTGACCATTACATCGGTCTGATGTCTCCAGGAAATGAAGACAGCAACTTCTGGGATCGATGGAAGTAGCCATCTCTGACGAAGCCGGCTTTCTCGACACTGACCGCTAGCTCAAGATTACTTTTATGTTTGCATCATTTTAGCGGCACGCACACATCGCTCGATACAAGACGCTGAATTTGATGATGAACTCTATATCATGTGGAAGATTTGATGCACGAGTACATTCTAACCCAACATTTTTACGCCGGACACCTGTTAATGCAAGCATTCATCTCTCTGTCACAAACAAACCATGCTCATGTCGGCCTCCTGAAGGGGTGCGCTTCCGTGTTGAGGACGAAGTCATCGAGACTGATCAAGTCCGGCGGCGACAGCGCCAGGTAAAAGTACTTGAGCGTCTCAGCGAGCCAGAAGCTCTGCACGACAGTCAGTCAACCAGAAACCCCCAGAAACGCATTTAACATTATCGTCGAAGCTCATTTACTCACCTCCATGTAGTCCTCCTTCTCGAGGGGGTACTCGGCGCGCGTGACATCCATCACAGCGGCGTTGGCGTACTCGGTCTCGGTGCCGTTTGCGACGGCCCTGAACATGTCCCACGCGGCCTCCTGGAACTCGACGCGACCCGTGACGCGCCACAGCACGAACAGGCTCTCGATGGCCTCGGGCCGGAGGATGTAGCGCGGGTCCTTGGCCGAGATGACCCCGAGGGGCAGGTGGTCCTGGCGGTCGAGCTGCGCGGCGCGCTCCTCCTCCCAGCGGCGCTGCGACCAGGGGCACGTCTCGCGCGACTCGCAAGGCACCGAGCGGAACCGCTCGGGCATCATGCCCGTCGGCATGACGCGGTAGGCCCACGCGCAGCCCTTTGCGAGCCTCGCGCCGACGTCGACGAGGTGGGCCCTGTTCTCGAGGACGCGCCCGCCCAGCGCGTAGGTGCCGCCCAAGAAGCAGGCGAGGTGCTCGCTCTCCGTGTCGAGGGAGACCTGCCCGGGCTGGTGCGCGTTGGCGTTGGCGGCGAGGAGGACGTCGGCGCCGTCCGGGAGCATGGGCCGGAAGAGCATGTGCTCGTTGCCGGCGTCCATCCAGCCGGCCGACATGGTTGCGTACTTTTGCTCGTGGCCCCCGAGGAGCACGTGCATCTTGATGGTGTACTCAAATAGCGAGTCGGCGCCGCTGCCGAGCGAGAAGAAGTAGCCCGAGACGACGTCGGGGGTGCTCATCGACACCCACTGCGGCCAAACGCCGGGGATGTTCGTCTCGTTCTGGCCCGCGTGGAAGAGGTCCGCGATGGGCGCGATGGCGCCGTAGTACTTTGGGTCGCCGGTGAGCTGCGTCAGGCGCGTGAACTCGAGCAGCAGCGTCCCCGGGGACGCGGACACGACGCCGCCCTCGACCTGCAGGCCCTCGCCCGACTGGCTCTGGCCCATGTCGAAGAAGTCGACGGGCATGCGCGAGACGGTGTTGAACCCGGCGAAGAGCATGTCGCCCAGCTCGACCGCCTTGGCGAGCAGCACGCTGCGCCCGCTGAGGTCGTACGCCGCCATCAGGCCGCCGAGGTAGCGGATGTTGGTCTCGAACATGTTGACTCGCGGGTTGGTGGACTGCCCGAAGTCGACTGCGACATTTTTGGGTTAGCTAAAGGGGATCTGGGGGCAGAGGTTGTGTATGATAAGGGGGAGGGGCAGGTGGAGGAGAAGGATATTCTCTGCCTGTGGCCTGTCTCGAAAACCTTCAGCCTCATAAAGGGCTTCGGGGCAAATCACAGACAGACCGTGAACACGGCAGATGCCTCATCCACCCCCTTGGACAAGCCCAAGCCAAGTCCGGGGGGCTGCTTACTGCGCGCCACGGCGTCCACCGCCTCGTCGAACTCCTCCCGCATTCCCATGATCCACAGCGTGTCCAGCGCGTCGACCAGCGTCGCCGCCCACCCGGAGAACTGGTCGCGGCCCCCGCCCGACACGGGCAGCAGCGCGTCCTGCATCCACGCGAAGCGCCGGTAGCTGCGCCAGCTCTTCTGGAACACGGCGCGGACCTCGTCCCGCCTGGCCTCGCGCACCGCCTGGGCCGCCGCCGTCTCGGGCGGGAACCGGTGCTGCACGGGCGGGAGGACGGAGCCCTTCTTCCTGCCCTTCTTGCCCTCCGGGTCCCCCGTGGGTAGTGGCGCCGGGTTACTCGGCGGCGGGTACTTGAACTTGATGGCGGCCCAGTCGAAGCTGCTCGTGACGTCCCAGACGCGGCGGGCCGAGGCCTCGTCGTTCATGAGCCGCTCCAGGCGGGTCGACTCGGGCTCCCGGCGGGACCCCGGCCCCCACGACGTGTACACCAGATACACGAGTAGGACGCCCAGCAGGGTCAGTGCCAAGTCCTTCCTGCCGAGGCGGGCCCGGCGGCCCCGGCCGAAGGCGGCGAAGGGGGAGCGCGGCAGGGAGGGCCCTGAGTTGCGCTTCTTCCTCGCCTTGTAGGGCGCTGGTGGGTACATATTTATTAAGTGCTGTATGGGCTATATATATAGTTTCGCCCATCAAAGGGAACGGTGACGGGGCAGGGAGGGTGGTTTCAAGGAACGGACGGGAATGCACTGAGAGGAGGGCTCATTGGGAAAGAGAGGGCATCGATGATCATGAGAGAGATTCCATCTTCAGACGGGACGAGCACCCGCTCGCTGAGGCAACGTTGGAGGTCGGGAACCAACATGCCCTTCGGCGTTTCAAGTACCGCCATTCCGCCCCGTTTACGATGTGGCCCGGCCCATAAAAAAAAGGTTCAGGGCGCACTTCCTTTGTGTTGGTCCAGGTGGCCGATGCCAAGAGCGCGGCAGAGTTGGGAGATCGGCCGAGGGTGTTTCGACGCTTTCGGGAGGGTGTGTTCCTCGCTCTTCGTCTCCTTCTGGCTTAGCTTTGGCTTAGGTTCTCCAAAACTTTAATGGAAAGCCAAGAGGCTGTGTGTTATTATTGGGCGCAGAGACGCCACTTAGGATTAAAACCAGGGTGGTGTCTATGAACGAGTTCAGCCGTTTATAACACTATACTGTGTGCACAAATGAAACTGTGGCCAGAAAGGTGCGTGGGCCAGCAGTCTCGTCGGAGCTGCTGACTATCTGGTAGTGGGCCCCAACCATAAGTGGCAATGATTATCCAGGTATGCGAATTGACCTGAACAAATGAATGCTACCTCAATTACTGCAGCCTTTTCCACTTCACGGACAAATTTGTCACCAGTGGCAGCAATCCAGTGCAACATTCCTCAGCGGAAATGCTGACGCTATATGGAGCATTCATTTCTCGGCCCTTTCCAGATGAAAAGTATTGTCAGATCAATTAAACCATGTCCAGTCGCCTCAGAATGAATCTTACAGGCTGCGTGTTGGTCAAGTATAGGTCAGACCCAGATGGATTATGTGCTCTGCAACGTCCCGAGAGATTGTCGATCAACTCAAAGAATTTCTTCACAATATGATCCCTTACGGCTGATATTATGTTTCATGGAGTTGCTGTGAACTGCGTCTTTGTATGTGTTTTCCTAATTGGAGTCCAGCTCAGAAGAGAGTCTTCGAGATGGAAAAGTCGGCCAATTCCGTCAGATATCATACTTACTTCATGACATGTTGGCCTTAGGCCCCGTTCTGGTCACCTTTCAATCGCGCAGTGCAACTAGGTCCATCTGCACACTTTTGGGTGGTGAAATGGGCCTCGTCTCAGTTTTACAGACTGACCGCAAAGGCTCACGTCTGCGTTCGTGCTTACAGCGGCCTGCGGCGGCCTACGGCAAGACGGCCACCCTTTACAACCGCAGCACCTGACCCCGAGGCCGAAGTGAAGACCATAAAACCAGATGATGAGTTCGTCCACGGACCGCTCTGTTCTGAGGGATTTATCTGTCTCGGGTCCTGTAGCTTTTCATCGGGTCATGCCGGGCCGCCCATCTGGCGGTTTTGCGTACTCTGGGTCTCGGAAATAGGCTGACAGTACAAGATATCTTGAGCCTTAGACCTAACAGATTCACTTTGGTGTGGAATCCGGGCCGTCATACGGTCTACCATGTAAATGAGGCAGGCAGACGCTCAAACCACTCCACAAACCCCTTCCATTGGACACGCGTTCTCGTCATGTATAATGTTTCCCGAAGCCTGTCGCCCTATACAACAAGTTCGGCCGCGCAATTGTGGTCTCCTGAAGTCGGCCTGGCAATATTCACGAACCTTCCCTTTGCTCAGAGGCGTCCATTCGGGGGAGGAAGTAGGTCTTGGCCATGCAAGTAACCACCATCACCCCATAGCATCAAAAATGGGTAGATCGGTCGTCCCGTTATGGGTTAGATGAGAGCTTTCAATGCGTATTTAGAGGTCAGTTCACCGGTGTCCGGTGAGAAGGGGGGATCACGATAGCTTTCCATTCCCACAGATAGCCATTCCGTTTCCTCATTCCACGTGCTCTGGAGCATGTTGTCTTCTTTCACACTTGCCGTGGCTGGTGCCACGGTCTTTGCCACACAGTCGTTCGCTTATGTTATCCCGAGTGGCACGTCGAACACAAAGGGCGTCCTGACTCCTGATCGGGTCCGCCGCGATATCACGCCCAGACAGTCCGCAAGTGCCACTGCATCCTCCACTGCTGGTTCAGGGGGGTCGGGCCTGGAGATCAAGATCACCAACAGCGCCTCAGACAAGATGTACGCCTACATCATGGGTGAGGACTACAGCAACGGGAAGAAGGTCTTCTACCAGAACGGCGCCGACGCTTGGTACTACCCGACCTATTCCGGCGCGTCCAACGGGACAGCCAGCAAGAACGGGATGGTCGACACCAGTTCCAACAACCTCGCGATCGAGGTCGGCGGCAACAGCGACACGACGGTCACACTGACCGAGTACCTCAACTCGGGCCGGGTGTACATCGGCGCGGCGGAGATGACCTTCATGCAAGACCCGTCGGGCAACCTGGTCGAGCCGTCGCCCGTGGACACCTCGGACGCCAACTACGGGTTCGCGTGGGGCATCGTCGAGCTAGCGTGGTCGGACGTGGAGCTCGCCGCCGACCTCTCGTACGTCGACTCTGTCGGGCTGGCCCTCGGGATGAGAGTCACGACGACCGACGGCGAGGAGCTCTACGACGCCGGGCTGCCGGCCGGGTCCCTTCAGAAAGTCTGCGACGAGCTCGCCGCCGTGGGGGACGAGTGGGGCGCCATGTGCGTCAAGGGCAGCGACGGCAACCTCATCCGCGCGCTGGCGCCGTCCAAGTACGTCGGCGGCTCGACGACCGGCAGCCTGAGCACCTTCTACGACTCGTACATCGACGAGGTGTGGGACAAGTACTCGTCGGCCGAGCTCACGGTCAACACGCAGGAGAGCACCTGGGGCCCCAACGTGACGTGCAAGGTGTCGGGCGACGCGATGGTGTGCACGCAGCCCGACGGCGCGACGTACGACTACGCCAAGCCCACGACGGCGGACGTGCTGGGCTGCAACAGCGGGCCCTTCACGGGCCAGGGCGACAACGCCTACCAGTCGCGCACCTGGCCGCGGCTCTGCGCAGCCTTCACGCGGTCGACGCTGCTGCTGGACGGCGGCGACGTGACGCCCAGCTCCGGAGTCGGCGCGGCGCAGTACTACACCGGCGACGTCACGAACCACTTCTCCCGGATCGTGCACGAGGTGGTGACGCCCGGCGAGGTGGGCACCGGGGCGTATGCCTTTGCGTTTGATGATGTGAATGCGCCTGGCACGGGCGAGAACGAGTCGGGCATGTTCCAGGTTGGGAATGCGAGGTCGATTGAAATCGAAGTTCGGGGCACTTGATCTCACGGGTCTGGAGTGACACGGGGCGTTGAGGGCTCTTCTTTCTTGAACTTCCACAGATTGTACCAATAGGACTTCAGATGTAGCTGATAGCCTAAACCTGAATGCACGCACTCTTTTGTAGAGCAAGAAAAGATAAAAGAATTACTGTAGTTGTAGTTGGGAGTCATGGTCCAACCGTGTCAGCCCTAACCCTGGCTCAACACCCTGGACGACTGCATAAGAGGAGAGGGGGCCATCTCTCAACGCGCCTGGTTCGCTCATGCCCGCGTCTGGTCACGCCAAGGTTGAAATGACGACCACCCCTTCTGCTTTGATCCCGTTTATATACTCTCTGCCGTCTCTCTCAGGATCGTCTCCATAAACCAGGCCGGGTGATTCTCACCATTCTTGGCCCACGTTGCCGAGCGCCAGGGAAACGCGTCACAACATGGGCAGGCCAAGGCAGCTCTCGTTTCCCGTCGCCCGCCTTTGCCGCACCACAGAGACGCTCGGCCGCGCAGGAACAGACAGGCTGCTCATCACATCGGAGCCGGGTGCCTCCTGCACTCAGCGCCCTCGACTCAGGGAATTACACAGAGCTTCCAGACTCTCATATCTGACCGAGTCTCGACGTCTGCCGTCTGAGTCCAAACCGAGCATACGCCTTGGTCGGCCCCTGAGAACCAACACTCATGCCGGACGGCGGCAAAGAGGATGGAACATCTTGACAGAAAACCATGGCCTCTTTCTGGAGGCACCCACACAGGGACTCTACGCGGGTCCAAACCAACGACGACATCTGTCGCGCACTCCCAGTTCCAACCGGAGGCCTGCTGGGGAACACCACACGCCTCCCACCTGCATCGATCTCTTCGCCGGCATTGGGGCGTTACACCTGGCGCTTAAAAAGCATGCACTCAAGTGTGTCTATGCGAACGAGCCGGATACTGATAAGCGTGCCACCTTTGAGCGCAATCACGCCCAAAACATGGCCGGCCTGACACTTGACCATCAGGACATTACTCAAGTCCCCCTGGACCGTATACCTGACCACACCCTCCTGGCCGCCTGGTTGCCTCTCCGACTTGTAAAATCAGAACTTAAAAAACGTGAATCCCGGCGGATCAGAATTCTCGAGATAGTGGAAGCCAAACGTCCTCCAATTGTGCTAGTCGGTACTGCCCATTTCTCGCGAGGCGGACCCCGCCGCCACGAGCCACCGACCACCAAAGCACAAAGTCACAAATTCGCGGTGCACACGGTGCAGGGACTGGAGGCACTTGGCTACCGGGCCACGTTTGCCTATTACGACTACGCCAGTTTTGACCTGCCGCTTAGTCGACGAAATCTGTTCATCGTTGGTGTCCGGGCGGACCAAAATGCACCGTTCGAGTTCAAGCCTCCACCGGGCCGCTCTCCTGGACTAGGGCTCCATCGATGCCTTCTGTCTCCCGAGGCAGTCCTGCAGGAAGTAGGCATGACAGAGATGACAGACCAGCTGGTCGACGGCGTAAGGATACTACAGCAGTACGGCACCCATGGGAAGATCGGGGAGTTGCCCTGGACCAACCTTGATGCTCTACCTCCGAATCCCAACAAAGACCCATATTTTCCAGTTGGTCACTTGCTCCGCTCAGACCATCCGAATTCGACGTCGCAGCGCATTTGCCATCACCTTGGCTTTGCCATGGGCTTGGGGACAGCCTTTTTCGGGAGATACTGGTACCTCGTCCCTGACCCAGATGGCAGGCCAATGGTCCGCCAACTCCTCCTCCGTGAGCTTGCGAGGCTACAAGGGCTCCCGGATGAATTCTTGGTTCACCCGAAGAAGAAACAGGCATCACAGCAGATCGGAGACACTGGCTCTCCGCTAATTCTGGACTGGGTTTTGAAGGCCTTGAAGGAACAGTTCCCTCACCTCTTGTCGACCAACGACAAGCGCGCCCCGAGTGCTGTGGCCGGTCCTCACGCGACTACGGCGCCGACTGGACCTCTACACTCGACGGCATCAGGAACAGGCTAGGCGCTTATTCGTCTGTCGAATAATTAACTTGGTTGTGGAGAGGACATCTAACACGACCTAAAATGAACGTGCTTATGAGCTGACAACGCCAGAGTAGCTAAGGCAAGTCACTCGGCATGTGTTCATGGCCCGCGGAGTGATTATACAGGCGTTTTGACAAAACTATGATTTCGCGACAACATACCTACAACTGCAGATACAACCACGTGTCTGAAGTGTCCTGAAGGGAAAGGCCTGTCAAATTCCGTAATGACCACTTGATGTCTAAGCTGTCAAAAACAATCAGAAAGTGACTTAGTTTGAGGCGGCGTAGTTTAGACATGACTGGTCTCTGCCTCAGTCGAGGCCCGAGATGCGGTGGTGCCCTAGCTGTCACCAATGGCCGAGAAGTGCTGGTTGAGCGCGGGCATGAATGGGTATCATCCCTGGTTCGAGTTCATCGAGAGCACCCGCTCTTAGGCTGGAACTGGGTAGATGCCGACTTGGTAGTAGGGACCCCAGTTCGCACAAGAGATCTGGGAGATTGCTATCTGATTCAAATGTTCGTTGCAAGGTCTGGCCCACAAGTTGGAGGACAGAACGAAAGTGACCGACGAAAGCTCCATGGACAAGCAGACAAGATGAGTGTTGGGGAACGATCTTGACCACGGTGCAAAACGTTGAACATGCAGCTCCCAGAGATGCAAACAGAAATCACCCAGGTGAACGGGCTATGCACAAGGCGATCTTCCACAGTATTCATCCCATGTTCTAGCGTCCAGGACCCTTACAATTTGAATCATTCGAGTCTCGTAGAACAGATGGCATCAACAGTGGTTCTGAGAAGTGAGAACGGGTCACAGTCATGATGGGCCAATCTGAGGTCCAACTAATCCTACTGAAGCACCCCTGTGCAACCGAATATTGAAGTTATTCAATATTGGTAGAGCCGATCTAAGCTCACAGCCAAGCTTTTTGACAGCGACTATCGCTCCACAAGGTTCCAGTCGCCAGTGAATACAAGCCACTGGATTTCGTCAGCACTGTTGGTCAAACAGAATAACACGAAACTCGAAGGATTATCGGAGAATTAATATTAAGATTACAATGCAGACTGACCGCGAAGAGAGAAGAAAGGTCTTCCAGTGCAGAGATAATGAAAGGCGCGAGACGTCCTCGGAATCGTGGGCGGCCGGAATCACCAAGGGGTGCTGTTATTCCTCCGCGAAAATAATCCAGTGTGCTGGAGAGCCCCTGCTGCGGCGTGTGAAGACCAGGGCTCCAGGCGGCAGCACCCATGCCTAGCGCGCTGGGGCTAAGCTTCTTTTGGGGGCCCGTAGGGCTCGCGATGCGGCTGAAACCCGGATCTGCGGCTCTGTTCGTCTCACCTCCTTCGACGGCCCCCCAAGCGACATGCGGCGATAAGCTTTTGAGGGTGGTCACATTGGACGGAGACTCTGCCGTCTCTCCTATGGGCAGCCCCTTGACGCGGATCCTCATCACACCTCGGCTGCAGTCGCCGTCCAATCGCCAGTTCTCCAAGCATGGCAGGGCTTGATCCGAGGGACGCGCTCCCGGACTGCCGCCCTCATGGTTTTCGTGCGTGAGGGACGTTGCTATCACTAACCTAGCTGGGTCGCCGACGACATGCGCCATGCAGCACATCCCATGCCTGACAGACTCGCGACAGGGCTGACCCTGGCGGTGCGGCGCCCTGCGTCAGGCAACCTGACGAGAACCTCGCCCCGAGCTGCGCAAGCGACGTCACAGAAGCCGCCCACGCCCTCCGGGTTCGATGCCATGTGCGTGGTGAGGTTGTTCTGGGCCCAGAACACGGGGCTATCTCGTCTCATATTGCCAGGGTCATGATCGACGAAGAGGTGCTGCAGTGTACCATAGTCGGCGCGAACTATGATCGCTCATGATCTCCCAAGGATCGGCTTCGTCCCAAGTCTCGAGCCGCCTTGGTATATATAAGCCTGCGCTGATCTCTCTCTTGTTTCTGTCTTCCTTCTTGACAGCCTCAGTCTACACATCACCACTGTCATCCCATCTTGCTTCCCGGCCCTGCTGCCATCTAGTCATTCTTTACGAGTTCTGCGAACTCTTTCCATTCTTTACGGATCATCTGATTTAATATTATATTCCTGGCATTGACTGCATTCACCACATCCCTATCCCAAACATAATCTTAACGCTCAAGAACAACATAAACCATCCAAGATGAAGACATACATCACCGCCCTTTTCGCTGGCTACCTGGCCATCGTGTCAGCTGCCCCGGCTGCCAACGACGACGGATGCGATATCGCTCCGCCAGCTACTACCTCGTCGTGCACGACCACCACCGCGACGGTCCTGGCAACCAACGCTGTTTCCATGATGTCCACCCTGACCTCTTCCGCCGCGAGCGTCCAGACAGCCCCTGTCACTGGTATGTCACCAATGTCTCACTCACTCACTCACGTACACATGCACACATACTGACCTCAACGACAGGAACCAACGTCCAGGCTTTCACCGGCACTCTCGGCGGTGCGCCCCCACCAGTGGTCTCCTCCACAGGCGACCGGCCCTTCTCGGTCAACGGTGACACCTTCGTGGGCTCGGGCGCTGCGCTGGGGCGGTCCTGCGATGTGCAGCACAACGCGTGCGCGCGCGCGGCCAACTCGGGCCAGCTCTCGGGCGGTGTGTCGCAGTGCGACCAGCAGAACAACGAGTGCCACGCCGCCAACAACCTCAAGAAGCGGTACACCCGGGACGTAAGGCCCGCCCTCCCCAAGCGCGCCGCCCTCGACCTGGGTTCCTGCTCCAACGCCAACATCCTCTTCGAGGCTGGGCTGGACGGCCGCAACACCAATGCGTTCATCGCGGCCAACCAGCAGGACTTCAACCACGGGTCGGCGCTCAACATCGCCGTCATCGCGGGTTTCATCTGCCAGCGCCTCGGGAGCCCCTGCAACGCGCCGTCGGGCACGCAGCAGTCGTGCGCCCAGGCCAGCTCGGCTGCCGTGGCGGCTACTCAGGACCAGTCCGCCGCTGATGCCTGGAATGCCATCATGGGAGACGGCTCTGTCGGTGGTGGCGCTGCTGCTGCTGCTCCCGCTGCTACTGCTGCGCCGGCGTCGCCCACTCAGGCGAGCGGCGATGATGCTGCCTGTGATGTTGAGCCGGAGGCTGCTGCCACACCGACTTCTGACGTCGTGTTGATGACCGTCGTGACATGCAGCTGAGACCTCTGCCGGGATGGAATAGATATGTGCGGGCAGAGTGCCCGGGCTTGGGGTGGCGCTTTCAAGCGCGCGGAATCAGACCGCGGCATGGTGAGCTTGGGTGTTTATGCACAAGCGAGGATGGCAGTGCCTGAGAGGACGGGTCAGTAAGACATAGTAACGAGAAATGAAATGTGCAAGGTTGAATGACAAGGCGTAATGCAAATGGCCCAGTTGATATTGCTTTTCTGCGCGGACAGTGCGCGTCGCCGTGTGATCGAGATGTCTGCACTGTACTTGAACCAACAGCAGAAGTACGCATGATGCAGGGGTGAGCAGTGTATATCAACTTCCCATCTCCAACTACGATCCCGTGAGTGAATGTCACACAACATACGAGATTGACCTCAATCGCAACCACCCTCCCAACCTCTATTCGCGATATATCTTCCATCCCCGTGAATCTGCGCCCTTTTCGAATTTGCATTTCCTCATCCTCACAGCCGCCCACCTTGAAAAAACATGGCTACCTCACCGGTGGCAAAGGGCCTCCTCTGGACCACCATCGGCGCCAACGTCTACGTCTGGGCCAAGTGGCAAACTGTACCGGACGAGAAGGCCGTAAAGCAGGGGAGGGAATCGTATGCCTACCAAATGGCGAAGAGCAAGCAGCTCCAGTACATGAACGACAACTACACCCTCTCCCGGAAGAACTTGGCCGAGGGCCGCTGGTGGACAATCATCACGGCGGCCTTCAGCCACATCGACATTGCCCACCTGGGCATCAACATGCTTGTTCTTCGTGAGTAGACCAGACCCTTGCTCGCGGCACCCGCTAACCATGCGTGACACCCATTGAAAGACAGCACCGCATCTCTGGGCATCTCCGGGGCGATAGGCCTCGGGCCCATCCGGCTGACTGCCCTGGCCCTCGGCTCCGCTGTCTGCGGGTCCCTCGGGGCACTGTACGACTGCCAGAAGACCGCCGAGGCCGGGCTCCCGGAGACGCGCGGGCTCGGCGCCTCAGGAATGGTGGAGGGTGTCATGATGGCTACTATGCTCGCCCAGCCGCGGTGGCCGGTAAGCGCTTCCAAGTCTGCACATTTCTTCTCTTGTCGGGCGAGTCTGACCTGGCCTCTGCTTTCCTCCCTCCTTCCGGAACGCTACTGCATCTCTGCCCAGTGGCAGGAGTGGGGGATAAAGTATTTACTGACAGAGCTCTAGATGATGGTCTTCCCTATTCCAATCTCCATTCCGTATTGGGGCGTCATGGCCGGGTTCGTCGGATACGACATGTACCGGCTGTACGAGGAGAAGAAGTCGGGCCAGAAGCACGTCAACTGGATGGGCTCGTACACCGGCTACGCCGCCCACCTCGGCGGCGCCGTCTTCGGGGCCGCATTCTACTTCCTGGCCCTGAGGAGGGGCATGATGATCCGCAAGGCGGCCTGGGTTCAGGCCTTGAAGCGGCGGCCATGAACATGATTGGTTTGTGGGGACGACCCCGTGGTGGTCGTTTGTAATATTCACCTAGATTTCAGCATGGCGCCCTAGGGACAAGAAATTTGGGGCCTCAGGCGATTTATGTCAACGTCTCAGCTCCTGTAAAGATCTAGATTACAAGGAACTCGAACCATCCTTGAATTTATCGTCGCGGATGCGCTCGATCCTTGCCCTCCTCGACTCATCGCCACCATGGACCGAAGCCATGTACTCCTGGAACGCAATCGTCATCTCGCACACTTTTGCGAAGTCCTGGTCCTCCAGTGACGCCTTCTCGCCTTCGTACCTGTCTCCCGGCTTCGTCTGCAGGAATCGGTACTCAGCAAAAGCCACCGCGGTTTGAAATGCTGAGAAAGGAAGCATAGTGATTAGTGAATACACCAGCAAGAATTAACCACACCAATTCTCTCGATGGAGGACTCACCGTTCCGAATTTGTCTCCCGTTCCACTCAATCTTCCGCAGGTCCTTGTTTCCGGAGATGTACTCCCGTGCGCTGTGGTGAATCCTGATGTCTTTCCGTCGTTCCTTCTCCAGTTTTGTGAAGAACTGGGCCCAGATCCGGTCTTGTTCCATCCTCGAGAAATTCTCATAATGTATCACAGTATGAATTCGGCTTATAAAAGCATCGTCAAACTGGCCGACCCGGTTTGTGGTCAGGAAAAGAATTCCGCGGTAATATTCAACGATACGAAGAAAAACTATAAAGCTGTCAGTTGATAGCAAACCTGCGTTACATATTAATGACGAATACGAGAGGATACGGTCTTGGGTTTACGGGTGAATTTAAGGCAGACAACCTGACACCCAAATGATGAAATGACAGACCTGACACCAAACTATTCCTCTGTAGGTCAGATATCGATCGCTTTTCAAGAAACACGTCCGCTTCATCAAGGAGCATCACGGCCCCCCAAATTTCTGCCAATCGAAACCATTTCGACAGCCTTCGTTCAGCCATGACTTCATTGGTGCCTATGTCTCCACACGTCAAAGACAGTAACGGCCGGCCGGTTGCTTCTGCAATGCATTCGGAAGTCTTTGAAGATGGCAGGATCAATGTTATTTCATATTTCGATGGATACACGGCTGGAAAGGATAGGATTGGCTGGTGACTCACGTATGTCTTTCCGACGCCTGGACTGCCATGGAGCAGGAAAATCTGACCTTCTCCTTTGTTTTTGATAAAGTCTGCTGTCCAAGGCTTCGGGACTTGGATTCCGTCGGCGCCAGTGTCCACAGCGGAATAACGGTACACCAGAGACTTGATCACGGATTTCCTCTCCTCCTTCATGACAAGACTGTCAATGGCGCTATGATTGAAGACCACATCATCACAGCAGGCAACATCAAACGTTTCTGTAAAGTGTGGATTAGCTCAAAAGTATGACGCAATTGGCTCGAATGGTGGTTGCAGAAACATGAAAAGACACATGTGTTGCAGCTCAGAGGCATCGTGCATCTCAGAGTACTACTTACGCCACTGTCTCGCCTTCAAATCAAAGCCAATCACATATGGAGGACACAGGAGATAGCGCGACATGTCCGTTACCCCGGTCACTTTGTCAATGAGTGCAAGGCTTATGTTGTCCGGACCCGGTATTATGTTGTCGTATTCTGCCCAAGGTCCGCTCTCTTTCCTGTGGGGTCCTTGGAACTGCCACCTTTGACTTGGATCTGTCGGCCTATTTGGGTTCGTCGGCCAGTCTTCGGACGGGAGCGATGAACGCTTGAACGGAGGCGGCCTAATCGGTGGTTGAAGCCTCGATCTCGTGTCTTGAATGTTTCCGACAGCGGATGGTGCCAACATCGGGTCTCGGGAAACCGGAGGGCAGTCTCTGTCGCTGTCCGCGTATCGATTGTATGTCACCGGGTCTATCATGACTCTGCCTTGCTAAGGACATCATAGCTCAGTCTCATCGTAAATTGAATGATTCTAGTGTGTGCGTAGAACGACTTACCCACTCGCTCTGGTCCTCGGGAAGTTTGCCATTATAGTCCACTTGAACACCCCGAAGAAATCTCCAGTATTTCTTCCCCCGATCTATTAGAGTCTCACGGAGCACGGCCGCATCTTCTGCATCGTAGTATCCACAGGGACTGACTTCGAGCTCCGAAATCCTTCTTTCGCCAGCAAAAGGCTTGACGACAAAGTCGTGAGGGCATCGTCCAAGCCTGGTCCCATCAAACGCGAGGGTCCAGTAGTCGATAGAGAATGGATCCGATCCCTCCGGGCTGAGGTCGCCACCTTGGATAGAAAGGACCACGCCAACAGAGACAGGTGATCCCATGCGCCGGACATAGACTTTGGTTCCTGGTTTGAACAGGAGCCATAGCATCGAATAGGTGGCAACTGCAGGCTTCTGGTGATGTCGACCAATCTCTTCCCGAACCCCAACAAGATTCTCACTTTCAATAACTTCTCGGACAATTTCTAGGTGATTATAAGTTTCCTCGTCGCATCCCTTGAAGTGGACACGTTTCGAAGCTGGAATCGGAGGCTTGTTGGCAGGCTGGTCCTCCTGAGGCCGATGACAGGTATTTTGCAAGGCTTTTATTTCGTCGATATGATGGTAAAAGAGGGCATACGGTTGAGAAATACGGAGGGATAGACCTCCGAGATCAAGGTTAGGGTAGTAGGTAATGAGAGTCTGGAGAGCATCCATGACGCGCCTGCTGTGGATTATTACGTCTTTCCCGACACATTCCGTTCTCACTGACTTGTTTGAGATGATCCAATTGGTAGTACTCTTGAGGCGTGAAGTCGATGTCAGATTGGTTGCCAGAATTGTGACAATCTCGATGACCGGCTCATTCGAGGAGGGCCCCTGGGTCGCGGCAAGCTTTCCGCGATCACGGTCAAGATCCAGTAATTCTGGCCATGGCTCGGTAAACAGGCACACGCCGTTACTCGCCAAAACTTTGTTCGTATACCTGAATTGGGCTCGTCGACGTGCTGTTGGGTCTGTCGAAGCTGCCGTGTCTGCGTTTTGGGTCTCTGGGGCATGAGCCTTTGGCTTTGAGTTTTTGACTTTCTGTCTGCAAGCTGGACATCTGGAGACACCCCAGTCCAGCAACTCTCCGTGGTTCCACCTTGTTTTTCGACACCAGAGCGTTGCATCGCCTCTAGCCTCGTCTTCTGAGTTGCTGCTGGAGTCAGTGCCGGATCCAACGACGTCGAATGGCCGTGACACCGCAAGGTCGCCGTCTTTTCCGCGATCTCTCGCAGATTTTGCGGAATTTCTAACCCCCAGGCCCCTGGGCCTTTTGTTGAGGATTGATGCCCATCGGGCTTTCATCATTGATTCAGGAAGGAAGGATACTTCAGTACGTGCTTTCGATATGCTGAAACGGCGGGAATGTACACTTGGCCATGTGTGAAGAGAAGTAGGGGTAAATGGCCCTTCTACGTTGCCGACCCCTGGCCGGTCGATGCTATACGGAGACTGTGCCACCTTGAATGGGACCTTTGGCATGGTTGGACAAAAGTCACGGGCGCCCCGTTCAACGCGTGTAATAAAAGGTTCAAATACGGATGTTTGATATTTGCCGACATTTGACCCCTTCATGAGGGGAATGTATCCTCATTGGCACTAGTTGTGACCCAGACTGACGATTGTAGGGCGTACGAAATCCGGATTCCTGCAGCGACATCTGTGTCAGATTGCGTGAAGCCGAAGCGTTGCGACCAAGAGTTGGTCAGGAAAAAACTCAGCAAGTTCCACGAGGCGCTTAGTCGAATAATTTCAGCCTCAAGTCCTTGTGGCTGGCAAACCTTTTCCCAGTAGCTAAACAAAAGGCCGGCGAGCCAAAGAACTGCACTGCCGGTACCACCCCAGGGGAGTTTGAGGGGTGGCCACGACCTTTGTGTAGCTCAAACCACCACAATTGACTTGGGCACGATCACTGTTGCGTGTACGTGTTTGCAACACAACACCGGTGGGTATGTCTGGTTCGTCACCGACGTAAGTAACTCGACTGGCCCCAATGTCTCACCTCAATATTTAGTCAGAATTAGCATTGCGTGCTGCGGAACTACCCATTTCTCATTACACCTAGACTCAACTTGTCAAGCTAGCCGAATAGGATCCGCGGAAGACGACAAGTGTGGCCATGGAGAGCAATGACCGAAAAGTAAGAGCCGAGTCTTTTGTCCGCCAGTACAGTTTCAAGGTCGCCGCAGATCTACCTGAGAACGAGCTCGCACAGTTTCTCATGGAGAATCAGAGTCTGGAGATATCGAGGGAAAACAAACAGCGAGATGGATCAGTCTCAGATTTCAATAAGTGGTTATGTGCTGAGAGTCTAGACAGGTTTGCGTTGTCTCGTCATTCAGAGTCCTATGGATGTGAAAAACTGATGCCTGGCCGAGCAGTGAATCTTTGGGAAACGAAGATCTACAGTCGCTTTTCAAGGAACGGAGAGAGTTGGCAGACACTTGGCTGAAGTTCCAAGCCAAGTATCCGGAATATAGTGAACTGCTTCCAGATATCAGGGGGCCTCCGAGCATCGAAACCTTGCGATCGATCATGAAGAACACAGTGCGAGACTGGGAAAACAAGAGAGAAGGTGGATTCGGAAGAGCGAAGGAAAAGATGATCGGGTTCTCTGAGACTCTAGTTTCCTTCGCAGATCTCTTCTCAATAATCCCACAGGGCGACAAATACGTGTCTCTTTTCACAGGGGTCATATCGACTACGATCAAGGCATGTCCTCCAAAATATCCGGGCTTCAATCCTAACGCGCCATGTTCACCGCTGACATTTTGATAACGAGTTCACTAGGCTGCTGCGAGACATAAAGATATTGCCGAAGGCTTTTCTTCGGCTTTGGAGGAAGTTGGGAAGGAGATGAATTTCAGCACGGGTGAATTGAAGATACACCGAACACCGAAAATTCAACGACTGGTCATACGTCTATACATCAAGCATGCGAAGTTTTTCTGTCATTTCATGACCTGGTACTTATCTTCCCCCTTCAAACGGCTCGGGACCTCACTGAGAACCGACTTTTACACGAAAGAAGTCCAAGGCAGGGTAACAGAAATACGGAGCGTGGCCAAGGAGATAGAAAAAGAAGCCTCACTCATGACCCAGATTTCTACTAAACGAATCGAGACAATGGTGCGATTCCTAGGCACAACCATAGAGGAGCTCATGCGAAGGGGCGATATTCACCACAACATGCTCGCAGACGGTCTGGAGGCAATGGACGAGCGCCTGAAATTGTTGACTCAAGCGATTGGGCAGAAATGCCAGGAGGACATGGTATATCGCTGTCATTGTCTGTTACACAAGGCAGATGTTGCTGATGCTATGAGTGAGTGTCTACAGACTTCTCGCGTGTTGCTTTCACTCAATGTCAGGAACAGAATCGGCTGCCCATCGCGATGTGTCGGTCAACCGTCGCATCGAAGGCTCCCAGCCCAACAACTTCCCTCCGCACACACTCAGCACTCCAGATACTCAAAACTCTGCCACTGCAAGGCTATTGCCATGCGTTCTAGTGTTCACACGGCGAAATTTGCTGCAGTTTGCTCGAGATTTGCAAAAGTACTATCCGCCCACAAATCCAGGGGAATCCAGTCATGACACCAGAGACCTAGCAACGCTCACAGTATCTGGGTTTCTTGTGGAAAGGCTCAAGGAATGGCTCGCTTCGCCGAGATCTGATTTTCTTTGGATCATCGGCTCGCGTTCGCCTTTCGGTAACGAAGCCAGCCTCGCCGCCTCACACATCCTGGATATCGCCATGTCAGCAGAACTTCCCTGCGTCTCATTCAGCTGCACGCCAATCACTGCCGTCTCACATACTCCGGGAGATGGGAAGACACGATGTACCATCTTGCTGATCGCGCTGTTGTACTCCATTATACATCAGCTGCTCTGCTTTGTCCCGGAGACGTTCGAGGATGCATATGGCCTTGAGGGTGCCATGCAGGCCATGGACGGAGGGGAGAATAGCATCCCGAACGCCTTGGAGATTGTTCAGGCACTGCTGCGACATCGCACACCACTTTTGCTCATCATCCTGGACGGGCTGGAACTTATCGAAGATGACACCACTGTTCCACACCTCCGCAGCCTGATCAGTATCATTCACTCGAGGCAAATCGACTCCAGGTTGAAGGTTCTACTGGGAAGCCAAGGATTCCTGGAAAGTGGTGGCCAGCTTGACGTGGACGAGCGTGTAGATTGCACATTGCTCCCTAGACGACGGCCTGGGAGAGCTCATCCGGATGGGAGATTTCTTGGAGAACTGGATTCCTTTCCTATGTAACAGACTGTTGTAATCATTAAGGCTAGTAGTATGGGGCAAACTAGTTTGAAAGCCACATGTGCTCTCAGAATTTTGAACAAATCTCGTCTTTGTCTGCGCCACACGGCTAAAAATCAATACACTCTTCTCACACCTAATCGCGTGACATTGTCCTCTGCGGAGTAAAAGGAAGTTTGGCTCGGTTCAAGACAAATCAAGGAAAAGCTATGCATTCGTACAATGCACTTGGCAGTGGGGGCGTAAGCTCGGGAGACAGCTCAGGTCCTTCGCTAGGGGACGAATCAGACATAGTAATACATGCGTTGGCAATCTGGGGGGAAGGGCCCCGGGGGGGGAGGGCTCCAACCCAAAGCCTCCCCCTCATTCACCGGTCCGATACGAACGGCCTCAAAAATAGAACACATAATGTGCACATGTTGTGGAACGAGAACTGGCACACTAAGCTTACTCTGCATTTTTCACTTGAAGGCAACATTTAATTTCAAGGTTTCACATTCTTTTTATTTGCCCGGTGTCCCTGCTCCGGTTCCCTCCGACCCCCTCCCTTCCAACCTTCGTTCGTTGAGTCTGGCAACCTTTGTTACGTTTTGCGCCATCAATCTTAGATCCAAATGCTTGCCGGGCTGCATTCTGTGATAGCCAGTTTGCCTAGCTTAAACCGTGACGAAGCCATTCCATAGGCATTTTTGTACGCAGTCACACCATGCCCGGTACGACCCGCGTCCTAGACGACCCGGACGGGCCCGCGATGGCGCCTCCCGACGGGCAAGTATCCGACTTTGATAAAGAGGGCTCTCACGAGATAGAGGCAGCGCTGATTATCTGCATCACACTGGCAGCGCTCTCGGTCATCTTCCGGGTGTGGTCACGTCTTTCGATGAAGCCGCGATTGTTCGGTATTGAAGAGGGTTTGCTGGTTTGTGCACTGGTTAGCAAGGAACTGTCTCCCCTATATACAAAGATAATTCCAGGAGAAAAAGCTGATATGCCGTCCTTCAGGGCACCTTTTCCGGCTTCAGTTACATGTGCTTTAAAATTGCCATCTTTCCTGGCATGTTCGCCCACCAGTGGAATGTCAGGTTAAGAGACTTCGGTAATTTCGCCTGGGTTAGTAGCTTGAACGATCCAACCTCATGTGCATATATGTATCCGCCTGCTGCTATGAGACGTTGCCTTCTTTGCTGACCTTGAACACTGTTCCGTAGCGAGTCCATATTGGTTCGATCTTGTACTGCCTCACGCTCATGTTGCTCAAGGTAGCTATCCTGGTCGATTGGGCACACCTCTTGAACCCCCTGAAGAAACGCAACGTCATGTTCTGGGCAATCCGCATTCTCCTGGCCGCTAACATGGTCTACTATATCACTGCAACCTTTCTGGAAGCGTTCCGCTGCACGCCACAGCGGAAGTTCTGGGACCTTTCATACAAAGGGGGTTATTGTCGCATCAATACGGTTGCGCTGAACCTGGTCGCATCGGCTTTTAATATCGTCTCCGACGTCGCTATTCTGGTCCTTCCCCAATGGGTCATCTGGAGGCTGAATATGACGAGAGCCACCAAGGCTGGGGTCTCGGTGCTGTTCCTGATCGGAATCGTGTGAGTTACATCTCCTGCTCAATGTCCGAGACGCCTTGCGTTTTTTAATTAAAAGGTAGTCTGGTGCCAACTGAGGAGACTCACACCCAACTGACATTATCACAGCGCCGTCGTCTGCGCATTTTGCCGCATGGCTTGGCTCACCAAGCTTCTGCACTCAAAAGATCAGATATACCTGTCTCCAATTAACGGCGCCTTTGCCATGGGCGAAATGACTGCCGCATTCCTGATCATAGGCGTACCCTCCGTTCCCAAGGTGTTCCGAACATCGTTCTCCAAGGGTTCGGCCGTGCGGTCCCTGCTGAGTAGGATCAGGCTCTTGAGCTGGAACGGGAGGAGGGGCACTTCTGAGGGACCAGATGACGGCAGCGGTAGGACACTGGGCAGGCCATCTTGGCACAACCCGGCACATCACACGCCTCGTGGCCTGTGGGAGATCAGCGACAACGACACGTTTGACCTCCTGTCGGTCTCGACCGCACACGTTGAGGCGGATCGGTACCCGGCTTACGACGGAAACTTCCCACAAAATTCTATCAAAAGAGATATGAGAGTAGATGTCGTCAACGAACGGATTGGCTAGGTAGTAATGATCTCGGTGTATATTGGATTTGTCCGCGTCTCTGTTCAGGCAATATAGCAGCCAAAAAGCCGATGTCCAGAGAGCTGATGTACTTAGTAGCATAACCCCGGCAAGCCTTCGCATCCTCTCTGCTAACACCAGGAGAAAGCTTAGATCTGGGCGTGGCTAAAGAGGAGGCCAACGAGTCGATGTCTATCTTCCCTGCCTCACGGCTGATTGTGGGAATGAGGCAACAGTCCTGCTGCGAAGGCATAATACCATCAACCTATAAGTTTTAATCTGGCTTTTCTTTTTCCTGTCGAGTCATTTTGACAATCTGCTTTCTAGAGCCACATTTACATAACATGCCAACCCGAATCCACGCACCTAACTTCTGCGTCATGGAGTTGTGGCCACAATTGTTGGGTATATAAGTTGGCTGCGTGCATGTCTAATTCATCGTTACTTTTCTTACCTCAACAGTATTCCTGAGCCGCACAGACCTATACCCTGGGTTTGTAACTGCTGCTAGTGCATTCTCATCTCCTGACTCCCGGGGGCCCTTAGAGTTGGACACCTTGTTGCTGGTGGGTGGGAGCGATTGAGCAGCCAGGAAGCGGCCTGTGGTTGGTCTGGGCGGACAGGATTGATGGAGCCGGTCCGGTCCGAGATCGACAGGACTGATGGGGTGCTCCGAGTAGTACTTCCGAGTTGCAGGTACCTCCAGAGTAACCTTATTACTCGGAGCAATCCATGCCGGAAGTAACCTTGATGGTTCGGGCTCTCCGGTTCCAAATGTTCCATGCAGGATGCTGCCGGAGCTTATGGGGGCTTGACGCAACATGACAGCTAAATTCCCATTTTCAGCGACAGACACAAACCTTCCAGGTTGAGTTTGCTTTCGATCTAATGTTGAGAGGATCGGAGGACGCGATGGAGAGTTGAGCCTGTTCCAATCCAACAGTAAAACATGCCATGCTGACAGGTGCGCTCGCTAGCATGAAGTGTGGCTGTTGCAGCCAAGTTGCATGGCAGCTTCTTAAAAGTAGCTACAGCTATACCGGTGGAGACGGCACCAGTGATACTAGGTATGATGGATTCCCTGGCCCTGAGAAAATCGCGTTTGGTGATCGCCGAAACTAACAGTAGGAGTCGATCACTGCTGAGCGCCCAGATACGATCATAGTCACCCCACAGTTAGTCGGTGATGTAAGCGAGAGCGAAACAAAGAGCTCATCCTAATGAACGAGACAAGAATCATGGGAGACTGTAGCATGTGGAGTTTCACAGTCTTGTGCAGTATGCCAGTCAAGTATTTGCCGGGAGAGATTTGTAATCTCCATTAGTCGTGATAGCAGAAGGGAAGCCATGCCCTCTAGGGCGTCATGATCGCTGATCAAATTTCTAAATGTGTAGACTCATGTAACTGCATGGAGGCGCTGTTCACACACATTCTAGTTTCGTAGGGCAGAACCTCACGTTTCGTTGATGAGCTAGGATCATGTAGAGCCTTGTCACGAAACCCAGTGCTGATCCTGCGCCACCGCCCACAGGTCCCCCAAGGTGCTCGGCATTGAACACGACCCTAGACATGAACTAGACATGAACCTCCGCTATGCCTTACAGTTAACGTCTGGACAATCAAGGCAGACGTGGTGATTCGCAGAGCCATCTGGGCACTTGGGATCGGACGCGCCCGGCCCAGCGGCTTGCACAGGTCAAACTTACTATTTCGCCAGATTTTTCGGATCAAAACGGCTGCGACGCGAGCGAGATCGTCTGAACGGCATTCTGATTCTTGGGTTGTTAAGGACTAGGGACGAGGCTAATCAGGCTGGCTACCGGCTAGCCGACGCATGGCCCGTGTCCCCGTTTGCCGGTTTCACAACCCTTCTCCAATCCTCTTGGGATGAATATGGGCCTGATTTGAATGGTGTGACGTTTTCGTTTTCGGGAAATGCCAAGATATAAGAAAGAAACAATGTGCACATGTTGTGGCAAACGCGTATTTCAGTTTCTGGGCCAGAAATACACAAAAGAATAAATAATCATTTGAATCCAGCACTGAGCAGGCTCTGCGTAGCATTCATTCAATTTGCAAAAGTCTTAAAAATTAATTACACCATAAGATCACACTTCATCCGACCAAAGGAGTCCCACATTCAAAACTTTATCACAAACCAACTTCAATCAACATGAAGTTCATCACCACCGCCATCTGGTTCCTCGCAGCCAGCGCCGTCGCACTGCAAGACCCACGTGCGCCCGCCGACCAGATCCTGCCTCGTGCATCTGCAGCCGGGGGTGCCAAGGCCAAGGCGACAGGCGCAGCGGGTGCGAAAGCGTCGGGCGCAAAGGCGTCGGGAGCAAAGGCAAAGGCAACAGGGCCTTCCAAAGCAGCGAGCGCCGGCGGTGCGAAGGCGACGGGAGCTGCCAAGGGCAAGGGCAAGGCCGGAGGAGCAGCAGCAGCAGGAGGAAAGGGCAAGAAGGGAAAGGGAAAGAAGGCAAAGAACAATGCCTAAATGTTGTGTCTATGAGAGTTTGGCTGAACTTTTGTGATATCACGGGTGGCTGGCGCGGAGACTGGCGAATCTTTCCACGGCTATTAGACTATTACCTGGGATCGCTGTGATTTCAGTATATTAGCTCGGGGCGTTGTGGTGTTTAGTAATTGTAATCTACAGTGTGGAACATATGTTGTTGAACGCTCTTTGCCTCTCGAGATCTTTATGTCCCGCGTTTAAGCATAACTGCGAGCGCCGAGTATCAATACACACGAGACCCAGAAATAAGGACTGCATGCACTGTATCCAGGTAAAATTGATGAACGACAGACAAAAACCACACGGTGTTTGATATGGGATCTGCAACTGCACTGGATATCAGTCCCGAAAGAATGGGGCTGGACGTAGGCGGAGATATCGGACTTTTGAAGATTCTGCTCAAAAGGAGACAGGTCTGACTCTCTTGCAAAGGCTGGAGGTTTTGACAACCAACGCGATTCTCTCTTTATTCCTTAAATGGTACACAACTCGATTGAGGCTGGGCTCAGCCATTGACACTTTCCTTCTTCCTCCCATGCACCTTTTGCGGCATCAGTACTACTGCTGCACACGCACAATCTTCAACAACACAACTCGGCCATGACCAAAAGACGTACGGTGTAGAATGAAGACTGACACTCACGTCTGGTAATCGAAGTATATACTGTCGCTGTTCCGATGACAGGCCGACAATGGATTGTGCCGTGGGAATCCGCACTGGACACCAACCTCGGGACTGATGAAGTCCTGCATCCTGGCTTCCTTCAACCAATATTCAACTTACCATCCTCTTTTTGTTGCAGCTTTGCGAAATCATTCCTCAAGTCGAAACCTGTTCCTTCCTGTCAAGCAGAGACACAATATCATGATTGCATCACAGCAAGAATGTGCTAAGTAGGGACTACTAGAGTGTCAATAGACCGGTTGGTGGCACCCACTTATGCAAGAATATGGCCGGCTGTCTTGCAAGACTTGCTCAAGAATACAAGTGTGTTCAGGTGTGTCCACAATCCTTCGCAGGGTGAACATGTTGTTGACTTGGACCAGGCGTGGAAGATGCCGTGAGCGGTGACGAAATGCGTTCACGGCCCGGGGTTGTTTACCCACCCTTGGCTGCCCAGGAATCGGGCACACCGCGAGGACTAGAGCTCGACGCGGGGCAGCTCGTCCAAAGTTCTGTGCTCCGATGCGACCTCATTTCCTCCGCTCTGCCAAGTATTGAAGAGATGGGGTCGACTGTGGAGGGGCGAGTCAGGCGTTCAATGCTGGGTAAGGGTGCCCGATGCCGCACCTCGAACGATTTTGTGGCCGTCTATCATGATAAAATATTTCTCGCTATTACCATGCAGCAAGAGCTAACATGCATGGACGCTCAGGGACGATGGCTGGGTGATGAGAGCGATCTACTGGCTTGCATTTAGCCCCACGCCTTGGCAGCGCGGAAAAGAGAGGCCGATGTTTAGCCATGGTGGCTGCATGCAATGGTGTGCATTGGTGAGGCTTTTCGTGGGGAGAATCGGGAGACACCAACCCATCCATCCCCACATTTCGGCATTCCAGAACTGGAGAGAGCAGGCAGGCCTGGCAGGGCCTAGCAGGGGCGCCCCAGACCTCACGAGGAAGTGGGTCTGGAGAAAGGGCAATCTGGGGCCGGGTGGATTTGTGCTGTCAAGCTCACCCCACGATCTCCGCGAAAAGCCACCCTGCCAATCGTTCCTTTGGGGGCGCTTTGGCTGCAGCCGGAATGGCTTGAAACACTCACAAACCCGCAGCAAAACACCACAAACGTGTGCTCGACTATCTCATATCCGTCAATGGCATATCTACGAAGCTCAACCCCAGGGAAAAGCTGGACTTTCGGCGCGGGAGAAGCACGCCACCCGAGGGCACCGGCTGTTGACGATCCAGGCGGAGAAATACACAGGTACTCGCTTGCCCAGATTCGGCAAGGCATGTGGGCTCCTATATCACGAAGGCCCCATCATCTCGGCGCCTCTACGGCGGCACGAAAAACCACGCCGACGATTCCAAGGCGCGACCCCCGGACTTCTTCCACCCTCTGCTGTTGCATGACGACATTCGACATGCCACTGTGGAAGTGCCGATATCCTTCCTGTGCAGCGGGCCTGGCGGGCGGGCAGAGAGTCGCCAGATTTCTCCGACCATCTGTCAGATGTGATGCGCGATCACATCTGCTCACAATCTTTTGAGTAATAAGGTTACCTACCTTGCAGCTCGACGCCCGCCCCCCTGGCCTGTGTGCCTCGCATCCACCGCGTTGCTGTCGTGTCTGTCCGCCAGCGTGCGGGAGTAGCATTCAACCGGCGATCCTGGGGTTGCTGATTCAGGAACCAGCGAGGGGGGAAATCCTCCCGACCAGGCACATCCAGGTCTGCCGGTGCTTCCACCCGAAGGGTATTCTACGGTACAACAGTAGACAGACTATCGAGACTGTGATGCCCTGGCTCTCCGGGGAGGGCCCACTCCCATTCCAGACCACTGGGTTCCCCCACAGAAACTAGGGAATTAGACATCGGGCGACAGTTCGTCTCGTTCGGTCAACTCTTGACCGCGTACGCCACTCCACCCCAATATCGAGTGACCTCAGTCCAGTATCCCGAACCGTTCGGCCCTTTTCCGACCCCATCGCCCTTCTGGGCACACATCAGCGACATCCACAGCACCACAGCTGATCTTTGTCGGTTTTCTGCCGCGTGGGGCAGGTAGCCGAATGCTGCCCGCAAGGTCTGGTCTCCGGCAAGATGTCACGCAGACGCAAAGACCTGGTCTGCCGGGCGACCAGCCGGGGCCGCTCCTACCCCAGTGGGTTGCGCGGGATGCTAGGGGGGCAAGGACGATCGTGAGCTGTCGACCGGGTTACTATAAAGACCAAGAGATCCCCCGCGTTGCATGAATCTTCTCTCGTAGCCCTCCAGCGCGACCAGTCCTCCTCAGCTCGCCATCAACTCAATCGTCATGGCTTCGTCTCTGCTGCTGTCAGCTGCCCTGCTGCTTCCCGCAGTCCGCGGCCAATTCTCATATGTTCAGCCCTTGAACACCACCATCCTCGGCCAGTACGGCCATGTGGAGCCCCACTACCCTTCACGTGAGTCTCTGCAAGCCTCCACGACGTCTCGCCTGACTAACTGGTTCCTTCAGCAAATGCCACTGGTGTTGGTGGTTGGGAGGATGCTCTGGCCAAGGCCAAGGCCTTCACGGCCGAGCTCACCATCGAGGAGAAGGCCAACATGGTGACTGGCACTCCTGGCCCTTGTGTTGGTAATATCATCGGCATCCCTCGTCTCGGCTTCCCTGGCCTCTGCCTCCAGGATGGTCCTCTGGCTATCCGTGTAGCGGACTACGCCAGCGTCTTCTCTGCTGGTGTTTCTGTTGCTGCTTCTTGGGACAAGGACATCCTCTACGAGCGAGGATATGCCATGGGAGAGGAGTTCAGGGCCAAGGGTGCCCACATCTTCCTTGGGTAAGCATGCTTCCAGCCCGCGCACATCACTCCTTGATTTCAAGACTAACTGTGTGTTCAGACCTGTCGCCTCCCCTATGGGACGATCTGCTTACTCCGGACGTAACTGGGAAGGATTCTCGCCTGATGCCTACTTCACCGGTGTTGCCATGGAGCAGACCATTCTGGCCGTGCAAGAGACCGGTGTGCAGGCTTGTGCCAAGCACTTCATCGCCAACGAGCAGGAGACCCAGCGTAACCCCACCTGGGACGAGAACGGAACTCTCACGGATGTCCTCCAGGAGGCCATCTCATCCAACCTCGACGACCGCACTCTCCACGAGCAGTACCTCTGGCCCTTTGCCAACGCGGTCAAGGCCAAGGTCGCCTCCATGATGTGCGCCTACCAGCGTATCAACGGCACCTACGCCTGCCAGCACTCCAAGCTGCAGAACGGAGTCCTCAAGGGCGAGCTCGGCTTCCAGGGTTACATCATGTCCGACTGGGGCGCGACCCACTCTGGTGTTTCTAGCATTGAGGGCGGTCTGGACATGAACATGCCCGGTGACCTCGGCAACTACGGTGCGACTTGGGGCAGCGGCAGCTACTACGGAGCCAACGTTACCGCCGCCGCCAACAACGGCACGGTTGACGTCTCCCGTATCGATGACATGATCATCCGCATCATGACTCCCTACTACCTCTTCGGCCAAGACTCGGCCGACTTCCCCACTGTCGACCCCTCCGGTGGCTACCTCAACACCTTCTCCCCAATGTCGAGCTGGAGGGAGGAGTTCAACCTAACTGGCCCGTCCAGCCGTGACGTCCGTGGGAACCACAGCGCCCTCATCCGCAAGCACGGTGCCGCTGGTACCGTCCTCCTGAAGAACGAGGGTGCTCTGCCCCTCAAGGCACCCAAGAACATCGTGGTCTTCGGTAACGACGCCGGCGACGTGACCAACGGCCTCTACGGAGACAACACCGAGGAATACGGTACTCTCTTCGCTGGTGGCGGCTCCGGAACCGGCCGTGCCACCTACATCGTCAGCCCCCTCGAGGCTATCAAGGCCCGCGCAGCTCAAGATGGTGCCCTGGTGCAGTATGTCCTGAACAACACCTTCGTCATCGACAACCTTGGTAGCCAGGGCGAGTCTGGCGCCCTTGGCGGAGTGCTCCTGATCCCTGAGGTCGCCGACGTGTGCCTCGTCCTCGTCAAGACCTGGGCTGAGGAGGCCGCCGACCGCACGACCTTCGCTCTGGACTACAAGGGCGCCGAGCTCGTCAACGCGGTTGCCAGCAAGTGCAACAACACCGTCGTCGTCAGCCACTCGTCGGGCATCAACATGCTCCCCTTCGCGGACCACCCCAACGTCACCGCCATCCTGGCTGCACACTACCCCGGCCAGGAGACTGGTAACTCGCTCGTCGACATCCTCTACGGTGACGTCAATCCCTCTGGCCACCTTCCCTACACCATCGCCTTCAACGAGACCGACTACAACGCGCCCGTCACCACCTCCATCCAGACCGACGGCCCCGACGACTGGCAGTCATACTTCGACGAGAAGCTCGAGATCGACTACAAGTACTTCGACGCCCACAACATCAGCGTCCGCTACGAGTTCGGCTTCGGCCTCAGCTACACCACCTTCGAGCTGGCCGATATCGCCGCCGAGCCCGCCGCCGAGGGCATCACCTCGCGCCCCGAGGAGAACGAGATCCAGCCCGGCGGCAACCCCGCCCTCTGGGAGACCATCTACAACGTCACCGTCGCCGTCAGCAACACCGGCGACCTCGACGGCGCCGCCGTGCCCCAGCTGTACGTCGGCTTCCCCTCGGGCAACGCCGCCCTGGCCGGCACCCCGCCAAGGCAGCTGCGCGGCTTCGAGAAGGTCGCCCTGGCCACCGGCGAGACCAAGACCGTCGGCTTCGAGCTCATGAGGAGGGACCTGAGCTACTGGGACATCGTCAGCCAGGAGTGGCTCATCCCCGAGGGAGAGTTCACCCTCAGCGTCGGCTTCAGCAGCCGGGACCTGAGGGTCACTGCCAACATCACGCCTATCTCGGCTTAATTAATGTGATGTGAGCGTGGCATGGGAATGAGTTGTCAGTAATGAGATCATGATAGCATGTCTGTAAATATTAATGGATGTAATCACAATGACCCAGAAACTCTAACTTTTGCGAATGTGACTTGTTTGAGATTATTCGGAAGCTATTCAATGTGATTCGATTCTGTGCTGATTTGACTCGATTCAGCTTGTAGGATTTGAGGCCTGTAGAGCAATCGATCTGTGACTAGTTGTTCGAGAACTCCCACTTGAAGTCAAGAGAATTTGCAACAGCTTCTTTGGTGCTTGTGATTCCGTCTCAATCTGTGTTCTCCTCTCGTTGCTGCTGCAAGGCCTTGTCGATTCTGACCTGGATGATCTGTTCCTCCAGCCTCTGTCTTCGGCGGGACTGAATGATATCAGTCTGAAGTTGAGGGTAGTTCTCCCCCCCGTGGCAAGCGTTGTACAGGTTTCCATAAATGAGGCCAAGAGCTGTCCAATGAACACCGATTTCGGCATCTACGAGGACGAATTCTGGGTCCGCACCGCGTTGCAAAAGATCTGACGCCCTCGAAAACTCATCCCGCAAACAAGCCATGGCAAATATCGTCCAGCCACCGTCGCCGGAGTCCCAGACCGCGTTGATGTCTGCGCCTCGGTCGATGTACATATCGACGAGAGAGTAGTGTTTGTCGTAGAACGCGAGGAGCAGCGGTGTCAGTCCACAGTAACCAGCTTCGTTGATGTCGACGAGTTTGTTGTCCAGCAGATAGTCGATGATCTTCCGATGGTTTAGTCGGGTCGCAGTGTGAAGCGCATTCCATGGGCCTCCTTCGGAAGGACAGGTTACCTGGTAGTTGGCACCTCGTTCGAGCAGGAGCATGGCCGTCGACTCGAAGCCCCGGCACAGGGCGAAATGCAAGGGCGTCCAACAGAATCCACTCTCATCATCCATGATGTAGTCCGGATCGTCAACGTACTGGCAGTCATGGTGAGGACCAAAGTCCAAGTGAGGGGTATTATCACCATTGCAACATGTGCAAAGCCCCTTGCCTGGTTTCTCAATGTCGGCACCGTGGTCCAGCAGAAAGGCGATCATGCTGTTTTCGCCAATAGCTGCTGCAAGTGCAAGTGGAGTGAAAATGGAAAGAGTATTCCATTCGAAAGCCGCAGTCCAGGGATTCTTGAGCTCCTGCTCTTCCACGTGAGCCCGAAACATCCTGTCGTTGTTGATGTCGGCGCCATTCTCCAAGAGCCTCGTGATGGTCTTGAAACGCTTGCTCCAAACCGCCCACATTACTGTGATAATCGTAGTCAGCGACCGCCAGCCAAATAGAGAGTATCCATGTGCACATGGTATCGCTTACATGCTTGGCTGCCTTCCTCCTTGATATGCTTCTGGTAGAGGATGGAATTGGTGATGGTGTAGAACTTGCGACAGGTGGCCGCAAGAGCAGCAAGATCACGCGTCGACAGGCCATGGTCTTCGACCACCAGGTAGAAGAGCTCAGTGGGCAAGCGGCCAAGGTTGTCTCGGGCGTCGGCAGCCATGGTGGCGTAAGTTTGTCAGGCGGTCATGTGTTGTGGGGGTCGTGTGCAGGATCGGTCGGTGGAGTTTGATGTTCAATCGTGTCGGTGATGCGCTCAAGGCAGAGATTGAATCTTGTGTCAGGACCAAGGTTTTGCCTTGCGCAGTCTGTAGTGGGACTGGCCCTTGTGTGCGAAGTGGAAAGTGGCAGGAGGTAGGCGCGACCTCAGCACCAACTTTCCCGTCCACTCTGGGAAGGCACGCAAAGAGCTTTGACGGTCGGCAGGCAGCAACCACCGTTTCGTGAAGCATTTGCTGGCAGTTTCCAAACACTGCTCATCTCCCAGGCTCTCTGTTAATGTGCCGCTCGACACTCGTTCGTTCGTGACCAATTGAGTGCAGAACCCCTCACCAAATGCATCATTGCATCCTTTGATAAATTTGCCTGCCATGCTGCGATACATTCTAAAACCTTTCTTCCTCGTTCTTTATCTTAGCCTCGACATGATTTCCAATTGAATCAGATGGAGGAAGCCCTTTTCTCTTGCACACGTTGCTCCCTCTTCGCGACCAGTCCTCGCAGGCGAATGCTTACATCACTTTGGGCATCCGCAAAGCGCACGGGATCAGACATGCCAATGTTCTAGAAACGTGTACAGTTATTCTCGGTGAGACTCTTAATTCTCCGCGGTGTTCCTGATTCGTTCGATCCTCGCGACCAGATTTATCTCATGCATGTCATCATCGCCGGCCTGATGTCGCTTAGAGAGGGCAAAGGACCGTCCTCCACTCGGATAGTTCTCTTTCCCCTTGCAGAGAATAGTTCGAAGCCCCCAACCCTTGTTCTGTGGCAGCCGCTGGCTCGCTAAGACCGGCTAAAGAGCATGGGAGTCTACAGCACCACCTGGGCAATATCTACCAAGGTACACTAATATGCTACTCGGCACGGCCCATGCCAATCGGCCTTTTGCGGCACGTCAGAGCCTGCATATATTCGAAATTGAATTCCCGCCAGTCTGGCCAGGCTTCTCGTCCAGAGTCGTGGCCCAGAAGTGAGGTCCCAAGTTCCATGGTATAGTACCTGCCAGTCATCGATAGCGTGGCTTCCCGCCCCATTCCAGCCGTCGCGGGGGGAACACCCTTCGGGTGATCGGGACGTCGAGGTAGGCTATTCGCTTGGTACGTCCGGATTAGAGGCGTACTATCGCTTTTGAGAAGCTCGTCACTCACGCCACGCGTCCCTTCCTCAGCTATGCAGCCACGGGTGCGTGGGTAAGTATGTGCCTCCGCCCTTCCCTCTCCTGACGATGAGTCTCACCGTTCAGGCCCAGACTTTTCGATGCTTTCAGGCTCCGGTGAGAGGATGATCTGGATAAAACTTGCCGCTCATTCGAACTTGGATGGACATTCAAAACAATTCTATGTCTAGGGCAAAAATATCAAGATCATTCTTCTCATTCATCTCCCACATAGCCACCCTCCTATAGCTTACCCCAACAGCACTACAACACACCTGGTTGCTCAAAATGCAGAGACTTTATTTGTTTTCTGCCGTATTAGCAGCAACCTCTGCTTACGCAACCAGGATTCTGCTTCCCTTGTATGTTTATCCGAGCCCTCCAGGGTGGAACACAATCTTCGACGCCATTGCGACGCATCCATCTGTCGACTTCCAGATCGTCCTCAACCCCAGTACCGGGCCCGGCGGATCAACTCCCGGATATAACATCCACTGGATCAACGCAGTTTCCAAGCTCCATACCTATGACAACGTCGACACCTTGGGCTACGTATCTGCCGGCTACGGGGACAGGGACCTGGCAGACATCACCACCGACATCGACAACTGGGACCTATGGAACCACTACACGGCGGCGGACATCACGGTAGATGGGATATTCTTCGACGAGACGCCCAACTGGAATGGCACGAGAGGTGCATACGACGTCTCCTTCATGGAACAGGTCACCCAGCTGGCGGAGCACGGGGGCTACAGCAAGGTATTCAACCTCGGGCAGGCGTGCAGTCATGACGAGTACTTTAACATCGCCGACACGGTCGTCATTTTTGAGGACTCGGCTGAGTTATACAATGACACCGTGCTGGATGATGTCGTGGCGGATGGCGTCGCAGGCAAGTCCGCGGTTCTGATCCACCATTTCGAGGACAGCAGCCTGACTTCGGGGTTTGCGGTGAGATGGATTTTGGACATGGTCAATAAGGGGCTTGGCAGCTTTGCCATCGTCAACACGGACTGGACTCATGCGAACTCGGATGCTGCGCCGATGGGGATTGGGATACTCGCTGATATGCTTGAGTCCGTTCTGGATCATTGAAACTCGGAGTAAAGTGGCTTCTCTTCACAGAAACAAAAGTCCTTCTGGCCTCAATGCTCATGATTCCTATGTCTCTGGTGATAGACCCAGGTGTGATTTTGGTGACTTTTTCAATCTCGCGACGTTTTGGACAAGGTCCGTTGCTCGGTCATCCTCTATATCTTCGAGCGAGAGTACCTAGCCGCATTTTATACTTTTGACAAGATATAAGGCCTCGTCTCCGATATTAAAGTTACTTTTTTGATACAGTAGAATTGAATCCAAGATAAAAATTGCTCCACGGAAATATTACAAGCCGTTATAAGTTATGTCTTGTGTTGGTCTAGTGTAGGAACGATACAAACGGCGAATGCCATAACCTGGCCCCACTTTAGAACTTGCTGGATAGAATCGAGTTGAAAGGGAAGAGAGACGTCGCACTTATATGGGCATGGTCTGGTACTCGGTCGGTACCGGGGCGAGTAAGGAACCCGTGGTAGGGGGCAGACCCACAACGCACATATATGCTGCCGTCCGTGCGGCCCGTGATCTACAACTTCACATGCATTCTAAACATTAGATGCTTTTGTAATCATTGGCAGCTTGGAACCTATAAGGTGGCATTTTGCATGATTTATCAGCCGAAGTGACTTTCGGTGGGGAAGTTGAAGGTAGCATTGGAGACTCGAATCTCCATGCCGGTGCCGGGCGTACGCGATGGCATCCACACCTAATTATATCCTGTGCTGCGTTTCGCAATTATCGCCAGTCTACTACTTATATCGCTAGTTTCCCTGCCTCGCATCTATTCTTCCAGTCAACATCACACTCAACTCAACTTCAGTTCGCTGCAACAGATCTCTCCAATCGTTCCCCTTTCTCTGGAACCCACACACCATTGAAGGCCTGACAATGGCAACAGAAAAACGCAAGACCACGGTCATTATCGCCGGGAGCGGCCTCACAGGCCTCACTCTTGCGCTAATGTTGCAGGATCTCGGCGTTGATTACCTCCTCTTGGAAGCCTACGACAGCTGTACTCCCAATGTGGGAGCGAGCATTGCTATCCAGCCGCAAGGACTTCGTATCTTGCACCAGCTGGGCCTACTTGAAGACATCGAGGCCATCTATCAACCCCTCGGCCAAGCGATCAGTTGTGATGCAGACACGTGAGTACACAAAGAAGCCATACTCAGCTACTTCTCGAATCGAAACGCACTGCAACGGATAGAACCCTGGAAGAGCTGACCAGAGCATGAACAATTCAAGGGGCAAATTGCACATCCTCGAAACGACGGAATTGTTGAAAGAGCGGCACGGGTATGACGTCGGATTCTTCAACCGGTACGATCTACTCTGCGTCCTGCACAAGCACATCCGCGAGAAAGAGCGCCTCCTCATCAACCAAAAGGTTGCCCGAGTCGATACCTACGAGGACAAGGTGGTCGTGCAGACTTCGGCGGGAGACGTCTTCGAGGCGCAGGTGATAGTTGGTTCCGACGGCGTGCGCTCCACGGTCCGCGAGGAGATGTGGAGGAACGCGGAGGTGGCGGGTGCCATGCCCGAGGAGGACAAGAAAGGTCAGTGATAGTGGGCTGTGTCTACCGCCTCGTCACGCTCACTCCTATACCTACCCACAACAGTATACTGACTCAAACCCGCAGAAATCATCTGTGATTGGGCCACCTGCTTTGGTGTGTCCACGTACGGAGCTTCACAGCCCCGCGGCCAAGTCGGCAGTGTCGTAGGTGACGGGTTCAACGCGGGATGGATGTTTGGCAAAGATGGACGTTGCTTGTAAGTTCTCCTGGTGGACCCCGTCAAGTGTTTCCTGACGCCTCGGCTAATCATCTAATCACTATAGCACCTTCTGGTTCTTCAAGCTCCCCGAAGAGAACCGCAAGATTACCCACAACGGCATCCCCCGATTCACGAAAGAGGACCACGAGAGGGAGATCGCCCGCGCCAAGAAGCTCCTCGCCAAGGTCCCGAGGAAGAACGGACTCCACCTAGACTTCGATCAGCTGTATGATCAGAGAGATCCGGCGCATTGTGGTATCACGGCCTTGCCCCATTTCGTGTTGAAGAAGTGGCATTTTGGCCGCATTGTGGTTATTGGAGAGTATGTCACGGGCCATCTCAACTTCTCGACCCCCTTCCGGTGCTTACACTTTGACTACACTACTTTTCTTGTCTCTTTGTCTTCCCAGACTAGAATTGGATCGTATCATCCGCTAACACTGCCACAGCTCCTCGCACAAATTCAACCCGCTCCCCGGCCACGGCGGTATGAACTGCTTGGTCTCAGCAACCACGCTCGTCAATTGCCTACAAGACGCCCTGGGCGACAAGCTCAAGAGCTCGCCCGTCTGGGACATGGCCCCGCTGGATGAGGCATTCACCAAGCTGGCCGAAGCGCGGGTCGACAAGGTGAAGTCGGCCGTTGACGCATCCGAGGACGCCGTCAACATGATGGGATGGAGCAGTAGCTACCAGAAGATCCGCTACAAGGTCCTCTTACCACTCCTTCCCAACTCTGCCCACGCCGACGGCGCCTCGAAGGTGATCCGGAGCGGCCATGCGCTGAAGGGGTGGAAGGTCCCCGAGGTCCCACACACTGTGAAGTACGAAGATGAGGAGATGAATGTGAAGGAAGAGAGGTCTGCTATCCTCTCACCAGCGGCATTGTTGTTGACTGCTACTACGGCAGCGGTCGGGGGAATTATGGTGATGAGGGCACTGCAGAAGCATCCTGAACTGCTGGTCAATGGTTTGAAAACCTTGCAATCTATCGCTGCCTGAGTTTCTGAGGCAAAAGGGATGTAGCCTTCCCTTCTTCTCTTTTTCCTTATGTAAGGGCAGGTTCTGGGGATATTTTATGGAGGCCAATCACTGCATATAAGCAAAATTTGTGAAAGAGGGACCTATAGGATGAGTTAGACCTCAATTCTACTTTAGCGTCTTCAACAGGGTGTAGACTTCGAATCTTTGAATGATGAATTCAGAGGAGGATAGATTCTTTTGTGAAATATCCCACACTTAACACTGACCGTGCACCTGTGACATACCACTAGCCATTCTCTCAATACCTAGGTAGTCACCACATTGTCAGATAAGAGTCAAGCTCTTTTCCTCCCACCTGGCTGGATCTATTTCACCCGGAGCAATCAGTTCGACGAGTCCAACTCTTCGATATGTATCCTTCAAACCCTCTAAAGTGTCAAGAATAAGCATTGAAAATATCATACTCGGAGTATTGATCTGGGGATAGACCATGCCAACTAGCAAGGCCTCAAACCGCATTGCCTTATTTTTGTCAGTCGCAGATGGCGCTTGCTGATATTCGTAAACAGGCCAGGGTATATATTCGTGGGGAGGTCCAAACATCCACAAACACCCATCACCAATTGTGTGTGGGCCCCACGCCCCTGCCCGGTCTAGATACGCTGCATTAGGCCAGCCCTTGTGTTTCTGATCTAACCACACGAGCACAGACCGGGTAAATCCACGCAGTGTGATAGAGGCCACGCAGTGTGATAGAGGCAGCCGAGATCCTGCCGTGGGGGTCGGATGTCGCTAGGTTGATGTGATATGATAGCAGCTGCGGCTTCAGTGTGTGATTGAATTGCTCGGTGTCAGCTTCCCACTTTGATCCTCGGGTGAAATTGGTCCGCACGTCGCGGACGCTGCATTGAACGGCCAAGGAGGCCCAGCTCCACGATGGTGCGATGTATTCGCCGCTGCCAACGTCATGCGGTCCTTTATCGGATTCCAGGCGCCTTGTGTGCCAGTTGAGACCATAGACCAAGTCCTTCTCCCATATCCCGGCTATGTAGGCGCCTAGCTCTGGGGTCTGGAAGGCAGACGCGAGGCCTGAGAATGCGGGCAACTTGTCCGACCTGTTCGTGAGCTTGCGTGCAGTGAAGTCACCCACGCATTTGTAGAACGCGGTGAGTCGCTCTACCTGAGAGCGATCCTTTTCCAAGCGTGGGCTTGGAGGCTCCAGAGCGGCATGGCAGATGCTCTTGCCTCGAGTATTTCGCCACTCATCGGAATATCAGCGATCCCCCGGCTTTCAGTCCAGAATCCGCTAACACACTCCCATGTGAGCTGTTTCTTGCCGAAATGCAAGATCCGAGGTGCCATAATTCGCTCCTGCAAGCACCAGCCCCTATCATGGAGCGGGTCGTTCGCATCCATTGTCTGCCAGGGATTAATATCTGTCTGGAAGACGAATTCCTTACGTCTACCAAATCGATGTGATTGGAGAATATCGCGAGGTCTCAGTATGCCGTAATCGCTGTCTGGTCCTGCCACAGCAGATATCATCAGGATCCCGTTCCGATAGATCTCTGCCATGCGAGATGACTCATGAGCCCAGTCCTTCACGCTGTCTTGAATGATGCATATGGCATCTATCCACAAGAATCGGAATCCCAGGCGCCTTGTGATAACAATTGCGTCCTGAAAAGACTTCGGCAGAATTTCTGTATGAATTGTGCCTTGTAGCTGTTCGATGTTTGCGGTCGTCAAAAGGAACTTGATACCATCAGGACCCCAACAATGACTTAAAGTGACGTATTGGCCTTTTTCACCAGAAGCCGAGATGTGCAATTTACACTCTTGGCCTTTCTGTGGTATTTCGATCAGGCGGGTCGGAAGAGGGACCGCTGCTTGTGGCGGACAATTTCCATGATAAGCGCACGTTGCCAGCCAGCTTCCGGCCACTTGATGCAAGCTTCCGAAGAGGGGTCAATCGAAACAGGTCTATGGCATAAGGATAGGCTTTCCGCAAGACTAAGATCATGTTCGGCTATAGTATGGAGGTACATGTCGAGTCAGTTGTAGGTCTGAGATATCATCCACAGCGAGGTAGAGAGCGTGGAACGGTACCTTGAACAAGACACAAATTCAAAGGACGACTTCTTGCGAAACCCTTCTCGGTTTCAACCGTAAGCACAAAATGTGGCTGAATTCGAATCTTCTGATCTCGCTGAAGAGCATCGTCCAAGTCCTTCGCATTATCGGGCTCCCATCCGAGGGCCTTGAGGAAGAAGCGACACCCAGAACAACCATTCTGCGCCGAAAGCCTCATCGAACTGGATCGCTGCAGATCATAACCCACGTGGTGATATGGTCTCGAACCCCGCCTCGGTTCGATGGTATCCGGGTCGATGCCCTCGCAATACTTGCAAAGGGCCATGGCCGCGTCTCGGGTGTTGGCTGCGGGAACGAACTGGCAAATGTTGGCGAGTTTCAGTGATGGATTTCAGATCGTTCTGCGGCGAAATACTGATTGATGGTTAACACTGCCACTTGGCACCCGTAAGCTGCAAAGCAGGGGAGGGGTATTCGTGCCACAAGCCTAAAGTGGTTACCATTCTCGAGGTGCGGTCAGATGGAGGGTGCTGCACATACTTAGATCTTTCCAAATAGGGGCACGTTGGAGGGGTTCAACTTCGGCTATACTTGACCAGAGCGTGACTCATTTTTGATTCCTTTTATGGGTATTATTCTAGAGTGCATTTCTTCCTTTTCTGAAACACTTAGTTTCGACACCAGTACCGACATGACATGTGTATAAAAGATTAGTTACGCCACTCTGGTCCTTCTTATACCGACTATTGAGCAACAAAAAGGTCGTTCGGATTTGGTCCAAAGAAAGCACGAGGAATGTATATACAGGAATAAAAAATGTAGTACATGAAGAATTGAATCAGTTGTCTCCTGCAAGTGCCATCACATTGCGGTCTCACTCGGTTCTGACACAACTGCTCGAGCTCCGTTCCATCAAAACGGTGCTTGTTCCTGTCGACTTATACAGCAGTCGCCGTAACAAAGGAATGCCATACAGACGGCATCCCCTAAACACTGTTATAAACAGCAACATACTCAACAAACATAGTCCCAGAAGACGCCGTGCTCGCAATAGGCGTCGTGCTCCCGTACACCTTGTCAGGGAACGAACCCCCAATGGCCAAGTTGAGCAGGACAAAGTACGAGCCGTGGACGGCGTTGGCCCAGACGGTGGCGTCGCCGACCTGCGCCGCCGTCACCTGGTGGTACAGCGTGTCGCCGAGGTACCAGCGGATGGCCTCGGCCGAGTCGGTGCGGTCCACCTCGACCGTGTACTGCAGGAAGTTGCCCTGCATCGGCGTCGGCGGCACCGTGTTGCCCGAGATGCCATTGTTCTCATCACAGGGTCCGCCGGGCGTGACTCCGCAGTGTAGCGTGCCGTACAACTTATTCACGGCGTTGACGTTCTCCATAATGTCGAGCTCGCCGACCTGGGGCCAGTTCCTGGTGAGGAAGAACGTTAGCACGGACGGAACATCCTTGAAGGTCATGGAGCGAGTGTCTGGTCTGTTACTTACTGGTAGTTGCCCCGGAACTGCCCACCGAGGGCCCAGAACGCCGGCCAGTAGCCAATGCCATTCTCACCCAGTGGTGGCAGCGACAGGCTGCCGACGATTCGCAACTTGCCCCCGGCGGCACACGCAAAGTCCGTCCGCTGTGTCTCGACTCGGGCCGAGGTCCAGGCGCCCGAGGCGTCCTTGCGCGCGGTGATGCCCAGGGTGCCGTTGCCGGTGAGGGCCAGGTTCTCGGTGCTCGAGGTGTAGGTCTGAATTTCGCCCGTGCCAAAGTTGGCGGCCCCGCCCGGGTAGGAGGTGCCTGTGGTGAAGAGCCAGTTGGCCGTGTTGGGAAGGCTGTTTGCCGTGCCGACAAAGTCGTCTGACCACGTCAGGGTGAAGCCGTCGATGGTGGGCACGGCGGCCTGGGCCAGGGGCAGGCCGGCTGCTGCGAAGAGGGCAAGGATTTTAGAGTAACCCATTTTGTATGATATACTTGGAATTTTGAGTGAGTGTTGGTGAGAGATCAGGAAGTGAATGATACAGGTACAACCTGTGCTTTGAAGAAGGAGGCTGAAGAGAAGGAAGCCTGTGATAGAAAGAAAGAATAGAAGACGACTGAGCGTTGAGCTTGACCAGATGGATTCGGTATCGACACCATCATGGGAAGTTCCCGTGGTTTATATGGACGAGGACTTCTCCCACCCTCGAACCTATACTCCGGTACCGAGAGCCGTTGAAGCTATCGCCAGGCGTAGAGCTTGCTACTCCGTGTCCCGAACATATTGCACACCTACAAGGGTAGCTCGCCGTGTGGGCCGGAGTTCATGCTTGTCGACGGCCATAATAATAGACAAATAGAGCTTGACTATACGGTCCCCGCGTTTCCAAACGACTACTGGCCCACATCCTGCTTGAAAGAGCCCCACAAACCACGACCTTGGGGGCAATTTCGACCTGGATCTCGGGAACTCAACGCCTCACAAGGGGGCAGGAAACGGCCCGTTTCGACGACGACAATATAATCGTTCAGGGTAGCTCCAGAGCTTATTCAAATTGGTTAAGGCTGACTTGATCCTGAGTAAGAGAACACACAAGCACACTTTGTCGCGTTGGCGCCATCATAGTATCGCCGAGATGTCTGGAGCCTGGATGAGTCCGTGACCTCGAACTAGTCGGTCGCCGGGAACCGTTGTGCTGGCGGGTCGGGGTGCCCTGCCCAGCCCGTCTGACAGCTCACGGCGCCGAGTCCCAGAAATCGGGTTGCGCAATATTACCCAGGGGCAGCTAGGCAAAGCATGTAGATGGAGCGAGCCGGGCGCCCTAATCCCATGCCCCATCCACTCGCGGAGGAACATGCTCACGTCCAAGAATACCTCGATGACGGGTGTGACCACACACATGCGTCCCAAGGCCCGGGAGTCAGGTCGGATTCGGCAGTGGGTAGCGCGCGGTTGACGCGTGACGGAGACCGTGGTACGACATCATCTGCACGATATCTGGTTCCGCGCCCAGAATTAGACATCATCGACACGGAGTCGACCAACTTGCACCATGGATATTGACTCGCAGGGGAAGACGGTGTTTTTACACGTATTGAAAGTCGCCCGCCCTCGGGCAGCTGTCCCGATTCGGCACGACTCGTCGGCCGAGCCACGTCGGGCCTGGGATCCCTGCATCCTGCCCCTGAGGTTTCCCCGATTGTTTAATCTATCTGATGTTTTGGTGCTCCGGATGACAGCCGGGTTTGGGGGAGGGTAAGCTGACCTCGGGATCGACATGGGACAGTTATGCTTATCTTGCACATCCTGTCCTCCCCATTGTTTAGAGGTTTGTCAGAATGGGTTGGAGAGCCGTCAATGCAACTGTCGAGAGAGATCTCCACTGGGCGCTGATTCGGCTAGTCTCTTGAGTCTGCCTTTCGTTTTGCCGCGCGCCTTATGTTCACTCCATGAGATGATTGTTGTTGTAGCAGGGCAAAGACTGTACGCCGGAAGGCCATGGAAATACAGAGCGATTCATGGGGTATCAAGAGACTGGATTGACAGTTGAATAGAATCCCATCAATGTCGTACGGACTCGTCAACAGCCTCACGGTCAACACCAAGACAGCGACGTGGCTAGACAGTCAGACGACATAGTATAGTCCACACAAACCAACCCACCAATCCAAACTCAAACCTCTCGACATTTACCCCTTTCGGCCAAAGACCCGTCCCCAACGGCATATTAAGCCGAACGGCGGCCCTTGGCTCGGGTGGGGGCGAGTTTGGTAAGAGTGTGGTAACAGCCACCTAGTGGCAAACCGCGCCCGAGGCAGGGATGGGGAGACAACCTGGGGGAAAAGGCGCCAGATGCTAGCGCGAACGATCCGATATTAAGCTCGCATCTGGCAGCTGTCGGTTCGAGTCTGCCGCTGGGGGGTGATGCGGCTGGGAAGATGGGTTCTCGGGATCTGATGGCTCGGTCCCGTCTTCGGGCCTTCTCTGGTGCACGGGGACTTTTGGTCTGTTTTCTCCTGGGGTCAACATGGGTTCGTTTGCGGATTTTATGAGGCGATCTGGGGTTGGGGCTGATCTCGGGTCAGAGAAGCTGGTCTTGGTTGACGTGGTGATATCATCTGGTGTCTCTCAAGGTTGTGCTGAGGTGCTCGCGAAGAACATGGTGCTTTATTGTCGGTCCGTTTCGAGCTCTCGAGCTCTAGCTCTTGATTCGCTTTCCTTGATCATAACGGAGAACTGGAGAGGCGATATTGGACTTACTCTCTGCCTGGCTAATCTTGCGGGCGCGCTGGCTAGACTTGGTTGGCCCAGTCTGTTGTAACAAGCCGAACAACATCCGGTCTGCTCAAACCCGTTCAGTGGTCGGACTACTTAGGTAGACGACGTGGTCTGCTGCACTGCTTTTGGTAGCAATCGTTGACATGAATTTCATTACTGGGGATATCGCAGTCCGTAAAGGCCATCGCACAGTCTTCCCAGACACCCTTTGGCACAACCACTTCAAGAGCGGCCATCAGGGTGTCATCAACACCTGAATTTCTTCAATTTTGACCCTGTCAACTCCTTCTCATAGAATCGAAGCGGATGAACTTTTCCCTGTCCGACCCCAGTGTTAGGCTCATCCACAAAGGAAATGTGTCGCCCCGTACTCATCATCCTGTCACAGCTGGTCCTGTCGTTTGCCCAGCACATCCTAGCCATTCCTTTCCTCGTAAATTCCCAGCTCGCCCCATAGGAAATTTGCAACAGCAGGTACTGTGGTGGTAGGCCAACGAACAAGCCCGGGTATCTATACATACTGAAATCCCTTCGGCAATGTCCGGCTAATTCGATCCCGCTCTGCCTGAACCCCTCGCTAGCAATGATGGTGATGGCCGTGCTTGACCGTTTGATCGAGCCAAATCCATGTTGGTGAAATGTCCTCCAGGTGAATCGAATTCTGTGACGAGCAACGAGGAACTCCATGTCATGGAGTCTCAGGCGTCACTCAATATGTCTCGGCGGCGGGGCCACCGATTCCAAAGTCATTGAAATGACCGGATAGCCCATTGATCGGTGGAAGAAGGGCGGGATTTGGTCCAAGATGGCCCAGTCAACCTACTGCGGTCATGCTCTTTGTATTGTTGTAATTTGAAGTCCCGTTCTTGGGGTCGTTGAGAAGTCAGATAAACCACGGCGCAGCAGTGTCGAAGCTCATCAGCTCCCACCACTTCAACGGCTTGGATCGGTCACCGTCCGCCTGGAGGTCTTGCTGCTTCCAGTACTTCTCGATCAGATTCCTCAGGACGAACACATTCCCGATTTTCCGATCCGCATCCATGCGGTCCAGTGTCCGCAGGATTATGATCCTCTGGTCGTCCATCTGCGACTCGCAAGCGACCACGAACAAGGGCCAAGGGCTCGTGCAGATGTCCTGGTTCTCGAGGACTCTGAAACCTGCCTGGAGCCACATCGGCGTCTGGTTCGTGGCGTCTATGTTGGGGCAGACGGCCCGTAGGTACAGGACGGCAGCGATTCGGTAGAGCTCGGCTGTCAAGCGGATCTTTGTCTGCTCCCTGGTCGACTGCATTTCGATCTCGGGTGGCAGCCGTTGATTCAGCCTGCTCAGTCTGTCTTGTAGACCCTGGCATGTCCACATCACGGACGGGAGCTCGGATCTGCCGCTCTTCTCGTGGAATTTCTGTGCAGCTGGGTATCGCAGCTGATTGATGTGATGGATGATTTCCATGATCTCGACGGAGCAGCCGAGGGAGCCGATGATGAGGGTCTTGTCGCAATCGCTTCCCTGGAGCAGTTCCAAGGATGATGCGCCCTCATAATTGTGCTTGTGTGGCTGACTGAAAGAGCCCAGTATTTCATGATAGAGGAACCATGTGTTGAGAAAGTCGTAGTCGAGTGGCCCGCCTCGCATATCCGCAAAGCGGTGCAGCAAGCTTCTCGAGCCGTTCAAGTGGAGATGCCACTTGCCCTCAGCCTCGTCAAAAACCTGCCGAGGTTCAGCATTGACCCATAACGAAATAATGACTGTGGGGAGTGAGGCTTACGTTGTACACACAAAGCATCATGGAAGCCGCGAGCTGGGATTCAATGGGCGGCACATCGGCAAAGGACTCCTTGTCCAGCGAGTGGGATAAGAGCTTGAGGGCCTGGATCTTGTATGGCAGGGCAGCCCCAAGGCCATAGCGGTGGTATGCTGACAGGGCGAGAATGGCACTGCGGAGAGCCTTGGCGGCAAAACTGGGGCCGTTGACGGCTATGGGGATGAGCTCGAGGCGGAAGCCGTTGTTGGCATCGACAGTAGAGATCATGCGGGAGATCTTGTGTTCGTCTGGAGGCGTGGTCAGAGGACTCGGGCGAGGAGAAACAGGGTTAGAAACCGACAACTCACAATAGCCGAGCAACTCGACTTCGTGGCCGACCAAATCGGGATGAAGCCTCAGGGCTTGTTGAGGGCGGGCGTGGTGGTCCTGGAGGGTTAAGGTGCTGACATCCTGACGGTTCTGCTCGATGTCGTCGAATGAAATGTTGAGAAATTGCTGGCCGTAATACAATCCGGACGCCTGCAGCTGGCCGTGCGTGTGGTGCTGCAGGGAGAGTTTGGGTGATTTCCTGCGGCCGTCTGGTATGTCAGGCCAGACGAGCCGGAGGCCATATCCCATGCACTCTCGGCCCGTTCTCACACAGTTGTTGCATGAAGGCAGGCCTTTATCACACCCGATTTTCCTTTCTATTCGCGCGAGTACGAGCCGGGTGTCAGCAGAAGCCCGTATTTGGCAACCAACGAAGCCAAAGCCCACCCAGACGCGATGACGGATCGCCGGAACACAGGTGGGTGGAGAAAGGACAGGGTCCACCAGCGGGAAACATATTAGATCAGATCAATATCTGACCCCAGTGTGTGCGGCAAGGGCAGTGAAAGGAGGAAGCCGGCACCAGGCGTGACACGGCCCCAACAGCAACAGCAACAATCACCACCACCACAACCACCACCACCACAGCCGAAGCAGCAGCAGCAGCATCAACAACAGTAACAACGAAAGAAATAGTAAGCTCGAGGCACAGGGGCGATTACTCACTCTTGCATGTCCAGCAGCCCTGGCTTGCTTGGCCAGCCCTCATGCTTGTCAGTGTGCGCTGCTCGGAAATCATAAGCGGATCTTGTGTTGGGGTTGCGGCGGGCGTAGGTTAGGTTAGGTTGTGTGATGGGGATGGTGATGAGACAGCGCTTGAGATGTAGTGTTCTGCTTTGGCGGACTATTTTGCTTTTGTTTGTGGCAGTCCAGAGGTGGAACCTGTCAAGGCCGACCCGGGTTCATGGTATATCCCAGGGGTCCAAGGGGTCCCAGGGGGGCGGGTGGTCGATGCTTGATGCTCGATGCTTGACGCTCGATGCTAGATGCGTTGATGCGTGATGCGTGATGCCTAATGCTGTGTGTCGCTGCGCTGCTGTGCGCCCGTCCCGGCCTGTAGCTATCTGGGACTCTGGGTGGCTATTCCCGGCTGGCTGTCATCAAGTGAACCGGATCCGCAGGTGTTTCCAATAATACCCGTGTCATCATGTAAGCGCCATCTCGTGGCAATGATACCGTGTCGATGGTGCGGCTGCTGGTTGGCGGCCGAGGGGGGAGGGTGGTGGAGGTGGTGATTGATGGATGATGTCGGTCGGGGTTATTGCACAGTTAGTCCTCCAAGGTGTAACAAGGTCTGGCGTCTGGTCTGGTTCTCCTGGCTCCTGGGCGAACGGCCTGCTGGGTGTGTCTGTGAGAGGAGGATGAGGTGTGTGTGTGTGTGTGTGTCCCGCTTGGGTCGTCGGTGTTCCTGGCCCAGACCACCGGTATCGCCTCGCCACAGCGTGTGCAGGCATCCATGCCGTCCCATGCCGTCCGACACTGTCCTGTCCTCCCCCATCCTTTCCCATCCTTTCCATCCGCATCGCACCCTGGTCGCTCATCGAAAAGGCTTGGCAGCTCTGGCAAAGCGGGGATGCTCCTCGGCGGGCAGGCGGGAGCATCCGCCAGGGAACGGTACCAGTCCGTCAGAGGGCTAGGGCAGGAGTGTAGAGACTGTTAGTGGTCGGGAGGGGTGTGCACCACCTCAACTATCACGGTGTACTTGGGGTTCCGGCTAAGGTACAAACTGACGGACAGCTCAGCACGGCACGGCATACTAACAAGTGGACTAATAGGTACCTGTGTACCTGTGCAGATACAACGTCGCAGACAGGCCACCTGGCTGACAGGATACGACAGGGCAGGACAGGATAGGATAGGATAGACAGGACAGGACGTGATATGACATGACAGACAGGGAGGCCAACAACAGCTGGCACAGCAGATAGACTGCATGCCGGTGCCGTTCGTCCCAGGTCCCCATGTGTGCGACACGCCCTTGCTGCAGACTCATCCTCGCCCACCCTCCTTCGTGCCTGCCTGTTAAACAAGCACGAATTTTGTGGACTCTTGACGAATCTTGTCGACTCTTGTCCCATGGTCCACCTGCCCGGGGATGATATGGCGTCTGGTGGTCGCTGCCATTGGACGCCTCTTTCGGGCGGGCTTTGACCTTATTTATCTAGTCTCCCTGGGTCCTGGCCGGCTTTTGGTCCGAGGCAGACCAGACCAGCAGACCGACAGGGACGCCCACAGGGACGCCCTCTGCCCTCCCAGGCTCACCTCTGCCACCTGCCACACCCCGATCGTGCCGTGACGGCAACGCGGCTGATAAACAGAGACAAAAGTGCTCGACCGGTCTGGTTTTGGTCGAACCCTTTGCGCCCGAGACCCTCCCTCTTCCATGCTCATGCTCATCGAGAACTGCCACCTTGCGTCTCTCTGCGCCTGCGCCTGCATCTGGCGCCCTCGCCCCGTGGACGGCTACGCTACATCTCACATACATGCCATAATCTGATCTGTCCCGCTGACAGGACAGGCCAGGATCGGCGGCCCGTTGTAACGATGAATCCACCGCACAATCAACCTTTCTTTGCCCCGGGCAGCCCTGCACGCCCTGGACGCTCCCAGTCGTCACAGTCGTCCCAGTCTCCCAGGTTCCCCGCAGTCTAGCGCCATGTAATACGGACTTGTCTCTCGGGACCCAGAGTGTGGATGAGGCGCAAAATACGCCGCGATGTCGACGACTCAGATAAAAGCAACGACGTCGGCAGCGGGATCATTCTCGCTGTCATCCCTGGTCGCCTCGCCTCTGTCAATAACACACCGGTCTGCTGAATCCGGCTCCCATCATGCTCGCTACCCTCCTTCTGGCCGCCTCCGCGATCCCGTTGCCTGCCATTGGGCTTGCCCGAGCCCTCGAGCAAGCCCCCCAAGATGAGGCGCCCATGATCCGGGACTATTTCCAGGCCGGCGGCCAGTACGCCGAGAACAGCGCAGGAGAGCACGTCTTCCAAGACCAGATCTACGTGGAGCACCTGGTCCCCGTGCATGGTGTCACCCAAAAGCACCCCATCGTCTTCTTGCACGGCTCGGCACAGACAGCAACGGTCAGTGGCCCGCCCACAGATTGCTCGAGATGAGATTACGCGTCAACGCTGACCCTGCGGAAGAACTGGCTCAACAAGCCCGACGGCGGTCGCGGGTGGGCGTCTCGTTTCATCGAGCAGGGTTACGAGCTGTTCCTCGTCGACCAGCCGTCACGGGGTCGCTCGGCATGGCAGCCAGATACCGGCCCCGAGTTGGAGCCGCCCTTTGCGGCTGAGAACCTGCAGCAGCGATTTACCGCCAGTGAGAGGTACAACCTCTGGCCACAGGCGGCATTGCATACGCAGTGGAACGGCACCGGCTTGATGGGAGACCCAGTTTTCGATCGCTTCTACGCATCCCAGGTGCAGTACACGGCCGACCTGACGTTTCAGCAACACAAGACCCAAGCTGCGGGTTCTGCGCTGCTCGACCAAATTGGCAAGCCTGTGATCCTCGTGGGCCACAGCTCGGGGGGTCAGCTGCCGATAGTGATTGCAGACGCACGCCCCGGTCTCACAGCAGGCCTGATACTCCTGGAGCCATCTGGGCCGCCCTTCACGAACGCAGGCGTGCAGGGGAACTCTTCGGCTCGTGCCTGGGGAGTTGCAGACATCCCGCTCACTTACGATCCGCCAGTATCCGACCCCGCCGTCAACCTGGTCCAGAAGATGGTCGCGGCGCCCGACGAAAATCACGTCGGCTGCACCCTGCAGGCGGATAGTCCTGCGCCGCGCAGGTTGGCCAACCTGGCTGATAAGCCCATCTTGGTGGTGACGGCAGAGTCGTCATTTCATGCAGTCTACGACTACTGCAACGTGGACTATCTCCGGCAGGCAGGGTGCAGTTCTTTGGAATATGTTGAGCTGGGCGCAGCTGGGATTCACGGCAATGGGCACATGATGTTCCTAGAGAAGAATAGTGATGCCATCCAGGCCATTTTGCAGGAATGGATTGCACAGTTAAATTAATACCTTGGTCATGTTGACGGCCGAGAAATCTTGTACATTCCTCCGGGTGGCCACTGGAACGTGGAATACCGTACCATCGGCGAGGAGTCCATTCTTCAACCACGAGTCTGTCTCGGTCCGCATCCCGCCATTGGCCACCGACCTCCATCGCCATCTCAACGGCAACGCGTCGGGAACAGCCTGTCTTGCCTTGTTATGTCTGCTCTCTTTCATCGTGCGATGCTCTGCGATGCGCGGAACTAAAAAGGACCATGGATCGCGTTCGCGCAGCTTTGCGTCTCGTCTCTGCTCCCTCCCTTCTCTCTGCCTGTAGGTGTTATATAAACAATCGTTCCTAATTGCGGGCTTGCTGATCCAGCTCTCTTCCCGCCCTTTCGTACCGACCGACCGACCATTCATTCGTTCTTTCTATACACCCTCGGTTAAGGCAACCGTTGATCAAGCATGGGGAGACTGCATACACTGGCCGCCGGCACCGCCTTGCTGGCACTCGGGGTGAAGGCGCAGTTCTCATACCAGGGCTGCGCTGCCCTCGACACCTCGAATATCATAAAGACCACCGAGTTGTATCCTCAGGGTCCCGCGGCGTGTCTCGCATATTGCAATGGCATAGGCTACTCGTACGCCGGCCTGCAAGCCCAGTAAGTCTCTCTCGTCATGGACCTTGTCCATTCTCCCTCCTGAGAAGCCTACTTGCTGACTTTGCCTAGGTTTTGCTCCTGCTGGGACTTCTCCCCCGTCGTCATCAAGAAGTATGCCGACAGTGCGCATGCGGACTGCTCGTTCAACTGCGACGACCCATACAGCAACCAGTACTGCGGCGGCATCGACCTCAGCACCCTCGGCTTCCTGTACAGCCTCTACGCGGGCGTTGCGCCTCCTATCATCCCTGGGCCTTCCCCTAGCAGCACTGCTCCAGGAGCTATTGGAACATCCAGCGGTGGCGTGATCATATCTCCCCCGGCGACATCTAGCTCAGGAGATGGTGGTGTCACTCCTCCGGGCTCCAGCACTGTTGGAGGCGTCATTCCTCCCCAGAGCTCAAGCTCGCTTGGTGGTGGCCTACCAACCCTCCCTAGCACTAGTGCTGGAGAGGTTCTGCCTCCGACAAGCTCTGGGCTTTCGCCGCCTCCTGCGAGTTCAGGCCCGTCTGGGGTCTTACCTCCTGCGAGTTCAGGTCCGTCTGGGGTCTTACCTCCTGCGAGCTCAGGGCCATCTGGAGGGGTTGGTCCTTCGGGCTCAGGCGGTAGTGGTGGAATTCCCCCTCAGAGCTCTCTGCCATCTGGAGTAGTTGTGCCCACCTCCACGGGCTCCGGCCCTGCGGGCAGCGGGACGGCCTCGCCCAGCTCCACTGGTGTCGGTGGCGCCCCGATCCAGACTATCGTGGTTCTGAGCCGCGGCCAGCCGTTCGTGATTAACATCGCCCCCTACCTCAGGGCCCTTGGCGACCAGGCGCTGTCCTACATCCCGTCGCCTCCGTGGTTCTTGTACAATGCCAACATCACATCATTTTACGGCACCGTCCCGGTCGACTTCCCCGTTGGACCACTCATCATCACCGTGACCGCCGGCCAGCGCACAACGGGGTCCAACGGCCTCGGAGGCAGGCAGGTCCCGGCAGGAACATACACCTTCGCCATCGAGCTGGTCATCGTGCTACCAAACCCCGTCCCAACGCTGCCCAGCAGCCCAGTGCCGACGCCATCGCTGCCCGGCGTGCCAGGCGGCCCGTTCAACCCCAGCGCGGTGCTGCCGTCGTACACCAACACGGTCTACCAGACGATCACGTCGACCATCACGCGCTGCCCCGTGTGCCCGCCCGAGGTGACAAAGTTTGCGGTGCCGATCGGCACGACGTGCATCACGGCCGAAGTGTTCACGACGCCCTGCGAGATCACTGTGACGAGGACGCGCGCTGACGGCGTCGTCACCCCGGTGGTGACCACCACCAACAGCTGGATCCCGTACAACCCGGCCGAGAGCACCGTCGTCGTCACCACCGTCGTCGACGTCACCACCAAGTACACCACCACGCTGCTCGTCGCCGTCACCATGACCGTGCAGAAGCTGCAGCCCACGGGCCAGGCGGGCGCCGTCCAGCCTCCTCCTCCTCCGCCCCCACCCCCGCCTGCGCCTCCTGGGCCTCCTGGTGTCCCTGCTGCCGCCCCCGTCCCCGGCGCGCCGTTCCCTGGCCCGGTTGCGCCGCCGCCGCCGCCGCCCAAGGGGGCGATCGGCACCGGCGCGGCCAACAACGGCTCCCAGCCTGCTCCCACGATGCCTGTCACGGCTGGGGCGAGCATGGACCGGTTCGTGGAGATGTTCGTCCTGCTGTGTGGTGTTGCCTTCGGGGCGCTCCTCCTGCTGTAGGATTTCTGTTCATCCTTCCCGTGTCTCGGATGGGCCTAATATTAGTACATTCTTTCTTTTGTATCTGCTTGTATCTCTCGCTCTTCCGGGTGTTGGGCGCTCATCAATTGCATGGTTCTCCGCCTGGGGTGGGTGGAGTAGGCATTAATAGGTCCTCCATGTAACGAACATGAATATGAAATCCCAGATAATGAGAAATTCCGCACTGATGCATGGCGACTGGAACTTCACGTGAGGCCACGTGAGGCTGTAAAGTGAATGTTAAGACAGGGATTCCGTCCACGAAACTGGGAGGAGGTGGTGGGAGGGTTGCACAGAACACCGACCCCGACGGTAGATGATCTGCAATAGACCAATTGAGAAGTTGTACTTAGTGAGATCGTCTTTGGGACCATGTCAACGATTCACTCTCTGTTGGGCGTTTGCCGCCTACGGCAGGCATGTTCATCAGACAACGCTGGAATTGCCGTGGCATGAAGGGATCAAGGGCCGAACCGGGTAGCCCGCGCGCCACCGCAGTCGATGAGCCGAGGCTCTCGCCGTCTCGCGCTGTCGTTGGCGTCACCGAGACCGACCGAGACCGGACAACCGCGGGTGCAGCAAGTGGAGAGAAGAAGGGCAGCCTTCCCCTCTGCCAGGCCGTTTCGTTTTCCCATTTTCTCTCTTTTTAACTCCCTGTGGGACCAATTGCAACTCTCACGACCATGTCCAGAGCCCTGCTTTCGAGATGCGCCCGGCGGAGCGCCCCTGCACTGCGGGCCGGCGCCAGGCGAAACTATGCAGCAGCAGCGTCCTCTGCGCCGCCTTTTGACTGGCAGGACCCTCTCAATGCGAAGAACCTCTTGACCGAGGAGGAGCTGGCCATTTCAGAGACGGCAGAGAAGTATTGCCAGGAGCAATTGCTGCCCAGGGTCCTTCGTACGCACCGCACCACCCACAGTCCCTCCCCCGCTTGGCTTCAGACTACTCTCGTCACCCCAATGCGCCCTTCCCCAGTTTCTGCACCTTCTCAAACAGCCGCTGACTTCTCCCTGAACATCCTACAGAGGCCTACCGCGATGAGAACTACCACCGCGAAATCCTGACCGAGATGGGCGAGCTCGGCCTGCTGGGCGCCACGATCGACGGGTACGGCTGCGCCGGCGTGTCGACGGTGGCGGGCGGCCTGATCACAAAGGCGGTGGAGCGCGTGGACTCGGGCTACAGATCGGGCATGTCGGTGCAGTCGTCGCTGGTCATGGGCGGGATTCACGAGTTCGGTACGGCCGAGCAGAAGGACAAGTTCCTGCCCGGCATGGCGAGGGGCAAGATCCTGGGCGCCTTCGGCCTGACGGAGCCGAACCACGGGTCGGACCCGGGCAGCATGGAGACGACGGCGCGGCCTCACCCGGACAAGAAAGGGTACTACCTCCTCAGCGGCTCCAAGACGTGGATCACCAACAGCCCCATCTCGGACGTGTTCCTGGTGTGGGCGAAGCTGGCGGAGACGGGCAAGATCCGCGGGTTCCTCGTCGAGCGGGACGCCTGCCCGCCGGGGACCCTCGAGACGCCCGCCATCAAGCACAAGACGGGCCTGCGCGCCAGCATCACGGGCATGATCCACCTGGACGGCGCGCCCGTCGCCCACGAGATGATGTTCCCGGACATCGAGGGCCTGCGGGGCCCCTTCTCGTGCCTCAACAGCGCGCGCTACGGCATCGCCATGGGCACCATCGGGGCGCTCGAGGACTGCATCGAGCGGACCAGGGAGTACGCGCTCGAGCGCCGCCAGTTCAAGAGCAACCCTATCGCGAAGTACCAGCTCGTGCAGCGCAAGCTGGCCGACGCCGCCACGGACGCGGCGTACGGCATGCTGGCGGCCATCCAGGTCGGGCGCCTCAAGGACGAGGGCAAGGCGTCGCCCGAGATGATCAGCATGATCAAGAGGCAGAACTGCGACCGGGCGCTCGTCAATGCCCGGGTGCTGCAGGAGGTGTTTGGGGGCAATGCCGTCAGCGATGAGTATGCTATTGGCAGGCACGTTGCCAACTTGTTTGTCACGCAGACTTATGAGGGCCAGAGTGATATTCATAGTGAGTTGAGCCTTGATGTTTCTCGATTTTATCTTCTCCATATTGGATTTACTAATGCATTCATACAGGCTTGATACTCGGCAGAGCTATTACTGGTATACAGGCCTTTGTCTGAGCATATGATAAAACAGTTGCACATGATTTGAAGATGCGCCGGTTGTGGTATGTAACAATCAGTTCGTATATATGCCGCCCATTATGAATGCCATATCCATGCCCAGATGAGACAATCAAGTGTGGAAGTTCGGTGTACTCCATGTGGATCAGCAGGAAGTGAAGCAACAGCTCAAGTCTTCTTCTACCTTGCAGTTCACAAGTCTACAAATCTGTATAAGCCTGGGAAAATGTAGACGACTTACACCGTTTCCACGTGGTTCAACACCGGATGTGAAAAATCGTCCCGTCCTGCCTCCGGGACCTTTTCCGGCCATGCCGGCTCACGATCGGAGCGAGCCGGGCCCCCTTTCATCGATCCATCCCTGAACCCCTGACTTTAGCGCCCCTGGCGACCTGACTGATCGACGTCATTTTTGAGCTTGACGTCTCTGCAACACATGGTTGGGCATGCCAGGATGCTGCCCTTACCGGCAGACAGGGCAGTTAGGATGTGAATGGATCGATGTTGGCCTGGATCCAGGAAGGAAGAGGCAAATGGCGAGGGGCTGAGAAATCAACAACCAGACCTGCTCAGGCCCAGACCAGGCGATAAGACAGGTTGGTGGTGGCGGTGATGTACTATTGTGAATGGCGTACTATATGTGCCAAAATCCGGGCGTGGGATACTTGGCCATGTTTGTGAACTGCTGCAGCCCTGGCAGGTGAAATGTTTGTTTTCAGGCGTTCAGGTGCTTTTTGGGCTGCAAGAATGGCTGCTGCCCAGGGTGTTCAGACTGTCTAGGAGGGAGAAGGGGCCGTGCTTTCAGGCCAGGCCAGGTCAATCCACTGAGGCCTTTCTGCCTTTCACTCTCAGGCATTGGGCAGGCGTCTTCTTTGTCCCACTTGCTTGGGCCCCCATCCACTTGCAGCCAGCGCCTGTGCCTGTATGGTGCTTGCCCAAGCGTGTCAGCTGGAGGAACTGGGAACAACAACCCAACCCACCTTCCGTGACTGCCTGACTGACTGACTCTTCTCCGATTTTTCTCGTCCCCTACCAATACCCACCGTACCCTGCCCTGCCCGCCACAGTAGTAGTAGACTTTGCCGCCCATCACCGGACAGCTTCTTTCTCGCTCCCGACTTTCACTGTAATCTGCTCCCGACCACCCAAGACTACGATACCATCACCTCACCCCGCCACATCACCCGCATCTTGTGAGTTCAGCCTGCAAACCATCCAACCTGCACACCCAGCCTGCACACCTGCATACCTGCATTCAGACGACTACGATTATCACAATCACCTGTCTGCCTGCCTGCCCCCTTTGATGATTCACTGACCTTCTGTGTGTTTCCAACGGCTGACCCGAGTTAAAACACGACCTGCAGCCCGTCGACTTCTTTCTTTCTCTCCCAGTCTCAATCACTCGCCACAACCAACCGCTCCGAGGACACCAACCTCCCACATCCACAACCTCAACAACCCACACAAAATGGCGCTGAAGCGAATCAACAAGGAACTTACCGACTTGGGCCGGTATGTCATCTCGCCCATTATCCCTTTGGTCGCTGCAAGGTGGGGTGTTTGCTGCTGTTCTGCTGCTGCTGCTGCTGCTTTGAGCGGGGCATTTGCAGTGAACAGAACACCATCAACCCTCAGCCTTGCAGTATCCATGATGCGACCAAACTCGGCAGAGGAGATGAGAGCAAGCCAGACGAGTTCAAAACCCACTCAGAGACCACGATGCTGACATTTCATCGACAGTGACCCTCCCTCGTCATGCTCCGCTGGTCCCGTTGGAGAGGATTTGGTACGCACTGCCCCTCGCCTTGTTACCCGATAAGCGCCTACACCACTCGCAATCGAGCGAGCCTGGCACGCGACCCATCTCGCCGGCAGCATCGATCATCTGGGCCTCTTTTTACTGACGTTTCTCTGGCATCCAGTTTCACTGGCAGGCGACAATCATGGGACCTGTAAGTTGACCTCCACACTACTATTGTTCTCGATGCCACCTGTTCGAGACACCATCCCGGACACCTGTCCCCTGACTCGGGCTGGCCGTCGAACGGACCTCCTCATCTGGAGCTCGATCCCCTCTAGCCAGACATGTCGCTGACCGTGGCCTCACAGAGTGACTCCCCATACTCGGGCGGTGTCTTCTTCCTCGCCATCCACTTCCCAACAGACTACCCTTTCAAGCCTCCCAAGGTCAACTTCACCACCCGAATCTACCACCCCAACATCAACAGCAATGGAAGCATCTGCTTGGACATTCTGCGAGACCAGTGGTCCCCAGCCCTGACCATCTCCAAAGGTATGCCAGCATCGTGCTTGGACTCCCCAAAGACCTCGGATGGCCAGAACTAACCCCGCTGCAGTCCTGCTCTCTATCTGCTCCATGCTGACCGACCCCAACCCCGATGACCCTCTTGTCCCCGAGATCGCACACGTGTACAAGACGAACCGATCTCAATACGAGTCGACTGCCAGGGAGTGGACCCGCAAGTACGCCATCTAGCTTTCCTCCGACTCTAGGGGTACGGCTTCGCGTGGTGTGTTTGTGGGCTTTGGGGATGGTGGACGCATGGCGAGGACGAGGGGATGACTGTGTCGTTCCCTCGGGCTTGCGGTAGATCAACATCAATACGGACACGTTTTCCTGCACTTTTTTCTGTGGCTGGCTGCTGGCGTTGCATTCCGAGTGATTGATTCCGGGAGAGGACCGGCTTGGTTGACGATTTGGGTCACGTTCTTCTCTTAACGACCAACACACGAGGCTGTGGGAGAAATGCTCTGCATACAGATAGTTAGACAGCAAGGGAAGAGACGCGGGTATTATGACATGAACAACAGCTCCAGGTGCAGCAAACCCTCGCAAACGCGAGGACCATGTGTGATGAACTCTGGCGTCCTGCCGGAGCACTCTGTACGGCAACTGCCAGGGCTTCTTTTGCTATGTTCTTGGCCACTCCAAGTGCTACCTCTCGGAGCGCATCTCAGATCAACAAGTGTTGATATCCAGATTCTTCAAATTCTCACGGTGGACTGCCATCGCATGCAGTGCATAATCTCGGGTTCCGTCCCGAGAAGTGTTTCCCAGCAGACTTTGTGGAACTAGGGTTACATATACCAATATGACAAGACAACAGCGAGGTCTTGACCAAGCTTGTTGGAGTTGGGCCATCCTGCTTCCTGCAGGCATAATGGAGGCGGCTATCTCTAAGCTTTGGGGGGCACAATGGTGGCCTACGAGGTCATCCTCGACCGTCCTCAGCCATGTGGCAGGCCTGGGGACGGGAGACAGCTCCTCAAGAGGTGACCGACCATCAGGGAACAATCACAATAAGTGCAAACTCCCGAGGCAAGCTATCAGGCAGTCGTGGAGTGACGAGCAGTAGAGAATATGGCGAATGGGCAGCGGTGGGTCATGGTCCTCGCTGGCCCTGGGACTGCATGCCTTAGTTTGTGTTACGAGGTGGATTGGCATATTCGACATGTCTCGGCTCTTTTGTCCTTCCTTGGATGGGCAGCAAGCTAGTCACGGACATCGTGCACCGCGTTCATATAGGGAGGGAACATGTCACGGCCGGGATGCTCCTAGGGAGGTAGGTAGCTATCCACACGCAAAGGACATGTCCAGCATTTGCGGCTGGCAGAAAGATGAAGATTGTGAAGATTGATCCGCGTTTCTGTTCTTCAGCCGTTCTCATCTGAGGGCAGGCCTTGGGTGTGTCCTTCTTCTTCCGGGCTGGCTGCCTGCTGGCCAGATGAGTGTGGCTATATCCCCGTGGCTGGGTTGTGTTGGGTTGGATGCCTATGGCTTGTCTGGGCTTGGATACAGAGACCCACATTCGTAGGCTCTCAGCTGTGCATGAATACGTTCACAAACTCTTTGAGAGATAGCTGAGGACCGTGACCGGTGATAGGAGAGTCTGAGGGCAGCCATGTCCAGGTGTCAACTACCGCCTGCCTGTCAGAAACGAGGATGTTATGGGATCTGAGCGAGAGGATTATCCACCCAAGCTCTTCATTTACACTGGTGTGCGGGTGCTATGGTGTGTATTGGGCTCATAGCTAGCTTTTGTGTCTACGTGGCATATTCCAGCTGTCTCTTGTGCTGTTCTATTCCGGCCAACTCACACTGCGAAGGGTCCACGCATGCTTGCCAGCTACCCACTTCATTGGCAGCATGAAAGCTCCCTCGAAACATCCGCCCACCCAGGCACGTTTGAGGTCACTTCTGTGGATTAAGACAATGATGATCCACCAAGAAGGATCACGTTGAGCTACGATGGCTGCCTACATAGGCAAGCTGCTCCGACGATGTTTGTTTGGTCTTCATCCAAGATTTGAGGATCATATCGAGGGGAGGTTACGCCAGATACACTTCACTACTGCACACCCTGATCACTGGGCATTGTATTTCAACCGATTCATTTGGTGAGTTGTGAGCTCAACCTTGGGGCAACTTGATCATCACAACGTGTGACCATCACCCTACTGAATATCTAGTTTATTCTTGTCTGAGATCATCACATACTTCACTATTGCCGGCACCCTTGCGTCTGTTTCGCCTCTCACAATTGCTCTCTCTCTCCATCATCAGCTTCGCTCTAGTGTAGGCAGACGAGGAGACTTCTGCGAAGCGCTCCCGAGCCAGACTCTGGGCCAGAGGTCTGGCTGAAATGAAGTCATACTATGAGACTCCGGGGCTGTGGTAGGGCTGTGATAGCAGGTGTCTATGCCACCATCCCGCATCACACACATGCCTTTGACCCTCATGACGTTGATGATCAATATCACTCAGGTGCCAGAAGCTTTGATTTTTCATACATTGTAACACAACTTAAGGCATTTTAGCTCTAAAAGTAACATCTTGATATCGTCATCTGTTGCCGGAAACAGTCAGGTCATCATCTAGAATGTTGCGATGAATGAGAATTTGGATGAGTGCTGGGAGACATGAAAGGGAGAACATTCCTTTTTCAGACTTCCCTTGTGGCATCGCTATCAGGTTGAGGCCAGAGTAAGCTCAATTTGAGAGATGGGCGATCTATGTATCCCTGTCAGAGGCTGTTCGATTTTGAGTTCCTTGTTGTTCTGATGGAGAAAGAACCTCCCAGTAGACACGCGTGCTTCTCTCGGGCAACATGGGGTGACGAACATTGACTACATTGCGATATCTGCAGCATCAAGGCCTGAGGAGAGGGAAGAATGCCTGGCTTTTCAGTCTACATTTGCAGCTTCCATGCTCCAAGCAAGGGGATGGGCCGCCTAATGAGTTTATGTGCCCATTCTCCAATTCAATCAAGCTTTCCATGCAAAAGTATAAACACTCATTCCAGATTCATTGCTAAAAAGGGCGTATGGTTGACACAAAACCCAATTGACTGCTTGCGCAATAGGCATGCCGGCCAAAAGACCAGAATTACAAGTCGAAGACTTGCATTCCAAGCAGTGTATAAGCCCTAGTCGTCACAATGGTGTACTTTTCCGGCCCTGTCCTCTGAATAAGTGTTGGGCTTTGAACAGTGTGGCATTCTCCTCCGGGGCTGTTGGGTCAATTTCTGGGCTGCTGGTATGCCTGATTCCTCGTTTTTGGTTCCTAGATTCATTCAATAGTGAGCCATGGCGGGCCTGCTGCTGCCTCAGAGTAATTAGGTATGCTAGCACCTCTGGAGAGGCTTGTCCTGTACCCGCTGTTCATAAGTACTGCCTTGGAGAAAACAGACATCACTGGTGCAATACACTGTCAAAGTTGCATTTCAATGCTCTACATTTGAGTGGGCAACATACCAAGTTGAAGTGAATATATGATTGCTCATTAAAAGGATGGTGGGATTGGGGTCCTGTAGGAGCATGGAAGGCAGTCCGGAATAGCATGAAATTCTTTTCCTTCCACCTTTTTTTGTCCCATCGAAGGCTTGCTAATGCCCAGATGGGGAACTTTTGCATCACCTTCTTGTATCATATCATTATTTGATTGGTATTGTTCACACCTGAGTGTTGTGCTTGCTTATATCAAACCTGGTATTCACTGCGGAGCACGTATGGAGAAGGACGATGCGGCAGGCAGATATGCTATAGACACGACCTGTAAATTCAATAGCTTCTGTTCGTGCTTCATGCTATACTGATTTGATCTCCAGACACTTGTGATGTATACTTTGCTAGAATGTGATCTTAGTTATGAAGTCATATATACTTGAAAGGGGCCTTGAGAAGATCAAGGCTGAGATCGAAGACATGTAGCTAACCTAAAAGGCCTGGCAAACCCCAATTCAGTCTGTCTCTCATATTATCCACCATTTATTGAGGTTCTAGCCACGCTTCCTTAAACAGGGATAGGATCAAGCCTTCCAGATCAGGAGTATGTAGCTCTTTGCTCACAGATTTCTCTTGGATGATCTCTTTGATTTTATGCCCACGTTGTCGTGAATTCATGCTCAATGAGATGGTACCTAGGTAAAGATAGTTGACCATTCCTTGCTGATATGCTTTGATGCCGGATCGAGAACACATAGCCGATGAGATGAGACTCCATGCCTAATGCTGCTTGTCGCAAGTGAGACCTGAACCCCGTCCACGAACCCCATCCAGTCCCACGCCACTCAATCGTGACTCGTGGTTGAAGAAACACCTGGCTTCAGATGCTGTCGCAGCGATTGACCGGCCCGGGTACAACGGAATATACAGAACGCGCCTAACCAAGTGAGGGAGGGAGTGGGACGTCAAAGGGCCGTGCCGTAAACTAAACATCAGCCCTTGAGGGAAACACTGACTTGACAGCAGTTTGGGAAGCATCGTGCCCGGGCCTCCTGGATGGTCACCTTTGACTCAGCAAAACCGTGAGATCCGAACTATCACGGCCAACTTCTGCAGGCCGAAGCGTCGGAAAATAGCCGAGCAGTGATATTGACACAGCCGCTATGTTGTATGTCACGATAATAGGACTAGAAGGAGGCAGTAGTCCCACTCGGGACTAAGCACGCCACTCGCACCATGGTCCGCAACATCATTAGCCCCCAGTTAGATCTCATACGAGGGTGGGATGGGCAACGGGCGGTGATGGAATCACCAGAAGATCGGTCCAAACAGTGCCAGTCAGCAAACGGTCACCTCCGTGGGGACGGGATCACTTCCGGGAGCATACACGGAGTGCGATACGTGTATACGGATGCGTCAAGGGGGCGCGCTCCCGAATCATCGGTCGTGATTTTCTCTTGCATCCGCCACCCGGAGATCGTTTGGAAGATCAGCCTTTTAAGGGGATGATAGGACCAAATATCGGGCCAAACCATAATGAGCATCTCGTCCCGCATCCAGCCTCGGTGGCAGTGATTGGGTGCGCAGCCGGGCAGCTGCGAACAGCGAGATCAGCATCAAAAACCCAAAGCAGGTGAGATCGGGCCAAACAAACTAAAGCATGACCGCTGGCCAAACATACGAGAAGGCTCTCAGTCAGACGTCCGGCTCAAAGCCCTTTTCGGGGTTTGGAAACATAGCCTTTGCTCGGACGCTGGCATTGGTTGCGTCCGCCAGCTGGGATGATACAAACCAAACTCAAAGCGCGTGGAAGACATGAGATGATAACGGGACTCGAACACTATTCCCACGTTGCGGTCCAACTGATAACGACACCCAATCGCGAGGCTTAGCGAGCACACCACAGTCTGATTGAGTGCAGAGTGGTGAGCACACCGTGGGCCGCACAAATGTGATGCCGTGCCAAGTTCGAATCTTCAAATCTGTGTTCCGCTTGGAACAATACTCAGAGCGCAATCTCGCCATGATGGCTGCAGGCCCCGTTCGTGGATAGAGGGCTAATACTTTTGATGCAGCCTGGGGTAGAAGTAAACTTCTGGGTGTCCCTCTTGAAGGACAAAACAGAACAGGCATAGATCCCGACGCCTGGTACCGAGAACTCACAGGCGATTTATTTAGAGAATCCTTGCAGAGTCCCGCGCCCATTGGGCATGATCGAGGCCTTCAAGCGTACCACTGGGACACTCGAGGACGTTAGATATTCTGAGCAGTCGTAGCGCCTCGAAGTTGGGAGACCCATGTGTACTCGTGTCCCGAGCTAGCCCATGAGAGCGAAGCCGTACCTGGAGTTGTGGGTCACGACAACTGGAGCATTTTGAACCAGCCCTGATATCTCCTCACGAACCAATGGATCCCACTCGGTAACATCGTCCCAAGGGTTACATTCGATAGCGTGCATGTTCTGGGAATTATTGACCGGGCCTCGGAGCACTGAGGAGAGGATATAGACGGTGATATTGTCGCCGTCCGGGAGAAGTGTGTCGACGGAGATTAAGCTTCAAGCGAAGCAATTGACATATGCAAGGTCTATTCTTGGGTGGATCTCTTCAGGGATCCCCACACCAAGCTGCTGCCGACTGGGGCGTGGGAGAAATCACGGAGAGTTTGAGTCGTCGACACGGGACGGGAAGCGGGGTGCGGGCGTGTGACCCGCTGGGCAGGACTGCCAATCGCAGATCGTGACTGACGAGGCTGGAGGAGAGCAGAGGGTGTGGCGTCGAGTCGAGTACGCGAGCAAGGAGTTGATGTGGGCTGGTCGTGGTGCTACGGACAGCAAAAGTCGCCATCGAAGCCAGAGAGAGGGTGTGTCAGAGTGTCTGGAGGGAATCTTGGCGGTTTGGGCTGGGCCGGGGACCCAGGCGTGGCTCTGCTAAGTCAGCAGGAACCGACCCGCAGTTCCTGGCTCTGAAGCTCCGTGATTGGCCCAAGCTGGGGTTCCGTCAGACTTGTCGGTTTCCGCCCGTTTGGCCCGTGTCGCAGGCTGAGTTTCGTCAGGGGCCGCCCCAAAGTCCACCACAACCCAACTTCGCCAGCCGCCCACACGCCCTTGCCCACTCCCACTCCCACTCCCACTCCCTACCACGGCTCGACTCGCCCTTCGTAATCCCCTCCCCCCATTCGACGCGCCCAGGCTGTGCTACCACAGACTGCAAGGCCCTGATGAAGCACATGTGCCGCCGTCCAGGCCTCCTGGCACGAACCGCAGGAGCAAAATCGTTCGATTACCCACCTTTCAAGGCCCTGTCAAACCGGTCGATCAACCCCAATCGCTGACGAACGAGGGCTCCCAAACACGGCTCTGCCGCTGACGGGAGACGGTGTCGGTATCACTCTAGAACGAGATGACGACGCTTTGCCTCCTAACGTGCGCCTCGTTGTCACGCTGCGTTGTGCAACCCTCGGATGCTGCCACTTGTGATGCAAATGCAATGCCGTCGAACCCGTGCCTGGGTTGACTAGCCCGGCACGGTTAGCCTGGGGCCATGAGCGAGAGCGAACGCCTGTCTGCCTGTTTGTTTTATGGAGGGTGGCAGGTGAACATGAGAACATGTCAGGAACAGACACGCCTTGCCGTGCCAAACAGAGTAATCGGAACACATGCCAAAAGCTTCCACCGGACTGGAGATGGGTTCCAACAGTCCGATGAGGCGGTGATGGAATGACAGTGACTCCTTGCATCTGCATCTTGGCCTCTTGGCTGCGGCTTAACGCTGAGTTTATCGACCTCCTAGCTTGAGAGTGGGCCGCGTGGTATCCCGATTGAGGCTACCTCTGTTTCGACGACGCTTCCCAAGATGACCACAAGCACCACAAAGCAGCACAGTTGGGCGGCTCGCGGAGCCTCACCTTGCCTGTGGTGGCCGCACCCCTCGGGGTGTACGTGACAAGCCCCCCACCGCGGCGGTCCGTCGCCTAATGCACCCGTCAGTCTGTGTGCCGGGCCAAGGATCATGGCCCATCCAGCCCATCTCCTGTCCTGGCAAAGCTGCCAGGGCCCTCAGACATGTTCGTTACACACCCTCTTCGCGTTCGAGGGGCCCAAGATCAGTGACCCCCCTACAAGCCCCCTCCTCGGGCCCCTTTTGCCTGCTTCGACTGGCTTCGAGTCTTGGCCCATTCCGTACTTCTCTGGCTTCGACTCCACCAGGTTTCTACTTCATCTTATCTTCCCATTGCCATTCCGACATCGTGCGTGCCTCGCCCTCTCGCCATACTATCAGGTATCATCCTGTCTTTCTCTCTCGGCGATCTTCCTGTTCCCGGCCACAGACCAGCAGTGCTGTCTACATAGTATTCCACGGACGCTGTCCTGCCCCAAACTCACTATACCTAGCCTGGTAATAGCTGGATCTGTCTGCTACATGAGAAAGCGCAGATAACAGGCATAGCGCGCAGGTATGATCTACAAGATGATCCACTCTGTTTCTGGTCGAACACCCTTGGCGTGCTTCATAACCCGATCACATCCCGCCGCACTTCCCTTCCACGCCTTTTCTTCCCACCTGCCACACTCAATCCTCTTCTTCTAGCCAGGTTCTACCACCTGTTGCTGTACAGTTTGCTGATCATCCGTCGTATTCTTGCGGCCGCAGCAGACATCGTCCACGCTCAGGATAGACGCGCAGTTCATTTCCCGACTGTCTTTTATGTATCACTTTTGCTAGTTCAGCAGGCTCTGAATATTCCGTCGCTGGGCGTCGACAGTTGGAACGATTAATACTATTTGGGCGATTGGCACGGGTATCACTATTGACGCCTCCGACGATCAACACGACGCCATCACAGTGGAGGACGAGTAGGAAGCTTCGGATTTCGGTTACGGGTGGGCCTGCGAGGAGTCTAAGGACAGTCTGCCAGGGAGAAACCGATATCTAAGACGACAACAGTCACCAAGACCCCACAATGAGCGACTTTTACGGCGACTCGAGGTTTTCGGCGGGCTATGAGAAGCAGTCGGAACGGTCACGATGGACGCCACTAACGAGGATGTTGTTGTCGGGTGAGATGACCCAGGAGAGGCAAAAGGAGCTGTCATCGAGAGAAAAGTTCGACCGGTGGATGGTCAACGAGGGTTACCGAAGATTGTACGTGCTCGTCCGGGGCGGTTGGTGAATGTGGGTATCTCAGTTGCATTTGAAGCTAACATGTGGCACAGTTTCGTCTTCGTCTTCGCTGTTCTACACGCCATGGTGTTCGCATTTGGCTTCGTCAATTACGCCGTGAAGGACAACCTGCAGGTTGCTCGAGACACCTTTGGGCCAACGTATATGATAGCTCGTGCGGCGGCTTTGGTGCTTCATTTCGACGTGGCGATGATCCTGTTCCCGGTGTGCAGGACGTTCATCTCCCTGGCGCGCCAAACGCCACTGAACGGCATCATCCAGTTCGACAAGAACATCACATTCCACATCACGACCGCGTGGTCCATCTTCTTCTTCAGCTGGGTCCACACCATTGCTCACTGGAACAACTTCGCTCAAATTGCCGCCAAGAACAACCTTGGTATCTACGGTTTCCTGCTGGCAAACCTGGTGTCCGGTCCTGGCTGGACTGGCTACATCATGCTGATTGCTTTGACTGGCATGGTGATCACCAGTGTGGAGAAGACACGTCGGGCCAACTACGAACGATTCTGGTACACCCACCACATGTTCGTCATATTCTTCTTGTTCTGGTCCTTCCACGGAGCATTCTGTATGATCCAGCCGGACGTGGCTCCATTCTGTATCTCAGTTGGTACACAGGCCATCGGTGTCTTCTGGCAGTACTGGATGTATGGAGGCTTCATCTACCTTGCCGAGCGTGTCGCCCGTGAGATGAGAGGACGACACAAGACCTACATCTCCAAGGTCGTGCAGCACCCCAGCAACGTGTGCGAGATTCAGATCAAGAAGGAGAACACCAAGACGCGGGCTGGCCAGTACATCTTCTTCAGTTGCCCTGAGGTCTCAATCTGGCAATACCACCCTTTCACCCTTACCAGCGCTCCGGAGGAGGACTATATCTCGATTCACATGCGTATGGTCGGTGACTTCACCCGCGAGGTGTCGAAGGCATTGGGTTGCGAGTGGGACAAGAAGGACAAGGGTTCCAACGTGGTTGGTGTCAACAGCGACAACAGCGACGTCGACCCGGCCCTCCGCCGCGTGCTTCCCCGAGTTTACGTCGACGGCCCGTTCGGCTCCGCATCCGAAGACGTGTTCAAGTATGAGATCTCAGTGCTTGTCGGTGCCGGTATTGGTGTGACGCCATTTGCCTCCATCCTCAAGTCTATCTGGTACCGCATGAACTACCCTCAGACCAAGACCCGCCTGGCCAAGGTGTACTTCTTCTGGGTCTGCCGTGACTTCGGCTCGTTTGAGTGGTTCCGGTCTCTCCTCCTCGCCATCGAGGCCCAGGATGTTGACCAACGCATCGAGATTCACACATATCTCACGGCCAAGATCAAGGCGGATGATGCGACCAACATCATGATCAACGACGCCAACGCCGACAAGGATGCTATCACCGGTCTGCGTGCCCCGACAAACTTCGGCCGGCCCAACTGGGATATGATCTTCAGAGGTATCAGGAAGTTGCACGCGCCAGCTGAGGCAGGTGTGTTCTTCTGTGGTCCCAAGGGTCTGGGTAGCTCGTTGCACATTTACTGCAACAAGTACAGCGAACCTGGGTAAGTTCTTCTCTAACCATATGTGCGTCGTGGAAATAATACTGACTCATAACCAGATTTGCATTTGTATGGGGCAAGGAGAATTTCTAGATACACCACTTCTTCATGTTCCAATATTAATACCCATATACATGCGCATATATCCACGGCGCAGGAAAGAAAACACCGCCGCTGGCCGAGGATGAACCAGCCACGCACATCAAACACCTTCTAATTATCGGCGCGCCGGACGCAACTTTCATTCGGAGTAATCTGGTTGGCGAGATTGCCTTTGAGCTCACATCTCAAAAACGCAACTTGGAGTCAGGACCAGCTAGGACAGCTTGCGGGAAGCAGTGCCTACCAATGGCTGCCCAGGCGGATACGGACTGGCTTCGAGAGGTCAGCGCGTACGACGAGCAACACGACGTGACGATGCCTTGGGTGAAAGAAGGTGGAAGAGGGGGAGATGTTTTCTGAGTAACCAGGAGGGCGAGAGGAGTCTCCACGTCCACGGACGGGTGAGAGGCGAAAAGGAAGATGTCGTGCATAGCTTGCGTGCTGATAATATTAGAAATCATCGCGATTACGACGTCCCGCTCTGTTTGCGGTCGACAACCTGGGAGGCCGCTAGTCGCCTACCCTTTTTTTGCTATTCATTTTGTCTAGCGAGTATCTTACGAAAATAGAAGCTGTATATGATTCTTACATTCACCAATGGGCTGTCTTCTGAGCTATCTGTGACTGCATGCATGTATGATACGCATCCGTCTCGATCTAACGGGGATCCAGCCTTTCCACAGCCTCCAATATCACAGCCACCATCACGCCGCCTAACAAACCCCCGGGCTCTTTCCGAAGCCGTCACAGCCGTACGTACGTACGCCACAGATGGAACAAAGCCGCACAAACCGATCCACCGTGATAAACCAGCCCCCGAGACAGCATATCTCAGACTCCCACACAGGCATGAACCACTGCCTCCCCCCAAAATCAGCCTTCCGTTCCCACCAATCAGACACCAGACTGCGGGTAGGCTGGCCCTGCCTCGTTTCACCGGGGCCAGCCCGGATCGCCAAGTTGGACCAGGCTGGACGCAGGGCGGCTAGGCTGCACGGCACACGCCCCCCAGCCTGGCGCCGCCGTCGAAACGCGAAAGGTCTGGGATCGACGAGAAATCGTACCATTTCTTTCATTTTTCTACATCATCATACCCTCACCCTTCCCCTTTATCTTTCTCGTGGATCATTCCGCGGGGGGCATGTCACGTGGACGGACGGAATATTCGGGCTGCGAGGACTAGCACGAGGTTGGTCGTCTCGCACTCCGCGAGGCCGATGATGTTGCGAATGGCGGGGGTATCTTGTCTTATAGTCGTCGGAGGGTGTGTCTGGGGTTCACTCGTCTGCCTGACTGGCTGCATAGTCTACCTGATAGCCTGCCTGCATGACGGTCGAGTAGGAGGCTCTCCCTGGTTGTTGCACTCTTGAGGGAGCCACCTGTCCGTGACGAGTGCCTGTGGGGTTTTGCACGTGTACGCCCCTGAACCCATGGTCTGTGTTTTTCTCTCTTCCCTGCCTGAATTCGGAAGGGCGGATGCAACTCCAGGCCATGGTTCGTTGTTCTTCTTCACAGACAGACATGTCAGTCAGTCAGTCAGGAGACAGGCCTTGGCCCCGTGTGCGCGCGCCGAGAGGCTACCAAGAACACCCAAGCTCCTCCAAGAGCCCCCTCCCAAGGGCTTCGCGTCCCCCAGCGCCTAGGAGCCTCAAACGCTTATCGGGCCACCTGGGGCCACCGGGCTGGTGCAACTCGCCGGCCACGGCGCCTCTTGGGGTGCTTCTCTTTCGGGCTTGAGGTGCTTGTCTCTTGATCACCCGTCACGGCAAAGGTTGGCTGGCCTGGCGCCCGCGCCCCTCTCCCCACCGTTCCAGCCCAAAACCCACGACAAGAGTTTGCACCGGCGCGCGTGCGGCTCTGCATGTTCTTGGTAACATCATGGCCTGATGAAAGGAGTCTTGGGTGCACATAAGGTTCCTGCCCACACAGGTCGGGCGCATCCCTGAGGCGGGAAACAGGATGCCCTGTAGATCACACCCACACCGGATGGTGGCTAGTGATCTTGGCTCCCATGGCGATGAGTGGGTGATTGATAACGGGCGACCTCGAATCTGATATGGCTGTGGCCAAGCGTTCGTCCGTCCTTCTTCTATTGATCTGCGTTGATGGAATAAGGCCAAGAACCTTCTCCCACCCCCCTCCCCTCCTTTGATATCACGGTGCCATTATGTGGCCAAGAAGCCAAGATGTGCTGGATATGGGAAGGCGGTTATAGTGGTGTGGCTGATGACTAGTGGTCGCTACATATACGCACAGAAAGGAGTGAAAAGTCCAATTCTGCTCTAGTGGCCATAGGTATGCATGGCCATCCGCGGCAGTCAGAGAGAAAGAGTATCTCGCGGTTGTCTGTCTCGAGCAGAATCGTCTCTCGCCGCACAGATGTCGACGCGCTTGACTACTCAGGAGAGCGATTAAGTTTGTTTGCTCGCCAATCTCCAAATCGGTAACGGCGGCGGGAATGCAAACCGTCTGTTCTTGCTTCGGCAGTGTGACGTGTTGATGATGTGTATGGCTGAGTTCAGAGGAGTGTCAGCCAAACCTTGAGGAGTCAGTCTCTACCCTACCCGTGGGATCTCAAGGTTGCGGGACGCCCAGACCGATGTATGGCCTGAGCCAGATACTGTAATGGCTTGCCTCAAGTCTTTCTCGACTGGAGAAGGTTGACGGGGCTGCAGAGCGCGCTGAGTCACCTTGATCCGATCGCTGGAAGCAGCGCAGGTAAATATTTACCCATGAGTCCAATGTAGTCTCATTGCCTCCTCTTTGCGGCGTTATCGGGTCATTCTGCACAGAATCGGAGCCTCTTGCACTAAGAGACCCACCGAGTCGGGACCACTTAACGACGGGATGGGGCGAGATTTTCATCGGAGCAGTTCATGGCCGCCGGCGCCGGGGAAAGGATCGACAGAGGGCGCAGCCGCAGACCGGCAGGGACGTTATCGCTGCTTACCCACAACTAACGGCAGTTACGTCTTGGCGGGCCGATCTGGTGCGAGGGCTACTTATCACCCGGCTGACATAGCAGTCATAGCAGCTTCGTGAGGGGGCGAACAGATAAGGTAGGGAGACACATAAAGGGAGGGACGGCCTTTCGTGGATTCGACGCCTTCGTGTCACCCTATTCGGCACTATTCTGAGTCAACTTGCTACTTTTCGTCGCGGTCCACAGTCCCATTGGGTCGCAGTTTGAGCTCGACCCCAACTCAAGTTCAGGACCGTGGACTTACGAGGGAAATCACCCGACCAACAGACTCTCTGCAGTCGGCCCCAGGATCAGCAGCAGCAGTCACAGCATCGGCATCATGGACTCCCCGGATCTGTCGACGAGCAAGGACCCGCTCAATGTGGCGGGCACCGACAAGAAGTCTGAAGAAGCGGGGGTGGTCGTGCCACAGGGCACCGCCGGGGAAGCCGTGGGCGTCGACGAGAGGAAGCTGGTGCGCAAGCTGGACCGATACCTGATCTGGCTGGTCATGAGCCTGTACGCCTTCAGCTTCCTCGACCGCGTCAACATCGGCAACGCGCGGCTGTACCATCTCGAGGCGGACCTGGGGCTCGTTGGCAACCAGTATCAGACGGCCGTGTCGATCCTCTTCGTGCCGTACCTCGCCTTCGAGGTCCCCTCCAACCTCGTGCTCAAGAAGTTCACCCCCCGTTACTGGATCGCCTTCATCACCACCGCCTGGGGTATCATTGCTACGCTGTCCGGGCTGGTCCAGAGCTACGGCGGGCTGATCGCGTGCAGGGTCCTCCTCGGCGCCGTCGAGGCGGGCCTGTTTCCCGGGCTGGCCGTCTACCTGACGCTCTTCTACACGAGGCACGAGCTTGCCCTGCGCGTGGGCTACCTGTTCGTGTCGGCCGCCATCGCCGGCGCCCTGGGTGGGCTGCTGGCCTACGGAATCGGCCACATGGACGGCGTGGCGGGCTTGCATGGCTGGCGGTGGATCATGATCATCGAGGGCCTCCCGACGCTCTGTCTTGGAGTTGCCACCTTCTTCCTGCTGCCCAACGACGCACAGTCCGCGTACTTCCTCAACGAGGCCGAGAAGAAGGCCATGGTGGTGAGGCGCGCGAGGGAGTACGGCATGACTGCGAGTGCGCAGGAGTTCTCCAAAAGTGATATGATGATGGCCTTCAAGGACTGGAAGGTCTGGGCGTTCTGTGTTGCTCAATTTGGAGCGGACACCATGCTTTACGGTAGGTTAGGTCAAGCTTCTGCTGTCAGGGGACCACGGCGACTGACTGGGTCTCGCACAGGCTACTCGACGTTTCTGCCGACCATCATCAACGGCCTGGGGAGGTGGACTCCGGCTCAGGTGCAGCTGCTGACTATCCCGTGCTACTTTTTGGGCGCGACGACCTACATGTGTGTTGCCTATTTCTCGGACCGTATCCAGAGACGAGGCTTGTTCTGTGTAATTTTCGGATTCGTCAGCGTCATCGGGTATGGCCTCTTGATATCAGAAACGCCCTCTGGAGTGCATTACTTCGGGTGTTTCCTCGTCGCCATGGGCCTGTATGTTGTTGTTGGAATCCCCTTAGCTTGGGTAAGAGTTTCCCTGGAGCCTTTGACCATCACGAATCTAGACACTGACGACATATGACAGCTCCCGAACAACTGTCCACGGTATGGGAAGCGTACTACGGCAACTGGTATGCAGTTGACCATAGGGAATGCTTCTGGGGTCATGGCTCCGTTCATTTATGCCACGGCTGAGGGCCCACGATATATCAAAGGGCATGCGGTGACACTGTCGCTCGTGGGCATGGCGACTGTCATGTATGGGCTCATGTCTCTGTATTTTAGGAGCCAGAATAAGAGAAGGGAGGCCGGGGAAGTGCACACGGATCACCAGCATTTGTCAGACGACGAGTTGGCTGAGCTGGGTGATGAGAGCCATCATTTCCGGTATGTGAGGTAGCTTCTCGTATACCAGGCACTCGCAATTCTCGAGATGCAATCATACATGTCTAGATAATGGAATATCTCACTCTAAGGAGACTCCATACCGTAATACGGAGTACAGCCAGGCGGAGTGGCCTGTGATTGAAGGATCTATGCTCTCCAAGACTGCATGCTGCATTCTCTGCTGGCCATACTAAAATTCAATTACAGCTTAGCAGAAGTAGAAGCTGCATACCGGTAATTCATGACGGAAGGAAGCTGCATGGGATTGAATGCGGTAGCTGCACTGACGGTAGACAGCCACCCCTGTCGCAAATGGAGCCCCACTAAAAACGTCCATTTCGTCGCGTCGCGCTACCCGTATTGAATGTTCCGCAGCGCGTCGACTTGGAGAAAGCTTGCGTGACATCACCAACTTTCCAGGCAGCCGAGCCCAACTCTCCCAGAAGCTTCCCTATCCTCCTACTGGGCCCAAATTCTATCGCCTCGTTGTCCGAAGAAGCAGCTCTTTCAGTCACACAACAAGAAAGACGACATCGCAAACCGGCAGGATGGGAATCAAGCAGCTCTTCTCCATCATCAAGGAGGAGGCGCCCGAGGCCGTCAAGGAGGGCGAGATCAAGAACCACTTCGGCCGCAAAGTCGCCATTGTAAGTCTTCAATGGCTCCTGCACATTATTTCACATGGCTGATAATTTCCGCAGGATGCGTATGTAGACCGACGCGCAAGATCTGCGCTGCCCCCGCTGACGAATTCACAGGTCCATGAGCATCTATTCCTTCCTCATCGCAGTCCGATCTGATGGCCAACAACTCATGAACGAGGAGGGCGAGACCACGTCCCACCTGATGGGAATGTTCTACCGCACCCTTCGAATCTGCGACAATGGCATCAAACCACTCTACGTCTTCGACGGCGCCCCACCAAAGCTGAAGTCCGGCGAGCTCGCGCGGCGATACCAGCGGAAGCAGGAGGCCAACGAGGGCCTGGAGGAGGCCAAAGAGACCGGCACAGCAGAAGACGTGGAGAAGTTTTCGCGAAGGACGGTCCGCGTGACAAAGGAGCACAACGCAGAGTGCCAGCGGCTGCTCAAGCTCATGGGCGTCCCGTACCTGATTGCGCCGACAGAGGCCGAGGCGCAATGTGCCGTCCTGGCGCAAGCGGGCAAGGTCTACGCGGCGGCCAGTGAGGACATGGATACCCTCTGCTTCAACAGCCCGATCCTGCTGCGCCACCTTACCTTCAGCGAGCAACGCAAGGAGCCTATCCAGGAGATCCACCTCGACAAGGTCCTTGATGGACTGAACATGGACCGCAAACAGGTGAACACCAACCAAAGGAGCCTCCCATCTATCTATCACCTAATTCGCTGCTTACAATGCTTTTCTCCAGTTTGTCGACCTGTGTATCCTCCTCGGCTGCGACTACCTTGACCCCATCCCCAAGATCGGTCCTCACACCGCGCTGAAGCTGATCCGCGAGCACGGAAGCCTCGAGAAGGTCGTCGAGTCGATCCAGAACGACAAGAAGGGCAAGTACGTCATTCCCGACGACTGGCCATACCTGGACGCGCGCGATCTCTTCTTCGAGCCCGACGTGCGGTCAGCCGACGACCCGCTCTGCGATTTCAAGTGGGACAAGCCGGACGTGGACGGCCTGGTGCAGTTCCTGGTCAACGAGAAGGGTTTCTCGGAAGACCGGGTGCGGTCCGGCGCGGGCAGGCTGGAGAAGAACCTCAAGAGCTCGCAGCAGAGCCGGCTGGAGGGCTTCTTCAAGCCCGTGCCCAAGACGGAGGAGGAGCAGAAGGCCCACAAGCGGAAGTTGGAGGAGAAGAACGAGGAGAAGAGGAAGAAGCTCAAGGAGGAGAAGAAGGAGAAGGCCAAGGCCAAGGCGAAGCCCCGTGGCACCGCCTAAGTGCAGGGAGACCAGGTGCCGAGGTGGGCATGTCTTTTCTTGAGCCGTACAAGAGGGGATATTTACGGGCCAGTTGCTTCTTTGGCATGTTTCTGTTTTTCACATACTGATACCGAGGGATACTTCCTTGAACAGGGGACTGGCGTTGCTACCGGAGTTTATCGTCGGAAAAGGGTATGGGAAGGCATCCCGAGCCAATGCGTTGAGACGCGGCAGATATGGCTAGGGCAGCAAGTAGAGCTTTCGAACGAATAGCTGCAAATTACCATGAACCATGCATGGCATGAACCGAAAGTCGTCCGTCTGAACGGCATGCTCTAACTCTAAACGACCTGACAGACCGGGCAACATTACAGCGCTGCAACATTAGACAGTGTTGAACATAATCGAACCTTGCTGGCGGTGCTCAGCTGGCCCTGGTCGGAAATTCAGAGTCCGGGGGAGTTCTTAGCGGGTCAGGGACAGTGCACATCTCCTGTGGGCTGAGCCTCGGCTTTTACCCGTTCGGGCTGCTAGCGAGGCCGGTCGCTGCGAATCACCCCTCGAACGATTGGTCGAACCACCCAAGGGTTGTCAATGATGTCAGCTTGGCCCCCCGGCTCAGGCTTTCACATGCCAGCTCACCCAGAGCGACGGGCCCGGGGAGCGGGCTGCTCGATGGAGAAAAGGTTAGAAAGGCACATGACTCTGTCTAAAATCTGAGAGCTGCATTGGTGCAACACACCACCGGCCTGCCGCCGCTAGAAGGGAGAAGCAGGGCCAGAAGGACACTCCTGATGCAGTCTTTTCCCCATGGTCCTAAGGTTCCCCAGAATTGCCCCACGGCACAGGGGGATAGACTACTGTAGCTGAAGAACTAGTAGACTAGATAACAGTGAACGAGTAGACCAAAGATGGGATTTGTGTGGGGTGGGCAGGGGTCCAAGGGTTGTCCTCGTGGCCCGTCTGGCCGTCTTCTCTGACGCTGGCGCTGTCCTGCATCCCTTCCCTCCCGAGCATGTGATTGCTTTCCTGTCTTCCCATAGCCGACACTCTGGCCGCTGCTTTTTAACAGGAATGCAATAGGCTGACTGCTTGGACTATTCTTCCGAACAACTCTTTTTCTCCTTCTCCTGGTGATCACTACCTTCTTCCTGAAATCCACACCTTTCACAACATTTATCCAGTGATTTGTTCGCGTCCTCCCTTGCCTCCGGATAGCATCGCCCTTCAAGATGTCAAAGACGTTCAGCGCCAACGACGTTGCGTCGCACAAGACGCCCGATTCTCTGTGGATTATTGTCGACGAAGATGTCTACGATCTGACAAAGTTCCAAGATGACCACCCAGGTAAGGCCTCCAAGTGATCAGCCCAGTCCAGCCAGTCCAGCCACGGCGCATCGACTGCGCTCCCCTCGCACTCCGTTCGCCTCGGTTGAGAACCCTCCTCTAACCACAGCACGCAGGTGGCAAGAAGATTCTCCAAAGAGTAGCCGGAAAGGATGCCTCCAAACAGTTCTGGAAGTACCACAACGAGGGCATCCTGAAGAAGTACAAGGGGCAACTCCAGGTCGGCAGCCTCGACAGCAAGCCAAAGGTAGAGGCGAAACCTGCCGCAGAGCCAATGCCTGTTGCCGCCCCCAAGTCCGCCGCTCCCGCGAAGAAGCCCGTCACCCCCAAGGGTCAGGAGGAAGCCGAGGCGCTGGAGCCGTTCGGCGAGCAGATCCCCTTCTCTGACCCAAGTTGGTACCAAGGAGTCAGTATCCCGCTCCCCTTGATGTAGACTCGTCCGGGTCACCAGTCGACCGAGTCTACCAGGTTGAATCCACCGCTGACATTGGAGTGTTGCAGTTCCACTCCCCCTTCTTCAACGAGACCCACGCCGCTCTCCGAGCCGAGGTCCGCGAATGGGTCGAGAACGAGATCGAGCCCAACGTCACTGAATGGGACGAGAAGAAGGAGGTCCCGGCCGAGATCTACAAGGAGATGGGCCGCCGGGGCTACCTGGCTGGCCTGCTCGGAACAGCCTTCCAGAGCGACTACACTGATAACAAGATCAAGTCGGTGGCACCAGAGCAGTGGGATCTCTTCCATGAGATGCTCATCACCGACGAGCTCTCGCGCGCCGGCTCCGGTGGTTTTGTCTGGAACGTCATCGGCGGCTTCGGCATTGGCTGCCCGCCGCTGGTCAAGTTTGGCAAGAAGGCCCTCAAGGACCGGATTCTGCCCGGCATCCTGAACGGTGACAAGCGCATTTGCTTAGCCATCACTGAGCCGGACGCGGGTAGCGACGTTGCCAACCTGACGTGTGAGGCTAAGCTGAGCGAGGACGGCAAGCACTATATTGTCAATGGCGAGAAGAAGTGGATCACCAACGGTATCTGGTCTGACTACTTCACGACTGCCGTGCGGACGGGCGGCCCCGGCATGAACGGTGTCTCTCTCCTGCTCATCGAGAGGGAGGCCGGTGGTGTGTCGACGAGGAGGATGGACTGCCAGGGTGTCTGGTCATCCGGCACCACGTATATCACATTCGAGGATGTCAAGGTACCCGTCGAGAACCTCCTGGGCAAGGAGAACCAGGGTTTCAGAGGTATGTAACCAATTTCTCGATTCATTTGTCCCTGTCAGTTAGCTAACAGCATGCCCCAGTCATCATGACCAACTTCAACCACGAGCGCATCGGCATCATCATCCAGTGCCTGCGATTCTCTCGGGTGTGCTTCGAGGAGTCTGTCAAGTACGCCAACAAGCGCAAGACGTTCGGCAAGAAGCTGATGGAGCACCCGGTGATCCGGCTCAAGCTGGCGCACATGGCGCGGCAGATCGAGGCCTCATACAACTGGCTCGAGAACCTCATCTACCAGTGCGAGAAGATGGGGGAGACCGAGGCCATGCTGCGCCTCGGCGGGCCCATCGCCGGTCTCAAGGCCCAGGCCACCGTCACCTTTGAGTTCTGCGCCCGCGAGGCCTCGCAGATCTTTGGCGGGCTGTCGTACTCGCGCGGCGGGCAGGGCGGCAAGGTCGAGAGGCTTTACCGCGATGTCCGTGCCTATGCCATTCCTGGTGGATCAGAAGAGATCATGTAAGCATTATTCTTCTCACTTTATGGTTCCCCGTCCTCCATGTCTTGAATGTTTCAGGTGACTAACACTTAGAAGGCTTGATTTATCTATGCGGCAGAGCATGAGAGTTGCGAAGATGTTGGGAGGCATGAAGCTATAGAGTTGAGGTGGCAAGTTGGGCCTTGCGATCAAGATGGCCATCTAAGTGACTGGTGGGCTCTGAGGGCATCTGATAGGCCCTGCAGATTTAAGCCCCGGGGCCCCTTGGGGCTGCCATAACAGTCAACCCCTCGGGGATATAGGCATGACGAAACTCTGTGATATATGTATTGATGCATTTGAGACTAGATAAAGAAATATCATCTGTTACCTCATAGCACTGAATGTTCGCTGCCGGCTCAAGATCACTCGAAAACACGCATGATCTCTCCATGTGGCAGAGCATGAAGTTGAGAAAGTCCAGGCTGGGAGGCATGGAATTGTAGACAGCCGACCTTCTAGGATGTATAGGCATGGAGGAGCTATGTGATGTACCTAGGCGTGTATTGAGACATTTTGAACAAAACAATAAAGATTCTGCCGCATACTCAGATCCAGCATGATCTCTTCGGAAATATGTCCCTCGACCTTTTCCGTTACCATAATTCCTGAGCGCGGAGCGCGATCCATTCTCTGAGCGAAGCGATCACCACACCCGGCCAACCTGACATTTCCCGTGCAGCAATCACAGTGTCACTACCCACGACCATTTGGAGCGGCCATCCCCCCCTGACCATTCCTTGAGCGAAGCAATCACCACTCCCATATGCATTTGTTGAATTTAGACACTCGGAGCGACTGTTAAGATGTTGGGAGGGCAGAAATTGTAGCCTGTCAACCTCTGGGAGATAGCTGATAGAGATCTATGTGATATCTGTGAATACATTTTGGCCGAGAAAGAGAAATCTCATCTATTACCGCCGTTGACGGTTGAAGCCCTTCAGTGGACATAGCATAGCTCACTTTGGATGGTCGACTATGGGATACGGGCTCTTGGGAGTTGGATGGTCGCTTCCAGGTACGTTTTCCCGGGTTCTCCGCCAGCAACGACGGTCGTAGTCGAAGAGGAAAGAGCTAACATTCAGCTGAAGCACGTCTTCAAGCTGCTCTTCTTAGTTCTGTGATCCCAGACTTATTCTGTCCATCTTCCACACCAGCATCCCGACTCCTTGTTCCCTCTTCCCACCTTTTGCAGTATAAATCCAATCACTGTTAGAGATTGCGGTACAGCAGTCACAGTCACCTACTCCGGACCCATCGATTTGTCCTCCCCCTCTTACCCTTCGTTCAAGATGATGCTGCCTGTAAACACTCAACGCTGGAGCTTGGGAGCAGGTCACACATCCGCTGCTCCCCGCCTCTCTACAACCCAACATGCTGCCAGCTTACGACCCCCGATCAACAGTCACCCTTACCGTCACCACTGCCCGCCAACCGGTTCTTCTGACGAATTCTATGGCGAGGCGCCTCCGCCATACCACTCGCTCCCTCCTTATGGAAGCGCTACGAGATCGACCAATGCAGAAGACCCCAGCGGCATTCCCCCTATCAGTCGTCGCGTCAAGTCTGAGTCTTGCGTGTCTATTTATTACAACCATGACGATGACTTCCTGGCCAACATTGCCGCAATTCAGCTTCTGGGTGGCTGCACGACCGTTCCGCGGAGGCAGAACAGCGCGCGGCGTCCTTGCTGTGGCAGTGGATGCGACGGTATTTCCTGCGAATGTGCTCTTGAAGATTTCCACCTACGCATTCTCTCGAACGAGCTCTCGAAACATCCCAACAGACCGATCAGAATCCAAAAAACACTCAACGGTGGCGCAGACGGACACATGAGCCTGGAGTCTACTGATCGAGTCCGCATGTGCGCGTATTGTCGCTCGACTCCAGTGACACCCTCGGTCTCCCGTGAACGATTTCCGTCAGAAGATCTCGATCGAAGGCTTCAGTCGATTGAAAATGCCCTCCGTCGAGACAGCTTCCCGAGTGGGACTTCCAACAAGCGCTTGCATACCTCAGAAGTGTCAAGGAAGGAACAGTCACTCAACGCAGACGACATCGTCGATATAAATCATCCTCGCCATTATCACTCCAATTTCGAAGAGGCTTCCGTGAAGAACACGTCGCGTGGCATCCTAGGCACATTGCGAAACCTACAATACAAGGACCTCCCGAGGCGCTGGGTCGCTATGTCTCCCTCGCTTGACTTCGGCAACATGCCCTCACCATGTGAGACCGAGGTAAGTCTTCGTATATGATTCACCACAATCCTAATTGACAGACACTGGCAGGTCCAGGCATCCGGTCAACGCTCCCTCCTCGAGGATCGCTCAAACATGGTGATGCCGCAGTCCCTAAGGGACAGGATTTCCAAACGAATCCAAGCTCGTAGCTTGTCGTCACGCTACGGTGACTTCACCTTTGACTCGAGTCCACGGCAGCGACGACGCAATGGCAGATATTCATCGGTGTGCATGTCGTCGGCCGCGTCCACTCCTCTCTTCAATGCTCCAGCTCCCAGTCAAGGACAGGTACTCATGGACGCAAAGTCCCAGCCCAACTCGTGGAGGACTGCAATCGACCCGTTGGCAACATCGAGCTTAATGCTCGCCACCGGTGAGTTGGACAGATTGACGAATCGACAAGTCTCAGTCCGGAGTTCCGAGATGCTGGGCAGTGGACAATCTTCAGCTTGCGGCGAGCCGCCAAACTCGCCTGCTATGAAGGGCTTGGCTCCAAGTGAGAAGCCATCTTCGAGGGTGAATACCACAAGTTGTGCCTCCGAGAGGTCCATGACTCCCATAAACCCCCTTCCTCTAGGGATCACCATGAGGTCCGGCAATAGCATGTCACAGTCTTGTACCCACAGTGGCCGCAGGCAGAGAATGACAAGCAGCCGGTTCTCGGATGTTCGCACCCCTGAGAACATTCTTGAAGCATCTGATGAAGACGTTTCCCCAACAACTTGCACCCCTGACAACTTAAGCGCACCTCCAAGCCTGCATGCCGGAAGCCAGCCTTTTTACTCTTCCTTGGCCAGTCCTGCGGATACTGCCGAGGATAGCTGTACAACAAAGTCGGGGCTGGGCCTTGCTGTCGTCCCAGTCGACCGAGTTGTCGAGCAGAGACGCTCGACTCAAAATGACCCATTCAAGTGCTTTTGGGCATCCAGCAGTGGCCAACGCGAAGGCATACCTGCCGTCTATGACAACATTTCCCTGAATGATGGCGGACAGACCCAGGCTCGCAAGAGCCCAACCCATCATCTTCACACTGGAGCGCTGACACCCGAGAACACACGCGGGTTGTGGTGCACGCCACGAAAGAGCCCCTCGCCACCGCGGCGACATGCCACATGGAATCCGGATACATCGACTGGTCATTCCATAGAGTGAATGACTCCAGGCTTCTTCAAATTGGTTGGCGTGCACTCATGTAGCAAGTAGACTGCTCCGTTAGCAAGGTGCTCATGAGCTCATTGCTGGCATGGCGTGGTCTAGTGATGGATGGACGCTTGATGCGCATGTCTAATCGGTCGCCGTGGGTGTGAAATATGTTCAATTGGCAAGTTTGTGATGATGATCGGAAATCAAATTGGACATGGGGTGTTTTTCCTAACTCGTAATATTAATACAGTCCTCTTATGCCTTCGAGGACGCATGCTTCCACGGACCAGCCTGCCCATATCGTTAAACGGTAAGATCAAGACTTTCATATCCCGGCTACGCACACCGAATATTCTCCTCTATTCCCTGTCCATGTTCAGTTCGCGCTTGATTGTGCGAATGGGTTTGCTGCGCGAGTCCCTAGGTAATTTTGAGTTTCACGCCTCCGAGCTTGAAATGAGAATGGAGATAGCTCCCAGACGTTGCACAGGAAGGACTCTCGGGTGTACTTTGTCTGCCCTTCGGCACTCCTTATTCGATAGAACTTGCTTGTGGTCTTCTCTCGTGTGTTATGTGTATGGGTGCAGCAACGGGCCTGGGCTGGCTAGACTGCGGCCTTCGGATATCAAGTTGGTCGAACAAGAATAATTGCGGCCGTCACTTTGGCCATGTACGTCATTTGGCCAGTATTAATTTGTCGAGCTTACAACTGACTGCCGTCGACATGGAGTTGCACAGGTACGCCGTCTGATACCAATGACTTCATGTGCCGCCCGCGTGCAGCCCACGGAGGCCCACGGTGAAGACCGACTCCTGCACCTCATCGATGTTCCACAGGCCCAGCTTATTTTATTACTGCCGTGGCTGTTGGGCGGATTCAGCGCGACCGCCAATTTTAGCACGGGTTGAAGGGAGAGCGCTGTTTCAGGACTGCATCCGTGAGGCTCCCGCGGCACAGCAGAATCCTGCGTCCGCAGCGTTGCAGGCCGTCTTCCTCCATGCATATCAGATGTATCAAAAAATGTTTGCTTACGCTCTCTCTCTCAGCGCACTGCTTTTAGCAGCACTAACGGGCCTATGGGATCAGTTCTCACTGTAGATTAAATACCAAGCCCCGCTTATTTTTTCTTTTCGGTTCCTGAACACCGCTGTTCCTGGGATCTCAGTCGGCCTGGAATAATACCCACTGCATTGTTTCTTTTCTTTTCTTTTTTCCTGCCCCACGCTGTCGCCCGCATAGTCTTCATTGTCACATCGCAATCAAACAAGTCAACCCAAGATGGCCCACACCGACCTCGCAGGGAGTACTTTATCGCCGAATCGAGTCATGGAGAAATCACCAATGCCCGTGACGCCGCCCGCAGGCTACCTGCCCGAGCGCCCATGCTCGACCATCCCTGACACGCCGGGCAGCCCTCCCAAGGACAGCTACAGCCGGCAGAACCCGTTCGGGATATCACAGCAGCAGCAGCCGCCTGAGGATGACGAAGTGAACACCAGGGGCGGTGGGAGGGATGGGAGGGGTGGTGGACTGTGCGAGGTTCTCCTGGCGGCGTGTTGCTGCTATGCGCTCTGCGAGATTTGTTGCTGATTGATTTGGGTACTATGTGGAGATCGGACTGGACGGGGCCCCGGGGTGGGTATCTTCTTTGGAAAGGCGTACAAGGAAAGGGGTCATTTCACGGGCTTGGAAACGGCGTCTTTGGCTGGCTGGGGCCAGGGGCCGGGAGAACGGTGTCCCGGGGGGTCATGGAATGATAGAGTTTGGTAGATCGTGAACCTTGATTTGAGATCGCAATGATAGATCTTCCTTGCCGAAACTAAAACATATTGTTTCGCTTGAATCAGTGTCAACGACAACGAGTTTCGGATTGTCCAAGGCGGAGTATAAATCGTTCTTGTCCTCATGTACATAAATATATACAGCTGAAGTAGGTATGTTCACATGATACCAAAGGCCAGACTTGTGGTCTCCCTCCGTTACTTTTTCTGCAACCGTGACAAACGAAGCTCGCCGCCTCTACTACAAGTCATCGATAAGTGGGCTCAGGCCCTGCGCGGTGCCAATCTTGTCCTCAAAGTACAGCTTGAGCCTCTCGACGTTGGGGCGGTTCACCATGAACTCGAAGAAAGACGTCGGGTTGGTCCCGTTCATGTGCCAGATGTCCGGGTAAGGGATGCTGGCCGGGACGGGGACGTCTTGGCGCACGCTCCAGCCGGTCGCCTGGTGCTCGGGCGAGAGCATCCAGTTGAAGAGCAGCTTGGCCGACTCCGGGTGCGGTGCGCCCTTGAGGATCGCGCCCGTCTGGGCCCAGGAGACGAACTGGCCCTCCTCCGGGAACGCGGTGACGGTCGTGCTCGTGTTGCTCGGGGCGTAGGGCGAGCCGTAGGACGTAAAGGTCGCGGCCTCGGTGGCGTTGGCGGTCGACAGGATGGTGCTTGGTGTCGCGGTGCCGCGGACCCATCGGGGGTTCAGGGCCAGGAGGTTGTCGAACCACGATTCTCCGTATTGTTGCATGCTGGGTGTACGTGTTAGTCTGGGGTTTTCGGTCCCAAGTCGATTCGCGTTTAGAGACTTACATGAGATAGAACTGGTACAGGACTGCGTCATCGTCGTTGGGGTATGTCAGAACCAGCTTGTCCTTCAGGCCCTCCTGGAGGAAATCAGGATACTCTGCGATGCTAACACCGGGGAGCTTGGCCGTGTTGTAACTGATTCCCCACTGGATCAGGAACAGGCCGTACCACGAAGCATCCGTCGACTTGAAAGCTGGGTGGATCTGGTCAAAGCCCACCGGCGCATAGTTGAGAAGAGATCCCTGCTGGGACCAGCGGGGGAAGTCGTGAAGCGTCTGGAGGAAGGTAGCATCGACGAAGACGTTGCCAGAGTCCAACTGCTGGTCGATCTTGCCGTCGTGGTACTTGGAGACGTCAACGGTGACGTTCAAGGTCATGCCGGGGAAGGCAGTCTCGAAAGCCTGCTTCAGGGAGTTCTGTTGCGTGGTCTCATCACCGCCGGCCCAGACGGTGACGGTGCCGCCCTCGGCGAGCGCGGCCTGGTAGATCTCATCGATCGTGCGGTTCTCGATGGCTGGTGCTGTGTTGAACGAGAGAAGGTTGTCGGCCAGGGCTCCTGTGGCCAGGGCGAGGGCGAGGATTTGAGAGAACATTTTGTCAAAAGAGTGTACACAGCCAGGTAGAAGCCGATCAGATTATTAGAATGGGTCCACGGATGACTGAGAACAAGGGAACTCCTCTCACACCCGGGGATAGAAAGGCCTGCTGACTTATATGCATGCTACTCTCTTGATGAATTAACTAGACAACAGACGAACCATCCAGCCCCTTAGCAGGCCACGTCCTTCAGTGGGCCTGGTATAGCATCGCCTCGCGCCGCGAGCGTCGAGATGGAGTACCGGGGCGATCCTCATCACTCAGCATTGGTCAGGTTTCCATTTTATTGCACGAGTGAAAAACCTTAGAGTGGGTATGACATCGATAAGCTTAAGTGACATAAACTTCCACATTGCATGGCACTCTGCTTTGGGCCATGACCCCGGGTGATACCTTATCCATGGCCCTGCAGGATCTTAGCCGATCACCCCCTAAGCCTCAATCTCGCATCCCCACCCCTGGGAGGCATCATCGGGGCTGTACTTGTTCATCGGATGTTGGTGCGGTGGGTAAAGAATATCTGGCATGACTCGGACTGCTTTGAAATGCGCGGTGAATACCCCTTTCATGTTGGCAATACGCATGTTCAGAGCGGCCGGAAGGCTGGCCTAAACCTGTTTCTATCTCGAGCGGTTACGCGTAAACGGGGGATGCCGCGGCCCCGTGCGGACTGTGGGTATGGATATGGGACGTCTGCCACGGCGTAGCGCGAACCTTGTTCCACACTCACATGTGCACCTGCTGCTACCTTCCAAGGTTGATTGCCAAGTTTGTGGGGTGATTTCAGCTTGCCTGGTCTCCCAGACAAATCCACGGTGGTACCGAATACATGGCTTGCTAGACCTGGTGTTAAATATTCTCACCCTTATTACTGTTTATAGCAAAGGTCCGTTTGATGGTAAACACCGAGTCATCCTGACCCCTTGCTTATTTACTGTAAAGCCGCGTTCCTGGGTTCAGCCAGGGATCATTATGCTATAAATGTTCAGGCATTGTAGGGCTGTACTATAGCTGCTCCAACTAGTATAGTTAGCCAGCGTCCTAGGGAACTCAATCGATATGAGATGAGATTTTCGAGGGTCAACTGTCAAGGCTTTCCGAATGCCGCCATTTATTGACAAAATGACCGAAATAGCTGGCTGATTCTGAAAAATGTCACTCCTACCACTGCCAGACTCTGCAAGCCGAAGGGGGTGTGGCCCACAAATGACATGGAGTACCAGGCCTACCCAGTCGATACTAGGACATGTTCATGCGCGCGCGCGGGAGACAAATCGAGAATAGACCCGCAGGCGAACGGATCGCGGTGCCGGTCTTCCCGGGGATCAATGTTTACCTCCCAAGTCCCGCCGTTGCAGTGGCAGAGCATGTGCATCTCGATTAAAAATGCAATAGGCTTGTTATTAGTCATAAGCAGGACGCGAACACCGCGAACACCACGCAACTGACTTCAGCATTGTCAGCAAGGAGAGGTTGCAGGGAATGAGACGGTCGAGCCACTACTGCATGAGCGCAGGGAGCGCACCTCCTTCCTTGGTAGGCGATGATCTCCCGACCAGCCCCTGCGGTTATACCCGAAGATGACAGCTGCATCACTCTTGAAATATGTGAAGCGTCCAATCATCTAGGTCAGCTGCTCTGGCACTGCACTTGATATTGCGCCGTTCTGCTCTTCTCAAGATCCTCGAGCTCCGTCCGCTCAGTCTCTGTCAAGCCCATTTCGTGCCAAATTGCAGGCTCTGTCGAAGGAAGACTTGCAGTCAACCGCGCCGCACTCGCAATCTGGACTTGGCCAGATGCGGCTGTCAGTCCGTTGCAACCACGCGGAGATTTGCCGAGAACCCTGGAGAGACGACATCTGGGCACAGCCGTACGGATGTCACTTTCCTCGAGTAGAATGTCACATCCACAGTAACCAACGAGCACCAGGGGCAGCTGGGACTGTGACCTCTACGTTGATTGCCGCGACTCGAAGCGCCTTTGAACAATGGCAGATGCCGGTGACGTGATGCGCACGGGAGATTGGAGATAAATATCGCGTCTATTAAGGGGCATCAGTGGCCCTATCCAGATATCAATGGCGTCTCAAGAGTGATCTCTGCTCAAAGCCGAGGGCGTGTCGTTGGCATGGGCACTGCTATCCATGACATCCTTGATAGCGTCCACACGCCGTAGGCCTATGGATTGGCTCCTTTATACTGGCTGTCCGTCACATTTTTCTTGCCTCTTCTCGCTCGCCTCTTCTTTTGCCATCCGGCTGCTTGTTCTTGCGAAAAGCCGCGTTGGCGCACATCGTGAAAACCTTGGCCCTCGCACGTCATGCTATCGCTTTCGGAGAGGTGACCCTTGTGGCAAGTGCCTGGAGGCTCAATTCCACGTGGCTAAGGTCGGCCTCAGCCTGTCCTTTTGTTCGGCCCCAGCCACCATTTCGGTTGTCATCATGACCTACGCAGAAGGAACGACCAAGCCCAGTGGCTGCTCTGCTAGGGAATTGGCCCAGTGGCTTAGATGACGTGGTCAGTATTGAAAGCGCCGGCACAATGAGGATGGATTCGTTCCGGTTGAGTGAAGATAAAGCATATGCTTCACTCACCGCTCACTTAGTTACCCACCGACGATTGGCCTCAACGGCACAATTTTGTTGGTGACGAGAGTCATGCTCTTTGCTTTCCTTGTTAAACGATTGTCTTCCCAGGGAAGACCCTTACGCTCATGTACCCCGGACTTGTCAACCGATTCAAGACGCCTGCACGGCCAGATAAGAAGGGCTGCAAGACTCCATTGGGCACATTTGCTAACAAGGAAAAGCCGCGGCATGCTGGCCAATCCTATAGTGTGCTTAAGAGTCAGTCATGTTGAATTGCACGCCCAGATGTCGCCTGCAGTTTCGGTTGTTGTTCCCTCAATGCAATTTCTGTTTCTTGCGTTTTCTCTTCTTCCTCGAGAAGAAACAAATGTGCCTGCTGCCTGTTCAAAGTTGAGATTTCTGCCCAACTTATCGCATGCATGAACCGACCCTCTCAAGAGTTTCCCGTTCTGCACCAAGGCCAATGGATTCGTCTCATTGTTTCAAGCGTGCTCCGGTAATGGGGTTTGTCTCATAGTGGGGCGAATCCACGTCATGCTAAGCGGGAGAAGGGTAATGTAGGGAAAAGATAGGCAGTCAACCTGGGGAGGCACGAAGTGATGTGTCGAGCAGAAACAAGCTCAGAGTTGGGGTTGGGCTCTTCCATTGGCCTATTAGTGTTTGCTGATAAAACTCTGCCAGTGTTTCAAGCCTGTGATATTAGTCCACGATACCCGGCGGCACTACGCCTGCTAACGGGCGACCCACATTGTCTGGTTAAGATACGATAATTATGCAAGCCGAACCCCGGAGGCTAGAGCCGAGTTTATAACGGCTTGGCTCGTGTTGATCCGGCTTCACCGCGAAACACTCACCGCATTCATTGCCGACTTCTCTCACTGGAATCGACGGTGAGTCGGCACGCCTATTCACATCAGCGGTTCTCTCAATTGCCATTCTCAGTCACCGGCCGCCATCCATCGAGAGGGTCAATGCAGGCGGCAAGCGACCCGGCTCACCACGCAGTGGCATGCTGCGGAAGTGAATCGGAGTCACACGGGAGGTATAAAATCTCAGAAGACACGGGCTGCGACGACGACTGCGGAGGAGCAAAGACTCCCATTGAATCGTGATCGTCCGTTCTAGGGATACGATAATCGATATCCGAGGTTTCCCCAAAAAGCACTGAAAATACACGACCACCATGGGATGCGAGATACCCTGCGGGGGTTGCAGCAACGACTGCAACCTCACCGACATCGAGGACTACGAGAGGGAGCTTTCGGAGCTCCAGAAGAGGACCAAGGAGGTGGAGGCGAAACTGGCCAGGCTCAACGTGAAGAAGCCGGAGGCGCCCCAGCCGAAGCTGCGGTCGTCCAACTGGTTCAGCCGCAAGGATGACCTCACGATGAGCGCCCTCTACGTCGAGCGCTACCTCAACTCGGGCATCACGAGGGAGGAGCTCGTCTCGGGGAAGCCCATCATCGGCATCGCGCAGTCGGGCAGCGACATCGCCCCGTGCAACCGGCACCACCTCGAGCTGGCCAAGCGCGTGCGCGAGGGCATCCGGTCGGCCGGCGGGGTCGCATTTGAGTTCCCCATGCACCCGATCCAGGAGAGCACCCGCCGGCCGACAGCCACCCTGGACCGCAACCTCGCCTACCTGGGCTTGGTGGAGCTCATGCACGCGTACCCCTTTGACGGCATCGTGATGCTCACGGGCTGTGATAAGACGACTCCGGCCTGTCTTATGGCTGCTGCGACTGTCAACATTCCGACTGTCTGTCTTAATGTCGGGCCCATGCTGAATGGATGGATGAACGGGCAGAGGGTTGGGTCCGGATCGGTCGTGTGGCAGGCTCGCGAGCTGCATGCGGCGGGATATATTGCGGATGACGAGGTCGCAGACTTTGTTGCGAGCGGCACCCCTTCCCCTGGACATTGCAATACCATGGGCACAGGTAAGCCTCTGGACTTCATGCTCCCTTCCCAACATGCACTTTATGGGTTGCTCTCGGCTTGTGGGCTGGGAGCTTTCTAAGCCACAATATCTGGTGCAAGTGACTCTTGTGCGCTTCTTGATGGCTAATTTCGAATTCTGGTCACAGCATCCACGATGAACGCTCTGGCTGAAGCCTTAGGAATGGCTCTGCCGGGCTCAGCAGCGATCCCAGCGCCGTACAGAGAGCGTTCGCAGATGGCCTATAAGACAGGCACTCGCATTGTTGAGATGGTCCACGAGGACTTGAAGCCATGTGATATCAGTAAGTCATTATAGTCTGAGTTTGTCCTTTTACACCAAAGGGTCCCAACTGCATTGTTCATTGGTGCGGAATATCCCGAACCCCCTTTTTGACAGGTGCATATGAGGAACCGCAGCTTGTCATTCGATGCAGTCCCCTCACACTTATAACGAGTAAGCCTTATACATACTGACTTGCATATTAGTGACACGACAAGCCTTCGAGAACGCCATAGTCGCTAACACCGCCATCGGCGGCAGCACCAACGCTCCCATCCACCTCTGTGCTGTCGCAAAACATGCAGGAGTTCCTCTGGACCTTGACGACTGGGACCGGCTCGGCTTCACAATCCCGCTGCTGCTGAACATGCAGCCAGCAGGAGAGATGCTCAGCGAGGACTACTACCGCGCGGGCGGCCTGTCCGCCATCCTGGCCGAGCTCCTCGAGGCAGGGAGACTGCCGCACCCGGACGCCCTCACGTGCAGCGGCAAGAGCATGGAGAAGAACAACCGCGGCAAGCTGACGTGGGACCGGCGCACCATCAAGCCGTTCGCCGACCCGCTCAAGGAGAACGCCGGCTTCCTCCACATGAAGGGCACCCTCTTCGACTCGGCCATCATGAAGACCTCGGTCATCTCGCCCGAGTTCCGCGCCGAGTTCCTCGAGGACCCCAACGACCCGAACGCCTTCGAGAGCCGCGTCGCCGTCTTCGACGGGCCCGAGGACTACCACGCGCGCCTCGAGTCCGCCTCGGGCGCCGGCGCCATCGACCGCCGCACCATCCTCGTCATGCGCGGCGTCGGGCCGCTGGGGTACCCGGGCGCCGCCGAGGTGGTCAACATGCACGCGCCCTCGCGCCTGCTCAAGCAGGGCGTCAAGGACCTGCCCTGCATCGGCGACGGCCGGCAGAGCGGCACGTCCGCTGCGCCGTCTATCCTCAACGCCACCCCCGAGGCGGCGGACGGCGGGAACCTCGCGCTGCTGCGGGACGGCGACCGTGTTAGGGTCGACCTCGAGGCGCGGAGGGTCGACATCATGCTGCCGGAGGAGGAGCTCAAGGCGAGACGACGAGAGCTGGACGCTCGCGGTGGGTACCATGGCCCGCCGAGCCAGACGCCGTGGCAGGATATCTTTCGCCGTGAGGTTGGAGGATTGAGTGAGGGGATGGTCTTGAAGCGTGCTGTTCAGTTCCAGCGTGTTGCGCAGGCACATCCTGTTCCTAGAGATAACCACTAAGGTGGCCAGCCCTTCTTTTTTTTGGAGCGACAGCGTGCGGACCTGGACTGTTTTTTTGGGGGATAGAGAAAAATTATGAGCTAGAGCATAATCATAGACACGACGAGCGAGTTGATGGATCCCAAAAATTGCTGCCTCAGAGCTTACCTTGCAAGCTTAAGTCTTGTATCGTTTGGCGCGTGTTGAAATTCACTATACGAGTGTGTGGATTCCGCACAGGAGAATGTATGGATTTAGCCGCAAGGCGCAGACGAAGATGAGATATGTTCCAAGTCCTGGGAGCACCCGTGGCTTTCAAACTAGTTTGTCCCTTGTTACTAACCTTAATAATTATATGAGTTCGTTATATGAAAAGACCAGTTCGCCTACTAGTAGTAAAACGTTGACGGTGGTGATGACATTCTTGGACGCAGGGATTGCCCAGATAGGATACTCAGTGTGACTAAGAAGACATCAACCCATCTTAAATTCAAACTTCATACACAATCTCAATAACAGCCTCCGCAACCCTGATCATCCACGCTTGTTGCTATCCAAGCATACAACTGTTAGTCGAAAACTTGACGCATGATGCAGTGTCAGGCGGCTTACCTCTGCCCTGGCCCAAAGAGCAACCTTGTCTCCAGGCATCAACACGGACATTAATCCCTCGCCATCACCGACAGCGTTCGGATCTTCAATATCAGTGGGTGTATCGGCTAACCAGTCAACTCGATAATTTTCCAAATCTTGAGAGGCGGTGACTGGAGAGAAATTCTGTTGGTTAGTTTCCGACCAATCTTCCCAAGTGGCGTGATATCATACTGTTGTGGTGTACCATCCAAGTGTCTCTGCCGTCGTGGTTGACCATGCGCCAGCCCTGCTGCTCAAGTTCTTGATTTGCGTCGCCCGGGCTGCGGAACGTCTGTGTCATCTGTACTTCAAGGGGCTGCTGGACTGCTGGGGGCGCAGAAGCTGTGGCACCTGGCAGAGGACGGAGAATGCAGGCTTCAAACCAGGTGTGGCTGTTCTCATACGTCCCGTCGCCGCCAAAAGTCGCCCAGCCCTGGTCGGCGCTGCGCATCTGCAGTGTGATCCGCGACGCGCGGCGGACATATGGCGGCAGCGTCTCTGTCGTCAGGTATAGCGCCGCGACCGAGGCCCGGGGACCAGGCTCCCAAAAGTCGTTGGCATGGTATTTGAGCTCCTCGGCCCGGCTGTTCATGGTGTGTGGATGGTAGTCCGCATGTGCTAGGATGGAGAGGGCCAGCTCGGGCGGCAGATGGCCTGGCATGGCCTTGAGCCGGAGCCCCATGAGAATGAGTTCTGCGGTTCGGACATCTTGACGAGTAGGGTTGAAACCTAGATGTACCGGCTGTAGCAGAGGGGCTGCCATCCTCAAGGAAAGGCTAGAGTGTGTAGAGGATGTGAATTGTATCTGTGCAAGGGGAGGACCTCGAGAGTGAGGTCGCGGGGGAGGGGTGAGCTTGGGGCATGACCCACCAGCCTTAGCTTGGATGTGGCTTAGTCTGCAACATCCGTCAACGTTATAAGTAGCACAGCACCAGTTCTCATCATCGGAACTTCAGAAGGTTAGGTGTGCGGTATTATCTGATTCTACATGATGAGTTCAGCACTCGTCATGTGTCTTCCTCAGAGACATACCTCATCAATTATTTGGTAGTACATTGGGTATGTAGGATCACTAAACGATGTGTCGATACAATCAATACGCCAATTCCAGTTGAATCCATCGCCAATAAGGCTTTGCATCCGCCATTCGTGAAGCACAATATCATGGGGGGCTCAACAAGTACTGAGTCCACCCAGTGCTATCGCTGTTGTATTTTATGGGATGTATCTTGAGTACGACAAGTCGGCGGTTTCTTCAACTCGCAAATAACAAGTGCTACCTGAGGGAACAGTGGTTGAATGGTAACAGAGTGAAGAGGTATACACAGTGGTTGAGCAGCGCGTAAGCGGCGTACAAGAACTATATTCGTAGGGTAAGATGCAGCTGAACTTTATTCTTTCTCTTCTTCTGGAAGGCCCCGGAGCCCCTTGACTTCCTTGATAGCCCTTGCGGCGCCTGCGAGGCTCCCTCGACGCTTCCTCGATGCTTCCTCGATGCTGGAACGTGGCGCTTTTATCCAGCATACCTGGGAGCTGACCCCCATTCCGGAGCAGCCCTTTCTTATGCAACAAACATTCCTGACAACAAGCTGCAGACATGATGGATGGCTGTGAGTCGTTACAAGAAAAATTACTGCTTAACCGAAGGGAGATTTTATACTTCTATAAATTCAAAGAGCATCTTTTCCTATCCTGATAGCGGCACAGCAAGAGACGACATTTCGCTAGAGATCCGCCGACCCACCGGCCCCAGAGCACCAGAGAGATATGAGCGCCTCTTTGTCAACAGTGGATATCCGCGCGTGCCTGACCCACCATCAGATGGGAGTCGGTCTTATAGAGCACGCCTTTTCTCTCTTCATCAACAACCAACACTTCTTGGCAACGATAGTTGGTGCTGAGCCGCCCAGGCAAGTCGGTGCTGGTAAAAGAGCCGCAAAAGATTAAGCATTTCTAATAAATTAAAGGTCCTCGTTATTTTGCAACCTTTGCTAGATCCATTCTCGTAGACTCCCACGCTCACGGGTCAGGAGCATCACGAACTATAATCGTACTGTCCGAACTCTCTTGTCAATGAGGTGTGACCTAAGATGCCGCTACATTCATCATTACGACTGCTTCGACGGCCCCAAATTTACATCCCTTTCGTACTTTTTTCGGCCCTTCTCTTAGCGCTTGCCAATTTCAACGGCACAGTTTTGTTAGATTCGCTCCCAGCATTTCGAGAATCGCCTTATTACACCCAGGACGACTCACATTATTATTCATGGAAAACACCGTCTTTTTTCCCTCCTCTGAAGAGCCCCCGCAAGGGGAAACCCATCGACTTATGTAAAAACTTTCCCACTCATCTCTTGGACAGAGTCCAGGTTGTTCTGAAGACAGGCACTGGCGAGTCAGCAAAGACCAAGGCCCACCTCGACACTGTCAGCTCCTGCATAACCAACATTTTGGTTTTCTCTGACTTAGAGGAGACGATCGGGGGTCATCGATCTATTGACATCCTTGCGGATCTGTCCCCATCGTACAGCAACAATGCCGATTTTGCGGCCTACTCGGCACAGAAGCAAGCACATTCTGAAAAGAAACCTGTTGGGTACTCGGCCGAGGGCTGGAAACTCGATCGGTTCAAGTTCCTACCCATGGTCGATAGGGCATACCAGATGCGTCCGCATGCTGACTGGTATGTCTTCATCGAGGCTGATGTATACTACTTTTGGGGTACGTTATTTGGTAGTTTTTTAGGTGGAAGACTCACAACTACGACTCTTTCTCTTGAGACATGATAAAATTATTCTTTCAGCCAGAGATATGTACTGACTTTAGACTATGAGTAGATACCCTATTCCGCTTACTCGACCAGCTGGACCCTTCCAAATCACATTACCTGGGATCCCCCGCGGCTGGCCGAGACGGGACCTTTTTCGCATACGGAGGAGCAGGCTTCGTCCTGTCACGCGGTCTCATGAAGCGCTTGGTGGGAGACTCGACTCAATTGAGCGTTCAATACGAGAACTATGCCGAGAACGACTGTTGTGGTGATGCCGCACTTGGGTACGCCATCATGAACAAGACGGGCGAGTCGCTGCAGGCACTGTATCCCACGTTTGCCGGCGACGAGCTCGACGGGCTCAAGGTGAACCACGAAAGATGGTGCGTCCCTCTGCTCGCGCTTCACAGGGTATCGCCGGAGCAGATGAGGTCGCTGTGGGCGTGGGAGCGAACAAGGCCATATGATCAGGTTCGTCGTCTGTGCTCCTCCAGCTTCCCCATGCCAATCACTGACAATTCATCACAGCATGCCCTGACTCACTCCACTATTCTCGACTTCACCATGTCCAACCTGCATCAGGCTCCTATGCGGACTTCGTGGGACAACTTTGCCGATGTTATTCTGCCGGAAGGTTCACCGGCGCACTCGTTCACCTCGGAGTGCAGCGCGGCCTGCGCATCTAACCCTGGCTGTCTACAATATTCATATGCTGCAGGAACCTGCAGATTTGGATATTTCGTGCAGATGGGGCGACCTGTGTCAAATTCTGATCACACCTCTGGCTGGAATATGGAAAACATATACAGACTGGGGTACCAGAAAGATGCGGAGAGGACCAGCTCTTGCAAAGAAGCGACTTGGTGACGAAACAGCCCTGGGTATCTGGGACACGAGAGAGTGCAATAGTGCATACATCCAATTTTACATAGCACGTAAAAGATAAATGTAATACTGAATCACTAATTGAAATAATATGCTCTAAACTCCTCCCAGATTTCTCCGCACACTCTTTGCTTGAACATACTTCCATGCGTGCAGTGATCACCAAAAAGACTGGTTTGGCTGCGTCAGGAAGTCTTCGAATAATAGACGTTAATAGAAGATGGGCTCATACAATGGCTACAAATGAGGGCACACTGGATATAACGTAAGGAATCACTGGGGACGATCGGACCCAGCGCCGGCTGGATCAGATAGTTCACTCAATTCCGGATACCCAGGCATGGTGAGGGAGTGATAGTCTCTGGTGGACCGTTGCGCATAGCCTTGACATGGTGGCTTCTATGAGGCAACATGGGGATGTCCTTATTGTGCGACTGGTAAACATCTGGGCTCTGCCGTGTCACGGTCGACGATCAAGTGATTGCAATGACTCAATTATCTGAGGTGCGATTGTTTGGCAAACACGCCAGCATGCATTTGTCCTGGCCTTCATTTGTATGACAGGTCATTGATGTACGATGCCCAAAGACTTGGAAGGGCCAAATCTGTTGGCAGAACGCAGAGTAGACAAGTGAAACGGCGCCGGCTGCTTAAGTGAATGGGGTGTACGGGTATAGTGACATCAATGGGGGACGAGAGCATTGGGTATTACGGTTTTCGAGGTATCGCATTGGCTTCCGTGCCTTTTCCTATCTTTTTTTGTCTAATTCCATCTTGGCTTCGAGTCTGCGCCAGGACTGCATCCAAGAGCAAGAGCGAAATAACGATTAAGTCCACTTCTTAGACCTGAGCACACCGGGCTTTCTCCTTCTCCAGACACATGGGGTCCAAATCAGGCTTCTTTCCCTTAACGGTGCAAGAACAGGTCGACCCTGACCCTGGATGTCGTCCGGCTCAGAACCCGCCGAGTAATGCCAATCATGCCAGAAAGTACTCGCGCCAGGCTACCATCCGTGGTTCTGCGATCCCTGCTCGGCCGGGCCAGATTCCTACCATTGGCTAGCCTCCTTAGCAGCAGGCTCAGCACCCCACTCAGTAGCACCGGTACCAGCAGCGGGAGCAGCAGCAGCGTCCCAGCTGGTGGCAGCAGGGTCGGCGCTCCACTCGCCAGTAGCACCGGCAGGAGGAGCCTCCCAGTCGGCACCAGCAGCGAAGGTACCAGCCTCGATGGCAGCAGGGCCAACCTCGTCGGCGGTGGCGAGCTTCTCCTCCTCGACCTTCTCCTCGGCCTCGGCCTCGGGGTCGCGGTCTGTGAAATGTTAGTCTGATTCCTGGGACCAGAACAGTCGACGGGGCATGACATACAGAAGTAGAGATCGACCATGACGTCCCAGGGGGTCTCGCGGTTGTAGATGGTGCCGCGCAGACGGAGGACCTCACGGGCGAGCATCCACCAGACGCAGCCGATGGCGTGGCGACCCTTGTTGTTGGTGGGGATGGCAACGTCGACGAACTCGGTGGGGGAGTCGGTGTCGCAGAGGGCGATGACGGGGATGTTGACGTAGGAAGCCTCCTTGATGGCCTGGGCGTCGGTGCGAGGGTCGGTGACAACGATCAGACGGGGCTCCTTGAACGAACGGGTGATGTAGTTGGTGAAGGAACCGGGGGTGAAACGACCGGCGATGGCCTGCGCGCCGGTGTGGGCGGCGAACTTCAGGACGGCACGCTGACCGTAGGGACGGGCAGAGATGACACAGACGTCGGAGGGGTTGTCGACGGCGGCGATGATACGGGCAGCCAGGACGATCTTCTCCCTGTTTGCAGCCGTTTGTTTAGAAAATCGCAATCCTGATATTTTTTCCCCTGGTCTTTCGAGATCGACCGAGGCGGGGAGCCGCGACCCATGGTCGTCAGGTCGAACTTACCAGGTCTTGCCGACGTTGATGACGTTGACACCATCAGCACTGTCGAGGCACCGTTAGCAATTGAAGCCGTGGCAGGAGCTTGCGAGAACGCCATGTCACGGGTCAACATACCGAGTCTTCCACAGGTACGAGTTCATGTGAACCTGCAAGTTCTTGGAGCCGAGGTGGGACTGGGCGGCCAGGAGCAGCTCAATGTCCTGGCTGGTGGCGTTGAAAACGCTGGGCAGGTTAGCGGGCGCCATGATTGCGGTGGGTGTGACGGAGAGGTTGTCGTCGCGAAGTTCGGCAATGCAGTGGTGCTTGAGGTGAGAGGTTGAACTTCGCGAGGTTGAGGCTGCTTGGGGCTCTGCGGAAGATGTTTTGGCAGGTGCGCACCACAAGGTCGATTTTGCTCCCTGCAGGTGAAAAGTGTGGACCGCGCCTTCTCCGCCTAGGGTGCAGAAAAAAGTTCGGGCAAGAGGTACGTACCTTCCTGTGGCGGTGGTGGCTGAGGCAGGATGACGCTAGCCTAAACCGATAAGCGAGAGCCAAGCGGGCGAGCTGCGGCAATGCTAGGACGTCAAGAGCAGCCGCGTCCCCGGAAATTTTGACGGAGGCCATGAGACGAGCACTGCGGTCACAAAGCTGTCGATGATCGCGGCCAGCCCACCATGCCGCCCAGAATACCAGGTCCTTCGGGGCTCCAGAGCCTGACATGTATGCGACTCCAGCCTCCTTTGCCCAACTCCAAGAAAACCTGACTTCCATTGGATGTTCTGTCATGCAAAAGGTCGTCCCCAGCAATGGGTTCCAACAGGTGACCATCTCACTGGAGCTTGAGCCTGCTGAGACATATTGCATGCTATGACACATCTCACGAGATGCCGAGGACTTGCTGCACCAGTGTTTTGTACGATTAGTCTAATTATCGAGCACCTTTTGCTGACAACTGCCGCAGTATGTCTCCGGCCAGCAGCAGCATCCCGACAAGTCGCGCCCTCGTTCCAACCCCTCGTCCAGAAGGCCACCCTCACCCAGGAGAGGACCGCCCTCACCCAGAAACAAAGGGATGCCCTTCGAAAGGAGAAGCTCGACCCTTACCGGTGGCAACAAGCCCAACAACGAAAGAATCGCAACCTTAAGCGACAGGAAGTCCTGAACGCCGACCGCGACCAGGCATGGGGCGATCCAGTGAATGGCCTCGTGACGCCCTTCCTCGAGTCCTTCGACACCGCCGGCCAGTTGCCTCAGTCCAGGGTCAGGCGGGATGAGGACGGGAACCCGCTGGAGGAGCCGCACGACCTGCCGACGTCGGAGCACATCCTCAACTACCAGCTCACGAAGCAGGAGCTCGATGAGGCCATCGCCGAGTCCTACAAGCTCACCGCGCCCTCCCAGGGCGACATTAAGTCGGTGTACTACAGCGAGTTCATCGACAAGGAGGACAAGCAGAAGCACGAGGATAACCACGTTCGCGCGGTCGAGGCCCTGAAAAGGATCACAACTCTCGACAACGCCAGCAGCAAGGACAGGCGGCACGCCAACATCCGGCGCATCATCGAGACGTTCGGCCGGCACGAGACGGACGCGAAGCTGCGCCAGAAGCCGCTGGTCGCGAGTCAGGATGAGCGGATAGAGAAGGTCCGCGGCGGGCCGGACACGGGCTCCTCGGAGGTGCAGATCGCCATCCTCACGGCCAAGATCAGGGTGTTGGCCGCCATGTACGCGGGCAAGAAGGGCAACAAGGACAAGCACAACAAGAAGAACCTGCGGCTATTGCTACACAGGAGACAGAAGTTGCTCAAGTACATGGAGAGGAGGGAGAGGGGAAGCGGTCGGTGGGAGCATATGATCGAGACGCTGGGCTTGTCGCCTGCGACTTACAAGAAGCAGATCGAGGTTAGGTAACGTCAGGCTAGAGCAGAAGTGCAGTGGAAGAACATAAAAAATGTAAATTCTGTACAATACAGCCGTGAGTGACCACGATTTGGTGCACACCCGACCCTGCTTTAACCTCGTTGCGCCTTCCATGGTATGCCAGCCTATTTAATCAAATCAATCGCAACAGACCTCAAGATCTCTTTCATACTCTACACGAGGTGGGAATCGATGCTGTCTTCATTCTTTTTAGAACACGCTGATGTAGTTGCCGATGCGCTCCTTCTGGTTCTGCGCTATGCATTCGGCAATCCATGTGATGTTCCGGATTTCCTGTAAAACGTTAGCTTCTCGGAAACTGGACAGCGGCATAGAGTAGGCAGCTCACCTGTTCCCTCAGCTTCAGCCATGCGTATACTATACCGAAGCTGAATTGTCTCGTGAAAGCCTCCTTGGATATCTCCATCTCCTTTTGGTAGAACATATCCTCCAGACTCCGGCCGTCAGACCCGGAGCCTCCACCCATGTTGCCAGGGCCAGCCGGCCCACCGCCCAGGCCAGCGGCGTCGAAGAAGGTCTTGTAATCATGCACGCCATCGACAGCCAGCCTCACACCCTCGAAGTCATCGGCACGAGATAACATCAACGTGCCCTCGGGATACAGCTGGCCGAAGTTGGGGTAGAGCTTCTTTCGGTCCGCCTTTGTCAGCTCGGTGCCGAACGAGTTGAGCGTGATGTTGATGGCTCTCCGATCCGCCTCGAACTCGAGGATCTCCGACATGACCTCGGCCGTGGGCGTGCCGGCCATCTCAGCATGTGTGTTGACAAAGTTGTGGAACTCCTCGAGGTAGTTCTTGTACAGGGTGTTCCGCACAATCTCAATGTTCAGCTCGTCCAGGTCCTGGTGGCTCAGGCTCCCCTTGAAGAATGGCGCCAGCGGGGTCTCGATCAGCACGCTGTTGTAGAGCTCCTCGATGTTGGTGGCAACGCAGAGCACCGGCATCGTTTCAAACCAGCCCAGGGGGTGGCATCTGTCCAGGAGCTCCCTCGTGTCTCTCTCGTGCAGTGTTCCTGTGATCAAAAGCGCGACGTTGTCGATCATGTATCCGTACGTCAAGTAGTCCATGAACTGGGCGAGTGCCCCCGTTGCGTTTGCCCGGACATATTTGAACTCGGAGACAAGCTTGTCGGTCGTCTTTGCGGCAAGACTCGAGGTGGATGGGTTCGGAGGCAAGGAGGCAAGGAAATCGCCGTATGCTGGGCCGAGCTGCAGCTTGAGATCTGGGGAAAACGTCGTGAGTAGGTGCACTTGCTGACAGATGCAGAAAATGGCGACATACCATCTATGCTCTCGCACTGTGTCATGTTGCTGTAGTTTGAGTTGGTGAGCAGCCCATTTCGATAGCCTCGGACAATGCCCTCGATGTAGCTGCACTCTGACGGTTAGCAGGACGGTCGTCATCGTTCGAAATGATGGGGACAGCTGACCCATTGTTGACGTTGAAGAACAGACCCTCCATGATGAAGCTGCCGGGAATTAAAGGTTACGGGGACAGCTGGAATCGGTTGAACAGAGCTGGCGTTGCTGGAGCCTCTCGAGATCACGGATCGGTGACGACGACCTTCTTCTGCAGATGGATGAACAGCTGCTGATGGCTGATGCGCACCTTGGAGACTGCTAACGCTACGGAGGAGCCGCCAAGGTGCTGCTGATTGGAGAGCAAGCGCCAGAAAAAAGTACGTACCTTTAGCACCCTATTTCGGGCTTAGCGTCGATTGCTCGTCTGCACTGGCCGACCCCACATGAAGAGCCAGAGCACTTGAGCGAGCTTCAGCAAAAAATTCGGCCGACAACTTTTTTTTCTTGCTCGGCATCACGACCCTTTCCTCCAAACAACCACACAACCCGCCTTTGCGCGTCTTACTAACCCCCTTGGAGGACATTATCTAGGAAAGCGCAAGGGTATTTTTTCAATTTGTTTAACATGCCTCTTTTCGTGCTCTCTGAGACGAGCGTAGGGTAAGCTGCACCAATTCCTCGCGCGAGCGAGCGCATGCAACTAGAATTTCCTTGGACCATGGATTGCTAACTTGCATGCCAATAGCTACGCCTTGTTCAAAGCCAAGGACAAGAAGCTGCTAGACGACAGCGAGCTCGACTCCCGTCTCCAGACCGCCGAACAGATCAACAATGAGTACGTGCAATTCTTTCCGTCCTATGTTAAGACTGCGAGCCCCACGCGAACGGGCCGTCTAACAAACCCACAGGCTCAAGCTCAAGGAGATCGTAAAATGGGACAACGCCGCCACCGGTCTCGAGGAAGTGGCTGGCCTGGTCGAGGGCAAGGTCACGCCCCTGCTGACCAAGCTGCTCGAGTCCATCAAGGACGAGAAGAAGGCCTCGCTCGTCGTGTCAGATGCCAAACTGGGCACCGCGATCAACAAGCTTCCTCAATTCAACATCACCCCCGTCGCCGACTCCTCCACCCACGATCTCTACCGTAACATCAGGGCACATCTTACCGACCTCATCCCTGGTCTGGAGTCTGAAAACCTCAGGAGTCTCGCACTGGGTCTGTCACATTCGCTGTCTCGGCACAAGCTTCGATTCTCGCCTGACAAGGTCGATGTCATGATCGTTCAGGCTATTTCTCTGCTTGACGACCTCGACAAGGAGCTCAACACATATGCCATGAGGGTCAAGGAGTGGTACGGCTGGCACTTCCCCGAGCTGGGAAAGATCCTGAACGACAACCTCGCCTACGCACGAGTCATCCTCGCAGTTGGCATGCGTACCAGCACAGCCAGCACAGACCTTTCCGACGTCCTCCCCGAGGAGATAGAGACCGCTGTCAAGGCTGCCGCCGAAGTCAGTATGGGTACCGAGATAAGCGAGGAAGATTTGCTTAACATCACAATGCTGGCTGAGCACGTCGTCAATTATACCGAGGTTCGCGCACAACTCTCGAGCTATCTCGAGTCCAGAATGAAGGCTATTGCCCCTAATTTGACAGAGCTTGTTGGAACTCTTGTCGGCGCGCGTCTCATTGCCCATGCCGGCTCTCTCATGAGCTTGGCCAAGAACCCTGGTTCCACCATTCAGATCCTTGGTGCCGAGAAGGCGCTGTTCCGTGCTCTCAAGACGAAGCATGCCACACCCAAGTACGGTCTGATCTACCACTCTTCCCTCGTCGGTCAAGCCACAGGCAAGAACAAGGGCAAGATCGCCCGTCAACTCGCTGCTAAGACTGCTCTGGGTATCCGTTCGGATGCCCTCACCGAGTGGGTCGATGAGGAGGGTAACGAGATCGATGAGGATGAGCGAGCGTCCTTTGGTGCTGCCGCTCGCGCCAAGGTCGAGAACAACCTGAGGAAACTGGAAGGAAAGCCACTGGTTGCCAAGGGCATTTCTGTGGGTCCTAATGGACAGGCCGCGGCTCAACCATCCAAGTGGGATGTCAAGGAGGCCAAGAAGTACAACGCCGACGCTGATGGTCTCGAGGCTGAGTTTGCATCTGTTGAAATTGCTGGGAGCGATGCTGGCAAGAAGGAGAAGAAGGACAAGAAGGATAAGAAGTCAAAGAAGGAGAAGCCTCTTATTGAAGAAGTTTCAGACGAGGAGATGGCAGATGCTCCTGCTCAGAACGGAGCTGCAGGTACGACACTCACCCTGATCCCCCCCGTTCCGGCTTACTTTCGCCGTGGCTTTCACAAGCCCCACGAGGAAGAGACCGAGCGAAGAGATGGGCTCAAAGCTCATCTGATCGCGTTGAAATCATCAGCTGATTCTGTTACAGCAACCCCAGCGAAGTCCAAGACACTGTCTGAAGCCGACTTCGAGAAGTATGCCGAGGCCGCTGGCATCTCGGTGTCCAAGTTCAAGCGCAAGTTTGAGCGCGGTGATGTCGAGCTCGCTGAGGATGGCACACCAAAGGTGCTGTCCAAGAAGGAGCTCAAGAAGCTCAAGAAGGCCGAGGAGAAGGCTGACTCGGACGGGTCGCCCAAGAAGAAGCGCAAGGCCGACGCGGACGGAGAGGAGAAGCCCAAGAAGAAGAAGAAGAAGACCGACGCATAGAAGTGGTCGCCTCACGATAAATTGAAGGTTGAAGACGACTGGCGTTATTCTTTTTCTCTCTTCCAACCGGGCTGTACTGGGTCATTGTATGATACTATGCATATCTTCCTGCGGCCTTCTTCTCACCTTTCCAATCCTTCTGGCGTGTTGTGAGAGATATCCTCTACGGCGTTTTGGGCGTGGCATCCGGCGGCTCAGGAATAGGGACTGGGGTGTGTGCTTTGGTTTAGAAATTTTGAGTTGCTCTGAAGAAAACTGGAACTACTCTTGTTGAGATCTTCTGTCATAATGTACCGCGGGGGTTGGGGCCTGGCAATATTCCTCGAGGTCATGATTGCTTTGGACAGTGGATGCGTGGCTTCTCAGGATCACCTCTTGGACGGCGCTGGCTTGGGCGTGTCCATCCCCTCCCGGCAGCTGCTACCTGGCTTCTCTGAGCTGTGGCATCTTGGCTCATCACGAAGTGAGGACGTACATTCAAATACAGTTTCAAAAGTTATCATCTTGTCTACTTATTTGGTGCAAGTCTGTGACTCCAAATGCCGAAAACAGGAGCTTTATTGGTGCCTGTATAAGTGGTAACCTGTTGTAGAGAACGTAAAGCCTTGGACTATTTCCCATAGCAAAATGAATGTGTAAATAAACTAACTCCATTGTGATTTGATGAGGGCATTGTCCTCTTCTGTCTCCGTTGAGACAATCTAGCAATGGTCACTGCGTCCAGATCCACCGTCCTTGCAGGTGCCGCAGTACTTGATGAAGGTGATATCACCGTTGTTGCCTCCAATACACTTGAAGAGAGATTGATTGATGTGGTTGGAGTCAGTCGGCTGCCTGTTGGTTAAGAGTGCAGCATTGATCTGGTTGTAGTAATTTCCTGCATCAATTCAGCATGTCTCTGTGACCATACGCAGTTTAGCAAAGACGTCTACCAACCTTTCCTCAGGAGACCATAGCCACAGTAGTTGAGTCCCGGAGTGCAGTTGTCTGCCTGGACAATTGGGGTGAAAGCTACAAGGGCAGCAGTGATGAGAGTTGTGGTCTTCATGGTGAAGGTCCGTTTCGGGTTGGATTCTAGAAATGCAGAGAAGAGTGAGATTTGGTTGAGTGCTTTGACTATTTCTGAACTCTGAAGAGCGGCAGTAGAAGCGTCTTTATATTACTGTCACCGGCCAAACACACACACACACACACACACAGAGTTCAGAATCATTGGCTTCATCCTTCTGGCTACCCAAGTTCCCCATTGAGATCACTTGCTACCGCTCTAGGCTCAGTGGGGAAGGCAAGGTGAGACAATGGACAAACACAGATGCATCCGCATCGTAATGAGTCCACCCAAGTGAGGGAAATTTCATGTATTAGGTAAAATTAATCCATCTGACTTCAATGGTCTTTGTGGGGCGCCACCTGTCTCGGAAAACGTACCATGTCGCAAAAGTTTGCGGATTGGCTAACTGTCAGCTTACGATTTGTACAAGAGTTTGAAAACTCTCCGTCTAAATGGTTGGTATAGGAAGAAATTGTAATGTCATATGAGACAGCGCAGTCGTGAGATCCCCGGCTTGTCATCTGGCTCCCGTGTATTGCCTTCCTGCACAACATTTTGTCCGAGACACAGCTAGCTCTCTGACTTCTTTTCCGCCCCTTTAGTTATGGCACGCTGTACTTTTGGGTGAGCGATTCATTGTTGCAGAGTGGACGAGGCGATTGGGTGCAGTTGTATGCACTACTTGGTGATTCTAAATCCCAGGGAAAGAGCAGCATGATGAATTGGGTTGCAGCTGTACCACCGCCTTGCAATTGTGATCATGGCAGTTTCTATGCTTCTTGTGAGCGGGGCGCCAGCAGCACGTATAGTCTTTTGGTGATTTAATAGAAAGTGCCGCTTAATGGAAGAGTTGGCAGTGTAATGGCCACAGGATCATGAAATATCTATTTTGCCTCACATGGTACCTTGTGAGAAAGCTCTGAAGATTCAAGCCCAATGAATGATGGCTAATTGAAAAATGGTGTGTGGAGTGCTGCCCTGGACCGCACTCTTCTGACTGGACCTCTGTCTTATATAAAGTATTTCGCATGGTTTTGAGCTATTCAAAAGACCAGGTCTTCCAAAATGGTCTGTTGCTCTGTACTAGACGTATTCAACCTGATCAGAAGATGTTAATTATTATTCCAGCTTTGGGAGTCAGACTGGTCAGGTGCGATACCACCGAGACTTGATGAAATTCATTCCATGCTAACCTATCGTTCCAAGCAACTGATTCTTTGGTTGTATTTGTGGTTCTGGAGCCAGTTTTTGCACCAGGACGGCGCACTGGACATTGAACTAGAGCAGATACAATAATGATGTTCTTCATTTGGATGAACAGGCCGGCCACTTGATGAGATTTAAATTAGGCAAGCCTCTGCTTGAGACGTCTGCAGCCCTGGTGGAAGGCGAGGCGTTGTTGCGCAGATTCGAATGATCGGATTTTCAATGTCACATTGAGTGGCGTTGTTGGGTTTCAAGGGATAAGGTTCAAGATGATCGATGAGTCCTGTCTCTTGCTAGCCAATGGGTGACAGACAGCGTTACCCCAGATTCTCATCAACGACCGGCGGCCAGCTCTCAAGTCTGGCCTGGAGGGCGTTGGTACACTAGTCTACTTGTTTCATGTGCCTCATCGGCGCCAACCAAATTTTCCTTGGCAAGTACAACTCGGCATCCAGGCCCACAATTGCTGTAACAACAGGATTGTTTGCATTCTCGAAAGAGTTGAACAGCATCTCTTCCACTATCTTACGCTATACGGGCCTCGAGTTGTAGCCTCGGTGAGCGCTTATTCTACCTTGTGTGCCACTGCACGATTTTGGATCTCAACTTGCGTGATCTCTTAATCCAGATATCAGTGTTCGGCCACCGACCGTTTGAACCTCATCGAAACGCCTGAAATGGATCAGTCTACCACTCTAAGCCAACCTTGGGAGTCAATGTGCATGGTCAGCACCAGTCTGATACTTCAGGTGGAGGAGAGGAGCTCATTGCAAATTACTCCCAGAAGATAGTATACAAGGATCCAAAGTCTGGAATCGAACTTCGCGAGTTCATGCTGGCGGGCGAAGGCATCCTTGATCCAGACAAGCTCGTGCAAATTGGTTTTGGCAATCAAGGCTATATCTACAAATGCGGCGGCAGCTTCGCAAACAAGCAGCATGGGCGAGACGAAGAATTCAGACTCATGGTGGACGCGGGGGAACTATCTATCACACCTTATTCCCGGAATACGGAGATTCGCAGGGCTCAAATCGGAGGGTACAGGGGTACATGTTGCTCCCAGTGCACCAATAACGCCCACCACCTAGATTAATATATAAAGCATTTATTTAACTACCTTACTGTCATATCCAATTTAAACCAGGTGGAAGCCCCTACCAGGGCCCTGGGAGCTATTCGTCCATATAAGGTTATTTATTCCCGTATTTAATCCCTTATTTAATCCCTTATTTAATCCCTTATTTAATCCCTTATTTATTTCCTTATTTATCTCTTTATTTAATGCTTTATTTATTTCCTTATTTAATACTTTATTTATTTCTTTATTTAATGCTTTATTTATTTCCTTATTTATTCCTTAATTTAATTCCTTATTTCAAAAAGAAAAAAAAGAAAAAAAAGAAAAAAAAGAAAAAAAAGAAAAAAAAGAAAAAAAAGAAAAAAAAGAAAAAAAAGAAAAAAAAGAAAAAAAAAGAAAAAAAAGAAAAAAAAGAAAAAAAAGAAAAAAAAAAGGAAAAAAAAGAAAAAAAAAAGGAAAAAAAAGAAAAAAAAAAGGAAAAAAAAGAAAAAAAAAAAGGAAAAAAAGGAAAAAAAAAAAAAAAAAAAAAAAAAAAAAAAAAAAAAAAAGAAAAAAAAGAAAAAAAAAAAAAAAAAAAAAAAAAAAAAAAGAGCTCGACCCTTCGCCCATTACTCTCATCTCATGACCGTCCTCCCGCTACTTGCCGTGCTCGCTCTCGTCGCTTCAATCTGTCTCCGAACCAACAAGCCAGTCTCGTACGAAGATTCTAGAAACACGAAGGTCATTCATCACGATGTATGAGTTTCTAATATTCACATCATTCCCATTCTAGGGAGCCTCAGACTTGGGTATTCTTTTCTGTCTTTATTTAAAATATCTTATCCTCAAGGCTAGGGTTAAGTAAGTCACAGTAACGAGGTTTGAAAGGCAAGAATATTTCATTTTGCCTCAACTCATCTAATAAGAAACTTGAGGCCGGGCGTGTTGTTGCATCTACTAGCTAGGTTCCATTGAAGGAGAGAATTGTCCCCGTTGAGATTAGGGTTTCGGATTCCAATGTCGGAAGGAACTCTGCAATGTCGCTTGACGGCTGAGGTCTTGCAGGGAAGCGTTCCCAAGCATATTGAAGATCTGTATATCCGCCCCGATCTTCTGTTTTATCCAGTTCTTCAGATCAATTGAGACTAGGGAGTCAATCCCATACGTGTGAGCTGGTTTAGACATGTCTATGTCATCTGGACTGATGCCAAGTAACTTGCCGATCTTGGATTTAAACCATTCATGGACGAGATCAATCGCTTCGTCATCTGACGTAGTCCCTCGCAGAGCATTGGCGTAATCAAATTCCTCAAGGCCGGGCGATTTGCTGTTCCTGAGGGATTCGGCCTTCCTGTCCATCGCGAAAAGGTGGCTGAAGATTGGCCGACGGATTGAGTGATGCAGGTCAAAGCCTTTCGCCAAAACCGCCGCTGGGGACTCGATGCCAACAATTATCTGAGCCTGCTCATGCGTCAATATCGGCAAAGATGGGTCGCAGTAGTGGTCCATCAACGCAAGGAGCTCATCCATGCGAATGTCGGTGAGATGTCCGATCCGGCGCATGCCAGCTAGCAGAGTATCGTCCTCCGCGACTCGTCCTTGATCCACCATCAGTCCAAGATCGATGCTGACGGCCTTCTGCCCCTGGGAAATACGGTGATGTGCGAGCGCATCTTTGAAAGTATTTCCCGCGCTGTAGTTTGCTTGCGATCGATTTCCGAAGAGTCCATTGACCGAAGATAGTAAGACGAAAAAGTCTAAATCCGTTGGCAGAGCAACATGAAGATTCCAAGACCCAGTAACTTTTGACGAAATGCTGATATCCCAATCGTCCAGTGTCATATTTTCCCAGAGAGTGTCTCTAAGGGCGAGCGTGGCTTGAACACAACCTCGTATCGGTGGCATTGTCTTTCTTAGCCCGGCAACACACTCTTCCAGTGCGTTAAGGTTGCTTATATCCACTGACGGCGCAACAACAGAAACACCAAGCCCTTCCAGTGACTTCAAGATGGAACGAGCGGCTTGGGTTCTAGGGCCGGAGCGTGAAAGAACAATGAGGTGTCGAGCACCGCGGCGAGCCATCCAGTGAAGAATGCCACGGCCGAGGCCACCGAAGCCTCCGGCGACCACGTAAGAACATTCTGGTGTGAATCTGTTCACTTCTCTCGTGATGAGATTTGCCTGCACAATGTTAGGGATATTGGGGTGGAACCAGGTATAAATGTGATGACTTACTTCCGGTATGACATCTTCTTCTGTCAGTTCAATGACGCATTTGCCTACTCCTTGACGATTTTGGAAATGGCTGAAAGCCTTCCTAACATCGACGGGGCGGAACACCAGAATCGGTGTTGGGGGTCGTATTTGGTTCCCAAAAGCCATCACAACAGCTTGTTGAAACACCTCATACACCAGATCGGGCTTCCGTCGGAGGAGTTCAACCATATCAATGGATGAGCATGTGAAATTCGCAAGTTGCGCTCCAAATTCCTTTCGAGACTTGCCTGGGGTGGAATTTCCGGTGGTATCGATGACTCTTGCAAAAGGTGCGAGACATTGACCGAGGTCAACCCGTAGGGCCTTCCAACTGCCTAAAACGACATCGACGCCACGTCCTCGACTGCGCTGCATGATCTTCGCAAGGATGTCTTCTTCATCTACCTGGATTATGTCCGCAGCTGGAACTCCCCACGTATTTTCCAGGTAGTGAGCCTTTTCCTCTGAAGATGTAATGAGGAGAGGTTTGGCACCCAATTTTTGAGCCAACTGAACAGCCATCTGGCCTATGCAGCCGCTGGCTTGATATATCAAGACATTGTCGCCAGGGGTTAGCCGCGCTATGTTCGTGAGGGCGTGATAGGCTACCCAAAGCGAGGTCGGGAAGGACGCTGCCTCGGTGAAGTCCATGGCCGAAGGAAAGCGGGCAAGAGACCGAGAATCGACCTTCATCATAGTTTGAACGGTCGATGATGAAATGCCAAACACGCGATCTCCTGCTCGGAATGCTGAGCTGGAGCCTGCTTCCATAACTATGCCTGAAAAGTCGACGCCTAATCCGGATTCGTCAAGCCAGCCCATGACGACTTCATAGTCTCTGCGACTGAAACCTATGGAGCGTGTCTGGACCAAGACTTCACTCTCCTTGAGAGAATTGAAAGTTGCCTGTTCTCCGTCAGACTCTCTCCATTCTAAAGTCTCGATTTGACCCGGTACGCGGATATGCAGGCCAAGATGTCTGTCTCCACCGATCACATATGCCTGAGTGTGTCGAATGGAATCGGCATCTGCGATCAACTTATTCATCCGGGGGTTTCCAACGATCCGAGAAACCTGACACTGGCCCTGTAATGAGAACACATTCTCAACATTCTCAGGGCGCTCTGCAACCATCAAGGCCATGTTTCTTGCCGTCAAAGCCACCGCTTGAGGCGATTGATCACTTGTGTGGAGCGCCAAAGTCGCAAATGCCTTGGACGAATCCTCGGACATCAGAGCACGACCAAGGCCGTCAACAAGACGCTTGTGTGGGTCATTCTGGCCTGAATCACGAGTGATCCAGACAATCCTGTGACAGCGGAGCAAGCCAGCATTGAGATATCCGAAGCTAGCTGCAGACATACTGTGGAGAAACACCGAATCGATTTCAAGCAGAAACACGACAACGGTCTCCGCAGTAATGCATGCCTCTCCAATCTGAGGCAAGGTGATGGATTCACATGTACCCCTTTCTGACACAGCGGCTATACAGTTTGCAATCTCCAATTGTGACGCTGAAGCTTGGTCAATGACCAGTTTTAGATCGAGGCAAGGCGGCTCTGCGACGGCACGTGTTGTGATAATGATGCTGATATCCTCATCCTGCCCAGAAATAGCTGGATCAAGACCGGAGAAGCCAGCTGCTTTGAGCTGAGTATCCCACTGGTCTCTTGGCAGACAAGGGCTGTGCATAGATCGTGTCTCGTGAGCCAGAGGAGCCCACCAATCATTCAGGAGACCAAAGATGAATCCCAAGCGAATTGAATCCGGATTCGTTGTTTCGAGAAGCAGCAGCCGTCCTTCGGGCTTGAGGAGACGGCGTACGTTGGACAAGGACCTCTGTAGACTCTGTGTAGCATGTAGAACATGTGACGCTATGATAAGATCGTATGATCCTGGCTCAAAGCCTTGGAGCACAGGATCCTCTGCGATGTCGCAGATACGGAAATCCATTATGGGAAGATACTTGTCAAATTTGGATCGAGCCGAGGCAAAGAAAGCGGGTGAGATATCGGTGTAATCATATGTAGCGCACTTGAAGACGTCTGTTCAAAGTGTTAGTTAGTTGGGTTAAGGATCGCAAACAGCGGACTTTAACTCAATTCCGCCGGGCCAGGGTAACTTACCACCTTCGCAAAGCTGCTTAAGGAGTGGCAGTGTGACCGCTCCAGTGCCAGCTCCGACTTCAAGAATGTTCATAGACGGATTGCTGTGGGATAAGACATCCAAGAACTGTTCCGCCGGATACATGTGGTGGTCATTGCTGAGCATCTCCTCGTAATATCGATGCAGCAGTCCTTGTTCGAACATGAGTTCAAGCGGGTCACTTTCCATCGAAAGAATACTGAATAGTTTGCGACCAAGCATCACAAGAAGCTGCCCTTCCGTGTCATGGGCTTCGATGTCGGAGAGGAATTGTTGACGGAACTCTTTGTCTCGTTGCAGCCGCCAAAGAATGTTTTGGTCGATCGTTGCATGTGTGGCTCCTTGCTGCAGCAGATCGACTTGGTTCTTCATCCAGTCGACGTATGACTCAAAATGTGAACCAGCAATTATCCCCGCGTAGTCTTCCCGTCGAGCCAGTGTATCTTTGATGAAGTACATCAGAGCAACCGCCTTTTTCCTACGCATATCTTCTGTCCCTTCAGCCTCTTCCGGCCTGTTTCTTGTACAGTACGTACGCATTTGGGCACTAGTCATCAAACGGACGTGAGGCTTGGCCAAAAGCTGGTGACAAAGGGGTCGACTAGTATCACAACTCGCCGAGTCTGTCGATTCTGCGCTGCCGATGAACGTTGTTTCAAGGCCATTTAGGACAACCAATAGATCATCAGCTTCCTTTCCAGAAACGACTATGTCTCCAGTCGCTCCTCGGTATCCTCTCAACCGGAAGTTGGCCGCCACTTCAACGTCCCCATTTCTGATTTCTGAGGTGTCTCGGATCCAAAGAGAGCCGATACGGGTGGGCATCATTGCTGGTAGTGGCTCGCCTCTTTGCTGGTGTGATATGGCGGGAACAAGGAGCTGAGCCAGACCGTCAAGAGTCGTCGGGTGAATGATGTAACCTGGAGATTGGTAGCTGACCCTGTCCCTCGACTGCCAGTTATCCGTACTGAGTTGAGCGCTAGCTTGGCCTTGGGTCCCGAAGCGAACATCTTTCAGGGGTTGAAAGCAAGGACCATATTGAATGGCGCCAGCCTCTTTCACGGAGTAGACATCCACGTCTACCTCAAGGCATGCGTCCGATGTGTGTCTGATCCACATGGATGGTGAGTGCTGCGACTGCCAAGGACCAGAGCGTATGATTTGCTTCCGGTCGCTGTCCGCAGTAACGGCACGGACAAAGCCATTGCAGCAATCAATGTAATTCCCGTTTTCAATGATGAAGAGGCGAAATTCCAAATCCTGGCACTCACTTCCGGGGACAGGGCTAACAATAGTGAATTGAGTCTCCACAGAGCCAGTGTCGTTGGAAAAGGTAATGGCATGAGAGAAGGTGGCGTCGCGAATCAGGATGCCCTGCGGGGGTTCCGTGTCACTCTTCAATTGATTGAGAGCCTCCATGGCCATCACAAGCATGCCTGCTGCCGGGAATACGATCTGTCCACCAATGGTATGGTCTTTCAGCCAAGGGACTTCTGCGAGTCGCAGGACGTTACGCCACTGGGCGATCTGAGGATTCCAGTCCAGGTTCCTTGTGCCGAGTAGATCGTGACGTGGTGTGTCTCGGAATCGCAAGTTCCTGCTGAGGCGTCCTTCTCTCCAGTGGATCTGACCATGGTCAAAGGGGTAAGGCGGAAGTTCAGGAATCACTGGACCTTGTCGACGGTTCAGTTTGGAAGCGCCTATTATGTCTGCCGAGTCGATCCCCGCACACCAAAGCTGGCCTATAGCCTTTAGTAGACTCTCGGCCGCGTCGTGTTTTCGAACCAGGGACGGGATGTAGGTGAGGCTTGGATGCTGGACGTTTGCACTGGCGATATGTTGAAGAATTTCCCTGATCGGACCTCTCAAGGCGCCATGCGGGCCCACTTCTAGGAGATGTGTTGCTCTAGTATCTGCTCCAGAACCCTTCCCAAGTCGATGCCGTGGTTTCCTACCCGCCTGAAGAGCCAGCTCGGTGAATGCTCTCTCGAATTCGACTGTGGAGGTGAGATTTTGAACCCAATATTTGCCTTGCCTGACGCTTTTGTGATCAGAGATGTTGCCGGTGACTGAAGAGATCATTGGGATGCAGAACTTGTCTCTCGGCTCATCAAGAAACGGGCCGATAGCTGCCAAGTACTCATCCGCGATGTCTGACATATACCGAGAATGATGATAAGCGATTGGTACTTGGAGCATCCTGGTGAATATCTTGTCTTTCGCAAGCCACTGCTCAAGTCTTGAGAGCTGCGACGAGGGCCCGGTCAGAGTTACATTCTTGGGGCTGTTCACGCAGCCTACCTCCACCACTCCAAGTCCAGCTGGAGCATCTTCGTCAGATAGCCGCTCAAGGTAGGGCGTGATTTCTGTACGAGAGATTCCGACAGCCATCATGGTCAGAGCGCAGTCTCGTGCCTTCTTTGCCAGATTCCCCGACAGGGTGCCGCGATAGAAAGCGACTTTGACAGCAGAAGAGTGAGAGATAGCGCCACTTGTATAAGCCGCTGCTATTTCTCCCGACGAATGGCCGAGAACAACTGACGGTGAGATCCCTAAGCTGTTCAACAAGTCCACAAGGGCAATCTGAAGACACGAGGTGAGTATTTGGCTGTACTCAGGCGTGTCGACAGAAGAAGCCTCATGATTCGATCGAAAGACATCGACAACTGACCAACTACATCCTAGGGCGCTCAAAGCCTTGTCAGAAGTCTTCAGACTTTCCAGGAAAGCCGGAAACGATAGGAGCTCCGCTCCCATGCCGTGGTATTGAGCCCCTTGACCAGTAAAAATATATGCTACACGAGCATTTTGCACGGCTTTGGTAGGATTCGATGGAGTGACTGAGCAAGCCAGATGAGAGCTTTTTGGATCAATGACGGCAAAGGACCTCCAAGAGAAAGTGGTTCTTCTGGCTGCGAGAGTGTACGAGACACTAGCCCAGTCCGGGAGTTTGTCAATGAGACGCTCGGCATGTTGCTTGACAAGGCGCTCGGCGCCCTTCTTGTCTGGCGCTGACCACACGAGCAACTTCGCAGTGGTCTCCTCGTTGACCGAGCTCGAAGAATCCGAAATTTCGCCATTGTTGTGATAGGATGGAATCTTTGTCTGGTGGAGGCCATCGAGGCGATGCATTTGGAGGTAGTGATGAGCATCGTCAAGTATGACAATAGCATTAGTCCCGCCAAAGCCGAAAGAGTTGACCTGGAGCGGGATGATTAGTGAGGGAGTCAACATCTCTGGACGTCCGAGGATACTTACACAGGCCCGACGCAAGGTAGGCACAGGCCACGGGACTGCCTTGTCTGGGAACTGATTGATTGTTAGTCGGTTTGCCCAAGCCTCACTGGGCACGGAGAGAGCCAGACTCACACGTAGGTGAAACCTTTCCGCCTGGATCTTTGGGTTGAGCGAAGAAAAGCCAGCAACGGGAGGTATGACACCGCTTTCGAGGACCAGAATTGTCTTGATTACACCTGCAAGCCCACTACAACCTTCCAGGTGACCAATATTTGCTTTGACTGCGCCGATGTACAGTGGGTCCTCCGAAGAACGGTGCTGACTGAAAGCAACACCTATAGCATTGGCCTCGATCGGATCGCCCACAGGAGTGCCTGTGCCATGAGCCTCAAAGAACCGGGTTGGATGTACATCTAGTCCAGCCTGTGTGTATGTGCGGCGGATCAGATCCACTTGCGAGTCACCATTTGGCTGTGTTATGCCGGGAGTTCGACCATCCTGATTTGAACCGGTATTGCGAATGACGGCTCTGATTGTGTCACCATTTTGCACTGCGTCGCTTAAGCGTTTCAGTACAAGGACCGCGTGGCCTTCCCCGCGGGCGTAACCGTTAGCTCGAGAGTCAAAGCTCCATGAACGGCTATCCTTGGATAAGAAGTTGAAGTCTGTCATCATCTTCATAAAGTTGGGATGGTACACCAAGTTTGCGCCCCCAACTAATGCCTGGAAGTTCATTGAAGGTTAGCAGCGGTCGAGCAGAAAATAGAGACTGCGGAAGAGTTAGAGACATACCATGGAGCAGTTATTCGCCTTGAGATCTTGGCATGCTAGATGGAGCGCGACCAGGCTTGAGGAGCAAGCACTATCCAAGTTCATGGACGTGCCTTTGAAGTCATAGAACCAGCTCACTCGATTGGCTAGCATTGAAGGTGCAACTCCCATGATTGCGTGGCGTTGTTCAGCTTCGAGATCTTGCTGGAGGATGCTCAGGTAGTCGTTGGTAAAACAACCTGTGTACACAGAGGTATCTGTACCAACGCATTGCCCCATTGGTATCCCGGCTGTTAAACCCTGGTCAACTTCGCTGCTTTTTGTGTGCCGGATATGGTTGGCCAGTGCTACATACCATTTTCAAGTGCGTGGTATGAGACTTCCAACATTCGTCGATGTTGCGGATCCATGCAGGCGGCTTCCTCGGGGCTTATAGAAAAGAATGGAGCGTCAAACGCCCCAAGATTTTCTTTCACGAAATGACCACCTCGAAGAGGGATCTGGAAGTTACTCAGTTTTGTCCGTTCAACTATCCTTCGTTTGTACTAGCTAGGCGACTCACAGAGCTCGGGCGATCGGCGTCCGGGTGATAGAAGGCGTCAATATTGAGGCGATCCGTGGGGAACTCTGTGCTAGCAGACCTCCCATCGTAAAGCATTTGCCAGAACCTTTCCGCAGAGTTGGCGTCGTCAGGAAACTCAAAGGCGAGCCCAATCACTGCAATCGCAGGACTCTCACTGTCCATGGGTGTGTTCATACTGCCCATTGTTATCGAGGAATTGTGAAACCTCGGGATACCAAAAATTGGGTTTATTTCCAGACGTGTAGATATCTGCCTTTGGATAGGAAATCGGACAGCAAGCAAGCCAAAATAAGGTTCGAACAGTAGAGAAGTGGCAACTCAGGTTCTTAGGCCTTGCAAAGTCATGGAGAGGGGTCAAAAGTCAGATGTCAAAAGACGAGCGTATGTATTAGAAATGTGCCCCGGGCAGTGAGACCTAAGTAGTCTCAGCAGTCACTGTCTGTACAACCTTGGAAGAAGAGTTGGGGAGGTGGGGGCCAAGGGGATTGCCCTATTCCGAGGCTCGGAGCCATGATCATGAAGATTCCGATAAATGCATATTGGACAGTGTTGAGTTCAGGAAGATTCAGAAAGTATCTGTACATGTATCTCACACGTCCCTGCATGAGACTAGTGGGTCTTACGCCGCATAGGCGCGTCTGTAAATCTGCTATGTCCGAGGTACACAGTGTTCTCACATGTGCAACAGTTACTACGTTCTAAACCTATTCCGTCATAGGAAGGTATCATCCAATCCTTCTCGATGGTACCTGGTTCCCTTCGGTTCCTTTCTTCTAGGTTGTGTGGTGCCGAGTTTGACTGAAGGATTTCCTCGAAAGGCTCGCTGATTTCAAGTCCTCGCAAATCCAAGCAAAATGAGAGCATGAATCTTATGAAAAGGCAGAATCTACATATAGGCCTACTCTCAGAAAGTCTCGGAGTGACTTGCCATAGCCTTCGCCAGAGCTTCCACTTCATCTGACTTCCTCGGGACATCATGGCCGGCAGTGTGGAGGATTTTTACACTTGCCCCGTTTTTACATAGTTTCAGTAGCAACTGACTTCGGCCCGGGAACTGGTCGTCCTCCAAACAGTAGGCATGAATAGTGTGCGTGTCGATCTTCATATCCTCTGCCAGAGTTTCGGCATTTGTCTCTTCCAGATGCCCGCTCTGGAGCCGCTCCCAATTCTGAGGGGGTATTCCGCAAATGAAAACAGCAGATTTGACCATGTCTTTGGCTTTTCGCATGCTGGCATCGGTGTTCGCACCCAGTAAAAGTGTGGCGATGAGGGAAGCACCTAACGAGAACCCCAGGACGTGATGGAACGGGCCATTATCACAAAGATATGAGGCCAAGTCGCGTACGGCTTCGGCAGCACTTGCAGCAGTTCCGTCGTAGTAGCTGAAGCAGTTAAAGGAATGTTCTTTTCCGTAGGCGGCTTCGATTCCTGGGGCCGCGGGCCACGGGTGGCCGCCATCGACAAAGCTGAATTCGTAAGACTCCCCCAGACAGTAGCGCAGAGATGCTGGCCCACGCGTCAATGATGCACCGTCACGCCGATCTAGAGCCGGGTACTCGGGCAGGTAATGAATACTGACCAGTCTGTGCCTCAAGGATCTATTTTTACTCAGTTTCTGCAAGCGCGGCAACCGGGTATTGGTGTACTCACATCGCTATTGCTTCCGATTCCGTGGAGACATAAAACCTTGTACTTGTCTTGGGCTGCCATCATGCAATGATACCATAAATTGTGTGTGCTGGAGTGCTTGACAGAACTTGGCAAAAATATATTACGTTAAACCACACAAGATACTAAAAGGGGAGGTGGAGTGGGGGCAGGGGAGACAAATTTAATAAAGTGTTGATTCTACATGCACCCTGCCGTAAGGTTGGACAACTTTGGGTGTTGCTAACAGCGACCACGGCAGGCCTGGGGATGGGTGCTGCACATGATGACAAGGGGGTGGAATGGTGTGTTCGCAGCTGAACAGTGAAAGTCAAAAGCTGGCATGGGCTCTCCAACCGGAGGCGCAGGACATGGCTCGTTGCCGGTTCGGTCTCGACGGTTGTGTCCAACTCCACATCAGGCTCCCTGGCAAGCCTGGCATATCTGCTTGTGCTGTCATCCCTGGGTTCAATCACCCAACATGTACATGAGCTGAAAACCCACTGACGAAAGCTACCACAGAAGAAAGGCGATTCGCCATGCCCCCAAAGAGAGCGGGCCTCACGCCACAGGCCGGCCGAGCTGCATTCCTGGCTAGGTTCGTGGTGTGGGTTTCCACTACTGCAAGTGCAAGCACAGAGGTGTCATGGTGCATCTGCAGATGGACATGTTGGCGGGCGGATGGACATGTTGGCGGGCAGATGGACATGTTGGCGGGCATTCTCAGCAGAAGCCGGGTTTGCCAACGTATGTTGGACCTTGCGTTGCCAAGGTGGCCTGCAGTCTGATGTTGCATTGGTATGCAACATCAGGGAGCCCCGCCACCACTGGAGAAATTTAGTGGACCAGAGCCTCACGGGGTAGGCAGCCATTCCCGAAAGGTGACAAGCCCAGATAGCCCCACCATCCAACCTGATTTGCTCGGTCCAAATGTTCCTGCCCCTGCCTCTACCGAGAAACCTGGGTAGGTATCATTTTGTGTCTCGATGCGACCCAATGGGACACCGGTCCCACGGCACAGAAGCACTTGCGTGTTCACCAACATCCAGCGCAAAGTCCAGCCTGGAAGACCACAAATGGACCAATCCTCCGATGTACACGCACTACTGAGGCGTGAAGATTCTGATCAATTCATACATCGAGATCATTGACCCGACATCGGAGGCTCACACTGGCAATTAGTGTTGGCCAATACTGATGTCTGGGATTTACACACATCTTGCCTATTTTTCACTAATCCTAATGAGTGTCATCAGAAAACTACTGGTACTCTTGCCTAGATACACCCAATCAACCTCTCTGACTTCAGACCACACCATAAAGAAGATAGTATGCGTCATTAGTAACCTCTGTAATACACAAGGCCTTGTCCCGACTGGCACGAATATCGTCGTCCCGTCCCCAGTGATGCTTCATAGTACCGCTCGAGGCTCCTCTGCTGTGATCCTGAATTCGCGTCGAACATGGGGTGGGCTCAGTGGCTCCCTGTCAGAAAAGCTGCCTTGTTCGTAAGGTGCATCCCCAGTCTCAATGCGCACATTATGAAGGTTGGATTGCATTGTGACTTTTGACATCTCCAAGTCTTCATATTTCCCATGCAACGGCTTTTTGGGCCCAAATGTTGACTGACCAGAGGGATAAGATGACCCTTTGAGTCTGTTGTCCACGCGAGCCTTGAATAGACTGTAAATGACGGGGAGATTGGCACAGACAATGGAGGCATTCAGTTCAACACCTGTCCATATACCAGGGACAGCAAATGTGTCTAGACAGAAAGGCATGTGAGAAGACAAGTCCAGCAGAGAAAAGAGATTTTGAAACGTACAGGTGAGGTCGTTCACATCAACGGTCAGCATATAGACAATACGGACACAACTTGCCACAATTACACTGTATCTGATCAGCAACACAAACAACCCTGGTTGGTTTCGAATGACAAAGCTTACAAGGCCCCAAGCAGAAAGACCAGTGATACCAGAACTCTGCGTCTGAAAGACAACTGCAGGCGCCAGACACGAGCTTGGGGAATGACCATGATGATGAGATCCAGGGTCATGTTTATAACGGCCATGGAACACCAAAAGGCTTTGCTGTGTATAGTTGTATGTGGCATCGTCAAATCCCATTGCGCCTGAACAGGATTAGTTGCAAAGATGAGGCCGAAGAATGCAGCAAGAAAGTATCCCAAAAGTAAGACACCGATGATGTACAGTTGAGTCCGGAAAACGCGATCGATACCAAAGAATCGGTAATAGAGGCATAGCACTGAGGCTTTGGAAAGTGTGATACTGGCGTTGTATAAGACTTGGTTTGCAGTTGCAATCTGCAAAAAGCAATTTTATAAGTCTCATGGCCTCAGACAGCCTCATTATTGGGGTGCGTACCTGCATGTGCATGTTCAATTCCCAAAGTGCATACTCGTTGATATGGTACCCTGCATGGACCAAGGTGGCTACCAAGGCAATTGTGATCATGAATCCAAAGGCAAAAATGAGAGCACCGAGGACACACCAGTCATCCCACATAAAACCCATGGATAGGCGCTGGAAGAATCGAAGGCCAGTACATATCGTTGAGATAGTGGTTATAACCGATGTGACCACTATGAACTTGACATAAATAGGACTGATGTGATCTGGGTGCAGTGTGGGGGCGGCGGATGAAGCCATGATCAGATTGTGGTCTAATGAAGCGGATGAGAATGGTGTGGCTGAAGAAGAGCAGAGGTACAGGGCATGTTCAAAGGGTCATCACGACGGCAGCTTTATAAATCAAAACCAAGCAAGTCGTTCAATGGTATTTCTGACCGGCATGCAATGTTAGTATGCACGGAGGGTCCAAAATTAGAATCATAGAGGTACATTTGGAGGCCCAGCCAGGCCCATCACTCTGTTCACTGCCCGTCCCGTACCATCTCCCACTATGCCTTTCCACTCGGTCTGGACTCTGCGGCCCAGAGGTGGTAGATCTGCTTTTCAGGCTAGCTTGAATGAACCTCCCCCTAGTAGCCGGGGGGCTCAGGAATGTGGTGGGGGCGTGAGGTTCACAGGGTGGGGTTGCAGCCACGGGGTGTAAGTAGTGACAACAAGCATGTAACACGTGCACGTAGCCCAAGACACAGCTGAAGGATGAGGACCTTTGGCAGCCTTGAAATGAGAGTCTGAAGGGTACATTTCGACTCCGGTCTTCGCGTCCTCTGGTGTCTTTCAGAACTCACACACATCTCATCATCTCTTCGAAGACGCACAAAAACACACACATACACAGACATCAACCTTCAAGCCTTCACACCATCCACCATCATTGTATCTCATCATGAGTCCTCCTACAAAGCCGACCTTACTTTTTGTTCATGGAGCTTGGCATGTTCCTAATACCTATCACAAGCTTATCAGCGCCCTTCGAGCTGTAGGCTTCGAGGTCCACGTCCCAAGGCACCTTTCCACGAATGAGAGCCGACCACCAAACGCTGACCTCGGGTCGGACACTGAAGCACTTCGGTCCTATGCTACCAGCCTTGTTGAAGCAGGCCACACCGTCGCGGTCTTGATGCACAGCTATGGCGGTCAAGTCGGCACCAACGCCCTGTATGGTCTAAGCAAGGAGGCCCGCGCCGCCCAAGGTCAGCAAGGAGGCATTTCCAACTTGATCTACATGGCTGCCTTTGCCCTACCAGAAGGCAAGAGCATGGTTGACATGGTCGAGGAATTTGGTCACATGGATCGCATCCCTATGGCGTTTGACTTTGACGAGGACAAGAGTTGTGTGCTCAAATACCCCAAGGAGAGTCTCATCGGCGAGCCTTACCTCGACAAACTGAGCAGTGATGAGCTGAAGGCGTTCGCTGACAGTCTTGTCCGCTGGAACGGCAAGTGCATGTACTCCCCTATCGTGAACACGCCCGCCTGGAGTGACAAGGTTGGAGTGTCCTACATTTACACAACCGACGATCTCACCGTTCCTGCGGATTACCAGAAGAGCATGGTTGGTTTGATGGAGAAGGAGGGAAAGGTAGTTGAGACGGTCGAATTGCAAACCGGCCATTCTCCGAACCTGACGGCCACAGACGAAGTGGTGGATGCAGTTGTCAAGTTCACGTCGGGCTAAGTAGGTCGGGGGCTTAACCGTTCACATCATTGTGGGAGATTCTACAGTAGCACAATAGTGAGAGAACCTCGGTCAACGTATTTGCTAAAAATTGACGTCCTGTTCATTTGACACAATTTTCCAGGTCGTTTGTCATCCTCAAAGTCGATATTGCAGCTTGGGGTCAGGTCGACCCCCTCATTGCTGAACACCTGAGATGTGACAGGGTCGTGCCGCCTTCTCCTTGACCGGTCACAGCAGCCTGGGTCAGGCTTGCCGGATCAAATGTGCCGACGGGCCCTGTATCTGTCCAGTACAGGTAACTACACAGTATTGGACCTGGAAACTTTGGCAGTGATGCTCAACTATTGGCTGGACACAGGCTTGTTGGTTCGCCTTGTTGGGCTGAGCCACATTCCTGCATGCAACAGAGCCTCTTTAGCGCCAACCTGCCTGCATGCTTGGGAAACCCCCTAAGGCTAGGCAAAGAACACACTGCTGATCTGCGGCCCATCACGGCCCATGTCGCATCTAATAAATTGACATGGGCGGGCCCCTTGTTCCTTCTGCCCCGGGCCCCACGGGGAGGGTCTGAGGCCCAAAGGTTGATCCCATAATGCAACCTTCTTAAAACGGAACCAACACGACGACATATACATATTAATTTGGGTGTAAGGCGTTCATTGTGCACTGGGGCTGTTATGTACCTCCGTATCGGTGCGCTATCCATTTTGACCGGTGCGAATGTCCGCATTCTTACCTGATACCCCACCGCTGGCGCCAGATGTCACCACGCCTCACTCGTGCAGTCTTGCGTGTGATGATAGGCCCTCAGAATAGACAGCTCATATCAGACATGGCTGCTCTATCAGATTGGCTCACCGCCCGACCTCGTATCTGTAGGATTGCGTCTGTGAAACACCAACAGGCGCGCAGGATCTGCATGACTGTGCCGCAGACTAAGCAATAACACGCAGCCTGCAGCAGGAGAAGGCTCGGAATTCGACTGACTCGCTCTGCTTGCGAGGGTACCTATCTTCTGTGCTACTGAGCCTTACGCACAACGTTGTACCACACACTGTGTTCTTCATGCACGAGAGACGGTTGATAGGTTACACATTTGGAAAGTTCATGACGTACATTGGAGACTTCATATCGTTACCGTAAATCGACCAAGCTATTACTAGAACGTTTGCTCACGAGGAGGACCAACCGCAGGCTGCGCCCCTGTGACACAACGTTGAATCCTTGCCACCAGAGCGGTTATCCGCAGATGAGATCCGGCCATTCAAGAGTCTTGCTTCTTCCCCACCACCGTCCACCTGGTGAAAGCCCAACATGCTCCTTGGCGAGTCTCCTCATGCACTCGAGGCAAGAGCTGCTCCAATGCTTGTGTCACCTCGGTACTTCTTCTGGTCTGCGTTAGCGAGTGATGGATCTGCAGTGCACACTGATGCATGGAGAGCGCCATTGCCGGCGGGGCCTCGCGTTTGTCGCTTTCCACAACTGAAAGCCCGGCTGCCACGAAGAGCTCGGGGAGCTGCTGGACCCACTTGGGGCTCAAGCGCGGATCCCGAGGCTGAGAGAGTTGCAAGAGTTGTGCGAGGGCTGAACTCTGGATGGCTGGATCCACCTTCTCAATACGCCATGAGGCCACGTCGACTCTGCCAAGGCAGTCAGTCAATGATAAGGCTGGGCAGGTAAATGCGAGGGACAGTGGTAAACTTACTCGCCCCACTGGAGATGGCCACCCGGTTCTATGGCAAGGTCAGAAACTTGGGCTCGCCGGCAACAAGAGCAGTTACAACTCACTGAGAAGCTTGGCCAGGTTGCTGAGGGCTTGGGGAACCTCCTCATCGAGGAGGACGAAGGCGAAATTGCGGATGTGGACGACATCGTAGCATCCCAACAGGTCTGTTGGCACATCGCCCTTCAGGTCGAAGTGACGTAGGGTTACATTGGGTGGTAGCCATTGACGCGGAGGCGCGGCGTCAAATGATATGTCCAAGCCATCTAGCTGAGCAGATGGCAAGTGTGGGCTGAGATCAGTAACCCAAGCACTATGAGTGGATGAATCAGCGTTTAGCGCCGTTGTTGGGTGTCTCGCACACTGCAGGAACAGTAAGGTACTCACGCCGTCCCGGTTCCTACATCGGCAATTCTGAGGTTGGGCAGTGAGACGGGTATCTTGGGGTGGATGCGATAACCGAACAACTCCACCCAGATGTAGTGCTGCAGATTTATTCTTTCGGGTTGTGGTTGGTAAATATACCCCTCTGAAGTCAAAGTCTGGAGCGGCTGCATACTTACCTGTTGCTATCCACGTAGTCACGGGTAAACACGTATTCAGGCCTGGTTGACATGGTCTAGGGTAGGACTGGGGGCTGAAGTGAACTTCACTCGATGATGGTCTCATGCGTGGTGTGCGGTGGCCCGCAAGGCAAAACGACTTGATTTAAATACCCCTGGGTTAGGGGGCCCGCAGTACCTAGGTAGAATGGGGCAGATCACCGGACAGGCTAACGGCAAGTTTCGTTCAAAAGTTTGCCTCATTGGGCTTATCAGGTTCCTGGTTCTTAATGTGCTTGGATCTCGCATGCATCATGTATCATGCCAACTGTGTACCTTTCACTTCCACCGGGAATCGGTTAGATGAATAGTTCGGTATGCAATATACCAAGCAGAACGAACCTCAACAGCCGAGCTACGGACCTCCTTGGTAATCTATTATTAGATACAGTATCGCTGGCTGTTCTTTTCGCAGAGTCCTATGTAGGTGTACAAGCCCCTGTAGAAGTAAAGGATAGGAAAGCGAATGCTTTGAGGTTTCCTTCTGCGGGATAAGACCGGAGTACCTCCTTGCAGTACTATTCAACAACATTCACTTTCCAGCACATTACTTCGGACACTTGACCAGCTCACCATCGTCCAATTCTCCTGCACCTACAGGTGGACATAACAACCGAAGCTTCTTGGAACTCAAGCTTTTCTTTCCCTCAATTCCGCCCAGCATGTTGACAGACTCTTTCAACATCTAAAGCGCTGCTGTCCTTGGCTTGGGAGCCCACTGGGGATTCTCCATCCATGGCGAGAAGGATTTGAAAACTGCAGATATTGCTCGCTTCCATTGACCAGGGGCCATCGGCTTGGTTTGTTTCAGCCAGAACTCCCATAATGTAACTCTTCAGGAGACTCTCTATCAAGTCCTGAAGATAGGAGTGGCCTACATCATTTCGATATTCACCACCATCACCATTTATCGCCTCTTCTTGTCTCCTCTGTGCCATATACGAGGTCCTCTGCACATGAGCATCACTAAACTCACGCACGTGTTGAGTCAAGTGAAGCATCGTAACAGCAAGTTGCTACATGCTCTGCACAAAGCTCGAGGCGATATCCACAGGTATTGGTGTCCACCCTATTCTCACTATTGGTATCCAGCTAAAATAGAATACTTTCAAGGCCCCAACGAAGTCACAATATTTGGCTGGGATGCCTTCCAGCTGGTCCATGGCCCAGAACCTAGTAGTTGTGGTCGGTCAGCCTACTATGACATACTTCATCCGATGGAATCTGGACACTGGGAAAATGACAAGACCACTGTCCTGGAAGAGCCGATGCGGGCCTCGAAAGCATAAAACCAGGCGACAGAGAGCGTAACACTGGAAGCTGGCGGGAGCCAGGTATATATGCTTCAGCCAATGGCCTAAAACGGCTCCTTGAGGCAGGTGATGATGCTCACTGCTACAGTACCAGGATCAACTGACTTCACATTTGTGCACTGAAGAGCATCAAAGAATGGCTGGACGGCTTGGGGCACCATCACCTTTCCCACGTCCGTACCGCTGTGGGAACATCGCTCAAACAAATCGCCCCGTACAAGCCAGAGAAGGAGTCTCGATGACCTCCTCTGCACCTGATGTTGAGGGTTTGTTTGGCAACTCATGGTCAGCGCATTCGGTGGGCATGGCTGCAGTGGAAATACTCCGTATCTGTTATAATTACTTGGCCATCTTGCCTATCTGAAGCGATTTTGTTGCCGATTTTATTCCTATGCTTGCAATGCCAATGCGACCCGACATATGGGCGAGGAACCCGTGGGGATGATACAGACAGGAGGACTTTGCATTAAAAGTAATTGGGGGAAATGAAGATGTATTGAGACTCTCGGGTCCCCATCTCTCCATCAATGACGTCTATCACGTATCATTACCTGGGTGCTTCGACACATTAGATGCTAGGATGGAGACAGAGAAGATGAAGGAGAAACTCGAGCAGCAAAAATTCGTGGGGATTTCGTCCTTAACCTGTTGAATCGAATTGGAGTCCAGCCCCACTCATCCGCACCGACTCCACCTAATATACTTCGTCTGACCAACCAGCGGTGTCACAATCGTACTCCTCGTACTCCTTTTCACACCCTTGACCGACGATGAAGAGTTTCCTTGTCCGCCGCAGAATACCCACACGGCCCGCAGTACAAGCCGTATATTGAAAACACATATTGCAACGTTATCGAAACTTCAGGCAATGCCAGCCAGAGGGATCGTCTCTCGTCTTGGCTCTCTCGCCTTGGCGTTAAGCGCGACGCCCTCTTTCACACCTTTGAGCAATGTCGTCTTCGGCATCCGGACAAGTGCTTCAGCCCGAGAACAGCTGCAGCATGATGTCTCCTCCATCGAGCACAGAGCCAATGGACACTGACTTATAGTCAGAAACGGCGAGCTTGCGATCACGTGTCACCAATCGTGTGCTCCACCACTGTGCTGCTTGCTTTATTTAAATGTGAGCTTCCCACACTCTTGTCACTGGCATTAGAAACCAATCAAGTTGCTCTATTCGGTACATCACGCTCGGAATCGTGACATCAGGAACACTCGATCTATCTCCCCATCTTCTACATTGTAACCGTCTTGCGTAGGAGCCGCCGCATTCTGTCATACACGTCTCCCAGCATGGCTCCCACGACTGAAATCCTTCTCCAACAGGCTGTCCAGCCTCTCCCAGCCCTCGCCATCGTTGTTTCTTTGGTACGCATCAGACTCTGACTCTTCCCTTTTCAATATCATGTTCAATGCCTACTTACATAAGTGGCTCTGTGCTAGTGTCTCTCCTACGTCTTAGCGAAAGCCCTTTATAACGTCTTCTTTCATCCTCTGCGAAGTTTCCCCGGGCCCAAAACATGGGCTGCAAGCCGCATCCCCTACACCCTCGCCCAAATCAGCGGAAAGCCGCACAAACAACTGCTGGACCTGCACAACAAATATGGGCCCGTTGTCAGAATCGCCGACAACGAGCTCTCATTCATCCTCCCCGAAGCGTGGAAAGACAACAACGGCCATCGCAGCGGAGGCAGACCCGAGAACACAAAGGAGGCACTGGCCATTCTCGGTAACGAGCACAACCTCTTCGGTGCGAATCTTGAGGACCACAGCCGGATGCGCCGAGTCCTCTCTCACGGCTTCTCCATGCAGGCCGTGATGGATCAGCAGCCTCTCATCTCCACCCACGTCGACCTCCTCCTCCAAAGACTGCGCGAGCATTGCGAAGGGGGCGCTCGCCCTGTGGATATGGTGGCATGGTACAACCGCGTTACATTTGATGTCATCAGTGACTTGTCTTGGGGCGAGCCACTGGGATGTCTTGAGAAAGAGCAAGACCACCCGTGGATAGTGGCCCTGGGCCACACGGTCAAGTCCCAGATGTTTCTCGGGCTCGCTAAACGCTTCCCACCCTTCACTGCCTTGCTTAAAGCTTTGATACCGAAGGAATTGACTAGGTTGGAGCAGGAGAACTTTGCACTGGCCGCGGCGAATGTGGAAAAGAGGATTGCGTTGGACGATTCGCGCCCGGATTTCATGGAAGCCATGATCCGTCAGAAAGGGGGCAGGGTAAGTGATGACTTCATGTTTTGTGGTCAATATCCGAATTGACAGTTTACTAACTGCCTTGTTTAACCAGGAAATACAAAAGCATGAAATGGTCAGCAACGCCTTCTTGCTCATGCTCGGCGGCTCCGAGACGTCCGCGACCGCGCTGTCAGCAGCCACGTACTTCTTGACGGCTCATCCAGAGGCTTTATCCAAGCTCACCCACGAAGTCTTATGTACCTTTCAAACAGAGGAGGAAATTAACATCAACACTGTTCAAAACCTCCCATACATGCAAGCCGTTCTGGATGAAACCCTTCGACTAAACCCGCCTCTTCCTCACACTTCGCCGCGCGTAGTCCACAAAGGAGGCGACATCTTCTGCGGGTTCTTTGTACCGGAAGGCGTAAGTTTCTTTCACACTGCGAAACCATGGGGGAATGGAAACTGTAAGGTAGTTACTAACCACTTACACAGACTGTCGTCGGAATACCCCAATGGGCAATGTATCACAGCTCTCAGAACTTCAACCTTCCCGACTTGTTCATCCCAGAGCGCTGGTTGGGAGACCCTCGCTTCGCCAGTGACCAAAGGGAAGGCAGAAAGCCGTTTGGATTTGGGCCGAGGAACTGCATTGGAATGAAGTAAGTCGGAACTGAGATCTTGTCACCTTTATCACAACAAGCAATAGCCGGGACCTTCACTAATAGAGATTTACTTCACTAGTCTCGCATACACTGAAATGAGGATCATCCTAGCCAGGATCATCTGGAATTTTGAGATGCAGCTGGCTGATGAGAGTAGGAAGTGGACCGAGTCGCAAGAGGCCTGGGTAGTTTGGGAAAAGCCCGCACTTGGGGTGTACCTAACACCTCGTGAATCACTCGGGTCTTAAGCATAGCAGATGCTCGCTGAGCAACGTCTTAAATCTTGGTCTCCTCTGCTCATGATTCACACAAGTCATGGCGCAAAATCCAGGATAGTCGGAACGCAGCTTGGCTAGTGTCAAGTCCACAGATGTGAGAGAGGTTGTGGCGGTGGATGGAAGGCCAGTGAATGGAGGGTACGTACTGCATATTCACATCCTTTTCTTTTTTCTTCTCCTTATCGTCTCATTACTACAGTATACGTAAATTAAACTAGTTCTACTTCCGTCGTGATTGCCAACCTCAGAGTTCTGTTGAGCCCCCTATCATGCACGTACATCCTCCAAATACATTTGATGGATCCAGATCAAGCCTGAAATGCGAGGGGAACTAAGATTCCGTCTTTTTTGGCCATGGTAGTCTCGTCTCGCGATGTCCTCTCCGACTTCGAGGCTGTCGAACTGGATGCTGGCGTTGTCGTCTTCTTGGCTGCCCATGTTTCCCAAGTGTACAGTTCGGTCTTATGTTATTTTCATTATCATAGCTATAATTCTTCAATTTTGGTGATGGTTCAATTCAATCCAGTTTGTGTGGGGTTTCGGAAACTTTCGGTGTTGCACGAAGGAGTCGTGCATGGACGGTGTGGTGTGGGTTTTCAGCTGTCAGCCGCCTCTACCGCGCGGATCTGCTGCAGCTGGGAACGCTGCCCTGGTTAGACGACGTGTCACACTGACATGACCAGAGAACAAAGTTCTAAAGCCAGCCATGCAGCCAGGCTCCTTTCTAGGCTCTACCGCTTTATAAAGCTGGCTTAGGAGCCCGACTCATATCATCCGCCTTGATCCTCCTTTCTTTCATTCCTCTCTTCAGCGGCGGCCTCTCTTCGATATTTCGACATTAACATCGAGGTGTGCAGCGCCGACTATTTTTCTCGTCGACGTCACGAGGTACGAGTGCTGCGTTCTTTCTATCTCTCTTCAACGCACCGCCGATCCCTTTCTTACGGACATTCTATCTTGAGTTCCTAGAAAAGAGGCTCGGCTTGGCCCCAGCTTGGCGGCTCGAAGCGCTTATTACCCATCTCAGAACGAAGACTGCGAATTCAAGAGGCTGAAAGGCTTGCAGCGGGTGCATTTTGCAACAGGTATCATGGTTATGACTCCTATAGACAATCTTGCAACAGCCTCCTGGGGTTTGAGTATCAGCGACTCAGACTTTGCAAAGCTCAAACGCGGACTCCTGGCTCGGTCCTCGGATGACAGATGGGCCTTCTTAGCCATGTCAGATGAAGAGCTGGTGGAGGAAGAAGCTCAGCGGTGGGCGCCGGAACGCAGGCCGAGCACGCCGGAGGACGAGTTGACCGAAGAAGAGCAAACCCGGCGGGATGAAGCCCTTTTCGAAGAGATGGAACGAGAAGAGCTCGAGAGGATTGAAAAGGATGCGGAGTGGGAAGCTGCGGTGGATTTGATCCATCTGGATGTCAAATGCAACATCTCCATCCGTCATGCCTGGTCGAACACGGAGTGGTGGAGGCTCGTTGTCAAATCGAGAAGCGCGGCCGACGGCGACGCCGGCACTGCCAAGATTGAAGCCATCTTCTGGGGACAGAACGGGCGTGATGAGAAGCACACTACGGAGGAGCAGGCCAAGATCGACGTCGTCCTGAAGTGCAGGGCTTGGCTGGGGTGCGACATTGATGCCGCGCCAGACTACGACCCTATGGAAGTAGGTAGTGTGTTCTAAAGAGTTGCGGCCAGAAGGTTGATTGAGCTGAAGGGAGCAGCGAAGCTGTGTGCCTGTTTGAATACAGGAAAAAACAACCAGGAGCACATGGACACTGGTTCATGGCCTGTCAGCTCGAGTGGAGTTACATGTGGGAGGTCTACCGTCTTCTGGCCGGTCAACCAACATCGCCACACTCTCGGAGAGTCTGTCGCAAACTAACTCTGAAGGAGGAGACATGATTGTCGAAAGTCTCACTGATTGGTTTCACAAAGACTGTCTATAAATGCGACGTCCTCTGTGCGATTGTGACCTACCTAGGTACAGTTCATCTCATCAGCAACATTAAACCCCGAAGATGCGCTTCGTTTCTTTCGCAACTTCTGCTCTTTTCCTCACCTGTTGAAGCCCCACGCTCTGCCCAACTCCACTCCAAACTCCTCGCCCGACAACAACATCGCACCCAACACGGGAGAATTTGTGTCCCTTGCTGCGATCCCGGACGTCGTCGCCGAAGACGAGCCCAGTCGCACCCTATCTGCCGATAAGTGTGCTATCATCCTTTGGATAGCGGACTGGGACCTGTCACTGATGACCTCGTGATTATGGGAGGGTACAGAGGGTCTGTCCTCCGGTCTGCTGAGGCCCCCCACAGGCAGCTATGGGTCCCGGTCAAGGTTGGGCTAAATGTGAGGAAAGTTCGATTATGTGGTCTCGTTTTCAATCTGTACACATATGCTTCTTAAGCAATATGCATCCAGTCCCTTCATACACTGATAAACGCTTAAACACCCTGCGTTTAAAAAAACAATACAATGTCGATAACAGTAGATTTTTAACACAATTATAGCTTGTGGCTAAGAAAACAATGATAGCCTTGTGACAGCCGCACAGACGAGGCTAGCAAGAAAAAGTTCGATTATCTTAGCTTCATTAGGCTGCATTGGTTGTGACTCATAGTCATAACGGTTGCAAAGGGTCAAGGGGTGGGTCGAAAAGGCATAGGGGGCAGTACATCACTCACATTCTGTGACTTGCCTGAACAACGTGGAACAATCCGTACACGCGAGCTTTTTCATAGAGAGTGTCCCCAGTAAAGAGTTCCCCGTAGAGCCAGTTCCCAGTACAATAGGGAGGCCCACTGCCTAGGCCGACCAACCCTCCAGTACTGAAGAGGCTCATGCCGGTCGAGTTCCGTTCGTAGAGGTTGGGTGTGAACCGAGCATGCGAGCGAAAAGCTAGCAGGGAAGCAGGGAACAAAGTGTGCCCTCAAAACAGTCAAAGATCAGAATGGGGAAACAAGTAACGAGTTCCAATTTCAGGGGAATGGGAAAAGAGGATTTAGGCGCGCGTGCCGCGTTTATGCTGCGGTATATAAAGTGCGCAATGAGCATGTTATATCACATACGACCATACGTATCAGAAAATTCGGGATCCCGTCCGCTCTCCCATAGACAAGCTGGTAACGGCTGGATTAGTAGTTGGGTCGGTGACGACCAGCGAATACCCGGTGTTGTATGTTTTCTTTTGCTCCTTTTTGAGTCTTTTTTAATGCACCTGTTACTTGGTTGGGTTTTATACTCCCTCCCCTATTATGTGCAGACTTTCTATTTATTTTAATGACTTGGAAGGTGCATCTTAGCCGTGTTGGGAAGTTGATGCTACATAATTAACAGTGCTAGATAATTAGACTTAATACTAGAGGCCCGTAATAATATTTAGCTTTTAATTATGAATAGCTTGTTGATGTTGCTTTATGCGTTAATGCTGGACGTGATTATCCACTGACACTTGAGAGGCCTTCGCCACCACAGCCCAAACTTATCCCCGTCACAACCCCATTCTCTTCCCTTCTCACTATCCCGACGGCCACTCTCAAGACCTTGCAAGCTAAGAGCCCCCTCAAGAGTTGCAGCATCTAGCTGAAGTCAAACCGCCATCGTTGTACGCGGTGCAAAGCTTTTCACAAGGATCATAGTTAGCTAATGGAATCAAAGATGAAGATATGCTTTGGGAAGAGCAAGGATTCCTATGTACCGGGTAGTTGGGATCATAAACCTGGCAGTAGTTCCAGTTCTGCGGTTGACCAGCTGGGGCGTCGCAGCCCCAAGAATTGCCACGATGCTCAACACAAGCTCTCTTGTTCACTGCAGCCGCATCCACTGCAACTGCAGCGAGACATAGAAGTGAAATGGCAGAGAAGCGCATAGTGTTGTTAGGTGCCTTTTGGCTTTTTTCTTGAAATCTTGAAGAAGGGAAGGCGAAGAAGTAAAGGTTGCTGGGAGTGACGTGGAAGTGATTCGTGCTCGATGAGCTGTTTCAGTGTATCTATTATATAGTAGATGAATGAAGATCTTTTCCCATATTGAATGATGATCCTTTCTAATCTTAACCTGGAATATGCTGGCAACAAAGGCTATGGCTTATACGCATCTGCCTACTCGCTTATGTCTTGTCAGCTGGGGCTCAGTATTGTGGAGCGCGCTTCAGCTCAGGATTGCTAGTGCTGAGACTTGCGGGGCCTGTCAAATGGAATGACTCGGACAGTCCCCGAGCGATAGTGAGCCCAGGAATGTTCTGATCTGTCAATTTATTGCTGAAGGCTGGGCAGGTGACAGGGAGAAAATGGTATTAATGGAAGCTCATTATTAGTACTGGCAACAGTGGCTAGTATATAGCCAGCTGCTGAGAACTATACATATGAAGATTGAATGTAGCTAATAGATTAATTTAGTTGAAAATTATAAGTTGAACTAAATTGAGCTTTAGGAAGGAAAAGTTCTAGGGCAGTGGTATCCTTTTGATGGTTGGTGCGGTGGTGCAACATAGCTGACATGTCTCTTGGTAACGAATGTGCCACATAGTGGAGATGACTCGTGATGGTTGTTTACTGCTATAGAGTATATGCTGAACTGAGTCTGAGCGCAAGTCTGTTCTGGTCTCTTGTTGTAGCTTGTTTTGCTGTGGCTAGACAACTTCAACGTGGTTCCACTCATACTAGTAGTACATATCACGGCGAGAATCGATGCTAAAATATGTTTCAAACGCTGGGAAGCGTATTGGGATCCACCTTCTTGCCTTCAATCGCATCTTGCTGCTCCTCGGCGACTACGTCGGCCGGGATGCGATCCGGGACGTCGTTGGTGAGGACAATCATCGGGCCAAGGGCTGCAGCCATAAGGCCAAAGGTAACGCAGCTTGAAAAAGGTTTGTCAGAATACAGTAGTCGTGGAAGTTTCCTTAGGGACTTGCTTAACTCACAACCCAACGAGAGTACTCAAGTTCGCGTTCGTGTTCAGGCCGTAGGACACTGCTTGGCCCACTGCTTCTACGCACCTGAATGCGGCTCCATTGCGAACATTGGCTTTGCTTCGTGTTAGAGCCTTTCCGTTACAAGTCGCACCTGTCAAGAGAATCAAACTTACATTGTGCATCAGTAGCGAACGAGGAGATCAGCCAGTACATGTACGATTGCGAGAGCGGGCCAGTGGTCTGCACGAAGAAGTACGGCAGAAATGCGGAGGGATATAGTGGTTCTTCCCAATCGATTGCCCCAGGGTTGTGTTTGTCGAATCGTACCTGCATCACGATAGACCATATGTAGACGCCCATGTTGACGAGGACGACTGTGTAGAGACCGAGCTGGGCTCTTCGTCGCTGGCTCAATCCTTTGATGTCAAGGATGAAGCCTAGTCCAAAGCAGCCCACACTTGTAGAATTGGATATCAGCATAAATCGTTTCTGATATTCCAATTGCCAGAGAAATGAAGAGACACAACTCCTATACTTACATGCAGAAGAATGGCGATATCAGTGACGAGAGTGCTCGAGCTCGGACGGTGAAATAGGTGGCCAGATATGTAGACCATGTCCCACTGCAACATGAATTAGTTCAGGTAATTTGTGGACATTGTGAGAACACGTGGCTTACCTATAAAAGAATGACCAGAATGCCCAGATGCAAGATAATAGAATTAGCTTTGAAGTTGCTGTTATTCTTATCTGCTTCAACTCTTGTTTGGTGCCGAGAGATTCGGACACAACAATCCTGGTGCCGTCTGACCTGACAACCCTTTCAAGAGGGGATATAAGAAACGCAAAGGGTAGTCTGCAGAGATACGTATTAGCGATGGATTCGATCGAAGTAGTTATTGTGAGAATTTCGTCCTTACGCCAAACACTCGATAATGACAAAAGCGATGTAAGTGTCGGGGGTGACACCTCCTTCCACACCCTTGACATGATTCTTTGCGAGGCTTGAGAGAATGATGCTGTCAGCAGAGGGCCTCTGATCGCATGGCTGCGGTTCATTTTCTCCAGACTCACTTGATTCCGCCGCCAACAAGTTGTCCGAGGTTGCGGGACACAATCCAAAGAGCCAAGTACCTGCCTCTTACCCCTGACGGCGCGAGGGAGAGGATGGACCCAGCTTCTGCAACGTACCAGAAGCCAGTACCTGCGCCATTGAGAAAGCTGGCAAGAATAAGGAACTATTGTGACCATCGTCAGAGACCAGACACTTGGCCTCGGTAAATCGCAGTCGTCGAAACTTACCCATTGATTTCCATATTTACTGTTGGCATAGTAAGACGCGCCGCGGATGGGGAATGTTGCGGCGCCGATGACCAGCGACCACTTGACGCCAAGCTTATTTACCAGTGGTCCGCCGAACGCGCAGACAATGGCCAGCATAGTATAGTTGATCGCGGTGCTGTGAGTGGAAGAGCCTGTCAGCACACACCTTGACTTGCAATGTAGTTCGAGAGGGCACATACGCAGTATTAGATGTTTGAGGTGTGGCCAAACCGCCACCTCCGAGGCCTAAAGAAGGGTCAGTATCTAGTGCACACAGTCAGAGGTCCCCCAGATAGGTGTTACCAGCAATCGCATCGTCCATAGCTGGCCCACAAAAGGCCTGGACGCTTAGGAGCATCATCTGCGTCAGACTGTGTTGCCAGATCCTCTTCCATAATGGTACATCCCGTCTGTACGCTTCCATGTCGACCAACTCCGGATGCGCATCAGCACTGCTATCCACGACCTCCAGGGATGGGGCCTTCTCTCCAGTGGCCCCAACCCCATCGGGAGCGGGTACGCTGTCGACTTTCATGATGGTCTCTGACGATGCTGAGGTGGAGGCTTGTGGTTCTGAAAGCGACAGAACAAAAGAAAGTCGAACGAGACTGCGCTGTGCTCATACGACTATTTGTAAACCGTATCGAGGAGCTGGGTCTAGATACATATAGCCATGCGAACAAGCTTCTCCTCATGCGCCTGACTGGGATGGTGTAGCTTATCTGTGGGCCTGGAGATCATGGACCATGTGCGTTCCCCCAACACACAATATGGGGTAATTTCCCCGACTAAAGTCATGATTCGTGATGGCTGGAAAGTGATGCTCGCGCTCCAGACGCGATGGACCGGGGATGCGAAGTGGCTTGACCGCATCCTGCGCAGTCAAGCTCCGATTTTGAAATGGACGACAATGTCATAGCTATTAGAATCCACTCTATCATGTCTAGCATCCCAGCGATCCGGCAACTTTCTGGCGAATTGCAGGCAGTTCACACATGTCGTTGAGGTTGATAAGAGGTCGGATTGCCCCCGTACTTTTGTATTCTTGGCGGGGATATCTCCGGTCCGGGCCGACGGTTGTTAACCCACGCATGGCGGAGTTGGACACGAGGAAGGTCGAAGCGATTGGTCGAGCCGCGTGCCAGGGGGCATCCATGTCGCCATTGCCGATCCACCGCACACGTGAGTGCCCCCAACGTCGCGATCCTCGTAGTGGAACTTAAAGTCGCCCATGAATTCTCGTAGATGCGGCCCGGGAAAGCGAGGGATCCAAGAGAGTTTGGCATACCATGGCGAACTCCCGGAAAACCACAAAGGTCATCGTCGTTGGAGGTGGCGGGACGATCGGGTCCTCGACGGCCCTGCACCTCCTTCGATCTGGATACACGCCGACGAATATCACTGTTCTTGACACCTATCACTTCCCTTCTTCACAGTCTGCCGGAAATGACCTCAACAAGATCATGGGCATCCGAGTGCGAGACGAGGCCACTTTGCGACTCAGCCTGGAGGCGCGGGACATGTGGAGGAATGATGAGCTGTTCAAGCCATTCTTCCACAACACAGGCAGGGTGTGTTAAGATCGTGTCAAATTTCCCGAATCTTGTGCACAAGCTAACTTGTTAAATATCTGAAGTTGGACTGTGAGGTGTCGGAGAAAGGGATCGCTGGCTTGCGGCGGGAATATCAAACTCTGATTGGTGCAGGAGTCGGGGACACACACGAATGGCTCGACAGTGAAGACAAGATCCTAGCTAAGGTACCACTCCTGGCCAGGGAAAATATCAAGGTGAGATAAATGCTGTCCAAGCCAACGTCAGGCTCATTGCGTGTCAACGCCATGCCCAATTGCTGACCAATGGATCAGGGCTGGAATGCTATCTATAGCCAAGACGGAGGCTGGCTTGCTGCAGCAAAAGCAATCAACGCAATTGGGGAGTTCTGTCAGAAACAGGGCGTCAAGTTTGGCTTCGGCGGGTGAGCACATTGAGTCGATTACTGAGAAAATAAATAGCTGACCTCCGCAACCTGGTGTAGTGCTGGCTCCTTCAAACGCCCCCTATTTGACAACGACGGAACAACGTGTATCGGAGTCCAGACCGAGGATGGCACGAAGTATTACGCAGACAAGGTCGTCCTCGCTGCAGGAGCATGGAGTCCGACATTGGTGGACCTCGAGGAGCAGTGCTGCTCAAAGGCAAGCAACCAGAACCAGATTGTCCCTTTTGCAACACTGACATTTGGAGGCAGGCCTGGGTATACGCCCACATGCAACTGACGCCCCAAGAAGCCGCCGAGTACAAGGGCATTCCCGTAGTCTACCATGGCGACATCGGCTTCTTCTTCGAACCCAGCGAGCACGGCGTCATCAAGGTCTGCGACGAGTTCCCCGGCTTCACCCGGTACAAGCAACACCAGCCATACGGTGCGGACAAGCCAAAGCCAGTGTCAGTGCCTCGTTCACATGCCAAGCATCCCACCGACACCTACCCCAACGCTTCCGAAATCACCATCCGCAAGGCCATAGCGACATATCTGCCGCGCTTCACGCAGAAGGAGCTCTTTAATCGGTCCATGTGCTGGTGTACCGATACTGCGGACTCGTCGTTGCTCATCTGCGAGCACCCGAGGTGGAAGAACTTTATCCTGGCCACGGGAGATAGCGGGTTTGTTCTACTCCAGCCAGCCGCCTGGGATATTATATGATTACTGACATCTCTTCTAGACACTCCTTCAAACTATTGCCCAACATCGGCAAGCACGTTGTGGAGCTGATTGAGGGAACATTGGCTGGAGACCTTACTGATGCGTGGCGGTGGAGGCCAGGGTCTGGTGACGCGAGGAAGTCGACGCGTGCGGCGCGGGCAAAGGATCTCAGCGAGATGCCCGGTTGGAATCATGACAAAGAGGCGAAGCTATAGCGTCTGTATGTATATAGAAGGATATTTTGTATATTCACGACTCTGCCCATGAAGCAGCCAACCAGTCTCGCCCCCCTCCCCCCCTCCTTTCCCCCCAGGGCTCTACTCCAAGCTGCAGTGGCCCACATACTCATATGACTACCCTTCGTCCTTGTCTACCAAATCAACCGCCGCCCTCTTCTCCAGCGCCTCCAGCGTCCCCATGGCCATCATCTGCAGCACGTTGATGTCCGGCCCGAACACCTGCTTCCACCACGCGCGCATCTAGACCGCCACAATCGAGTCTAGGCCAAGGTCCAATCGCCCTAGCAAGATGACCGGCTACCTCTGGTCCGCCTTGAACAGCAGGGTGAACAGTCTCTGCCCGATCTCCCGCGCCAGCACCGCCGGGTTGGCTCTCGCCTGGACTAGGAACATGTGCAGGTGGTCGTCTTCTCCCTGACTGTCGCCAGCCGTGGCGATTCGCGACCTGTTGCCCGTGTTGATATGGTAGACGGCCATGCGCGCGTCCTTGCGCAGGCGGGCGCTGCAATTTGGATCGCTGAGTGGGATGCTGGGCGCTACGGCAAGGAGCATGTTCTTCATGTTGATGATGGTCGACGACAAAGATCTAGCCGGCGAGGAATCATTCTGTTGTTTGCGAAGCTGCGTCTGCGTCTGCGTCTGCTGCTGGGCTCTGGGCTTTGACATAGCAGGTCCCAGGGCCTCGAGGAGCTCCTGCTTCATGACAGTCAGCCAGCCAATTCCCTACTTTTTCTGGAAACGGCACTCTCTACATTTTCTGGAAAACACCCTCGTTCTCAAACAGATGGCTTAATCCCTCTATAACCCCAATGTCGACCGCTTAGTAAGAGAGGCCTCAGCTACAGTCTAGCATGAATGTGTCTAGGAATGTGTTGGCGGCTGTGTAGTTAGCCTGGCCCAGCTGGCCCATCACACTTAAGAGCGAGCTTCGCAGCAGGAAGAAGTCCAGCTCATCGCTGCGCTTGGTTGCGGCCTCGTTTTTTGGTCAAAATGCGCTACTCCTTGAACATCTCCCGGGTTAAGGCTTGCAAATCTGGATGCACTGGCTCTGAAGCCTGTGAAATCACTCATCTGGATGCAGTTCAGAGAACAGAATGGTGGGGGTAACTCGTTAGAAATGCGCGAGTTGTGATTTATATCCAGTGAAATACTGCTTCGCATTGGTCATGATCATTCACAATTGTGGCCATTTAAACAGAAATTCAAGTACTCACGGCTGCAAGCAGTACGAAAATTATCATTATGGGTGATCATGACGATGAAACTATGCGAACTTCTGTTCTCCTTATAATCCCTTTGAGACTTGAACTGTCGTCATCTCCATCCAGCTCTCGTCCCCGCGAGGCTCGTGATGCCGACGCGTGGTAAACACCCCGGTGCTTGTTCAACGAATCAAGCTTGATAGCAGAATGTTTGCTCCTTAGGATACTCCCGCTCTAACGCGAACAAGTCAGCAAAATTTCAAACCGAATTCAATCCACCACATTCTACATTCAGTCCGAGGCTGCAGAGCAACGAAATGGGATATGAGCTCAATCTCACACTTACTTCATTAGAATAGTTGAATTTACCGTCACGAGAAAAGTTGCAGCACCTGAACAGTCTGCAAAGAGGAGGCAAGGAGCACGCAATGACTCCAAGGCCGCATTCGATATTTGAGGAGATGTTGATCATGCCGAGATGGTCTATGAGAGTCCGATCACGATCAGTCATGGACGCTAGATACGAAACAATTTCAGAGCCCACAACTTACATAAAATGTCTTTCGGGTATATAGTATCGTCGATATACCTCAGGAAAGGCACACGGAAACAAGCAGAGATGCTTGCGATAGCTCCAACGCCTAGGACTCCGGATATCAACACCTTCTGGTGGAGTCTCATATGCGCTGCAGCGACGATGATGCATGGGATGATGACGCAGATCCAGTCTGTCACCAGCTGTGTTATAAAAACAAGATAGCTGAATGTTGCCTGTCCCAGAGTTTCCTGACATGTTCCCCTATTCAAATCAGTCCTAAAGGCTCACGATCTCGTGCTTGGCGCACCTGTACGTCGACTTCATGCTGGGCAAGCAGGCTTCGAAGGGGTCAGAGCTTACAATGAGGAATTCCATGTCGCTGCCAGGGGACGGCATGTGGCAAAGATATAAATCAGCGCCAGGATAGTAACGACTACAATGACGGACATGTTGATAGCCATTGGGATGACAAATCGTTTCCGCGTATCCAGTCGCATACAAGCCAACCCAATAGCACACTTGGTCATACTGGAAGAGATAAGGTACAAAGCCTCCCAGTAGGTCGAGTATTCGGCAGCTCGGATTTGATAAAGTGGAGAGGGAAGGTCCTCATCCCGCACGCCGAGTCCGAAGCGGGTGGCATAGACTGCGAACACGGTCGCAGCCGCGAATGCAAGCTGGTCGACAATCATGAGGTTAATTTCATGGCAGCAATCAAGGAAAGTAGACTCTTGATCTGGGCATTCGTAGTTAAAAAAGGTGAACTCACAGTTCCAATGACAGCCAGGATATCGTCTATGCCCCAAGATCTGCTCAACCCCACCGAGAACCCAAGGCGCACATAGGCTCGTAGAGAAATGACAATAATGCCGATGATGCCAAGAGAGATTGCGACCACTTCGATGGCGAGGCCGAATCCTTTGGGGGCGAGAGGCGCCAGCTGGTAAGCAACGGCCTGTGTCTCTTCACCAGACAGAAGGGAGTCCATCCTGAGGACTCTCGCTGATCCGAGCAAGATCTGTGGATGTCTGTCTCTAGGTGGCCACAGCTGGCCGACGCTGGCGAGAGGTGTATATACCTTCCGGCCGTGTCGGCGGCGAAATCTGCTGGAAATGAGCAAACAAAATGCAGAGAGCTATATCATAACGAAGAAGACGCTGTCAATAATAGGTGAAAGCAGGGCAGGCTTATGTTCAATATCCACATCCAGCCCCTCGCCCCTTTCTACCCAACAAATCAGGAGCTAGGTCGGTGCGGTGGTCGTATCCCACCCCCGAAGCGGGCATAGGGCTATCCGGGGCAGAACCGGGAAATTCGGGGCTATTTTACCGCAACCGGAAGCCACAGGAGGCCAGACGGTGAAGGCGCACGCCGTCATCCCTGTATTTGTTACCCTGGTGGACGGTAAGCAGGGGGAACCACATGGGTTTCAAGGCGCGAGATGTTGCGCCAGCCAACGAGAAGGGTGACAGCCCTAGTTGCCTTGAAACATTCTGGAAAACAAAGGTACACGTCGCGTTAGCGCGTCGGAGAAAATCCTAATTTCCCTGTCCCTAGCGCCCCTCTACCGAGTCAATGCATTTTCCTTGCGCATACACAGCGAAATTTCGTTTGGTCGCGGTATTCGTCACTGGGGAATTGATGAGGCCCTTCCATTGAAATCGAAGCGTCCCAATGTTGTTGAAACTCGAGGTGTTGGTGAATGATTTGTTCTTAATCGCTTACAAGTGCCGGTCATGTCTGCGACGTTGTGGACAAGATGCTGCATGTGAGAGCGCGCTGACTTCTACGCTGCACGTATCCGCGGCCGTTGATGCGATTGGACTCCATATCTTACCATGTCAGCTAAGTGGTATTTTTAATCACCATGGCAGTTGATCTACGAAACATCTCGAATCGGCTGTTGTTTGTCCCAAGATTCGAGATAGGTGCGTCAAGGATATCCATGCCTTTCTCTTCTCCACGATACCACGTAAAGTAGCATTCTCTTCTCTCTACGGCTGCGCCAGCCGCCACTAATAGAACCTTGGAAAGAAACCAGACGGCCCAGACGGCTCAATAGAGCTCCTTTCAGATTTGATGAGCAGAAGAACATATCAGATGAGTGTTCCCATCAAGAGGTTTGTTTCGAGTGAAGTTGTGAGCGGCAAATAATAAGAGCTCCCCATTCCAGGACTAGCGGCGCGGATCATTCTCTTTTCGTCTCGTTGAGGCGCGACACCTCGAATGGCCTTCTCGAACAGCCACCTAGGGTTCTCCACGGGTATGCCGGCCACAGACGCGCTTTAGGAAGCACTAGGAAGTACTGATCAGGTGGTTGTGTGTCGCTCACGATATAGTTGTCTACAGGCAGAATCGTCATGAAAGTGCCCCAAGCAGTCGCCTGGTCCATCCCTGTTTCCAGATATATCTCCATTCCGCCTCCAGAATCCACAAATCTGAGCCTGGAGGCTGGCTTCCACCCTTGAAGTCAAAACCAGGGTCGGCTTCTGCAAACAGTCTTGCCCACTCTTCCAATTCCCGGTCCGCTGAGTTAAACAATATGTTCATGCTGACAATGCCCGTCCTCAAGGCGGCCTCCTGTGGTTTTGGCATCTTGTCTGGGCCTGGGATAACGTAGTCCGCCATGACGATCTTCGCTCCGGGCTTGAGGGCCGGCACGAGGTTCCGCAATATTTCCAGAGCATATTTGTGGGACCAGTTGTGGAAGATCGCACGGAAGAAATACACGTCAGCGTGTCTCACTGGCTGCTTGGTCATGAAGTCGTGAACTTGGTAGTGCACTCGGTCGGCGAGCTCTTCTGGTCTCTGCTTCTCCGAGTTTCGGATGCTATCCTCGTCAAGGTCCTGGGTCATAATCGTCAGTCTCCACCTGCTCGTGAAACAGACATTGAGGCGAATCACAAGGGGCTTGCTCACCTGCACAACAAAGTTCAGCGACGGGAACTCGCGGGCGATGGCACACGCAAAGACACCGTGGGAACCACCCACGTCGACGACCGTTGCGCCGTGAGGGAGATCACCCCAGGGGTACCCTTTGACAACGTGGTGAGCTTCCAGGCCCGGCCTGCGAGAGAACAAGCGCATCATGTCCGCAAAGCGCCGCAGCCGGTCCGGCCGCTCCGACAGGTAAGGCCACACGCTCTGGCCTCCATGAGCCAGTGCGAATCCCGTCTCGTCCGGCTCGCCCGAGCCCGGCCATCTGGACATGGCGTCGCAAGAGTGGAGGGCGCCACTCCAGCCCTCGTCCGTCTTCCATGCCATCCACTGGTGGAGCGGCTCGTCCTCGGCCAGCAGGCGCGATGCCGCGGTGTGCGCGACGACGCCCGGTCGGATCTCTTGGAAGATGTGTTGGGCCATTGCCAACCGCAGCATGCGCTTCATGTGCGTCACGCCGATGCTAGCGTGTGTCGCGAGCTGCTCGAAGGTGGCCTCGCCGTCAAAAGGAACTTTCTTGGCCAGGCCGAAGCGGGTTATGCCTTGGATGCCGACAAGCTCGGTTGCCTGCCAGTCTCGTGTATCAGTCATATTGACAGTCCATTCCAACACTTCTGCCATGGTTCGACGAGTGGAGGTCTTACACTAAGGCTTGCCAAGTACTGAGCCGGACCCTGCATCAAGATGCGCAGCTCCTGGCAGTCGTAGATGACAGCTTGGCGCGCTGCCTCGATCTCGGGTGCCGTGCTGGGCGAGATCACGGGCTAAGACAGCTCGCTTGGTCAAACGATGGCGCAGGCAACCCGTTTTGAGTGTAGAAGTTGTTAACAAGAGTCGTGTTGCTTGCAATACGAGCTGCCAGCTCGGCAATACTTGAACTAAACATGATGGCTATTTCGGAGCACAAAAAAGCGCCAGATCTTGGGATAGCCTTGGCAATCTCAATGTCAAGAGGAAGGCCGTTGAATTCGACGGTTCGACAGCGACCAGGTGATCAAATATTATTCGGGATCTACAAGGTCCCAACGGAGATGCGCTAACATATTCAGCCATACTACACTCGGAGACTCCATCTACTCCAAGAATAGAATGTTCGCCCCAATCGCGACCGAAGGACCCGACTACGCCGACTACGCCGCAATAATGAGGGGTCGTTTGTCTTGAATACCATGTGCAAGCCCCAACTGTGGGCTTCATACCTACCTGTGTATATAGTGATGATACCTGTAGCCTTGACTCAGTATGCATATCCTAGAGGTTACGACATTAGTGGTTGACCTTGGGATTGAGGAAGTAGAAGTTGTCTAGTGAGATTTAGAAGGTCACTAGCGACATCAAATCCCAAGTCGTGGACTGATAACGGCTGAAACGACTAGGCTCTGCTGATGAGACCTTGAATTTCTAGCCGAGAATCCCCAAGCTATTACAGTCTAGCAGGTGTGGGTTCTGAAATTGCTAGCCATGAGTTGGACATAACAACAGAATTTGAACATGAACACTGCAGAACAGAAAGTGCATTGGAAGAGACCGAAGCGCGTGTATATGAAGATCACGTCACGATCGGAATCTGCGGGCATACAACCCATGAACCTTCTTGACATTAGGTAGTGCGACTGGTCCCCAGGGTCAAGATGTCAAAGCACGTATGGCCGCAAATTGCTTCAATTCAGAGGCTGTGGTATTGAAATAATACTGCAACCCACTCATTCGAGGTTTTCCTGATCTTGCCACCTACCTTGTGTCTGAGAAGGTCGAACAGCATCGTCACGCTGAGGTGCTGGCCAGACGTCGATCCAACCCAGACGCCAGGTCGAGCCCAACTCCACTTTCTGCTTCCATCACACAGGCAAGGGAAAAGGGTAGAAAAGCACGAGAGGGGCAGGGGCCAACTGAAGTCAAGGCTCCTGTTCTCCGCCTGGAGCTGAATATGGAGGCAACGAGGTGGGCATCATCGAGGTGGGCCGAGGCACGGCATGGGGAGGCTGAGACGTGCATAGGCCCAGCAGGGCGTCTTGCATCTCGTGGACCGCGGCGGTGATGGACAGAGACCCCTTGGAGCGGACCTTTAGGCTCCAGTGGAAATCGTCCAGCTTCTGCTTGAAGAAGGCGGCCTCGGCGCTGCTCACGCTCGTGGCGGACAGCAACGCGGCGAACATGCCGATGAGGGCCAGGCTCTTGGGCGCGGCGAACCACCAGAAGCTCTGGAGGTGTTCGGGACGCAGCTTCTCCACGAAGGCCATTGCGTGCTCGAGCCTGGTCTGGGCAGCATCTCGGCAGATGGTTTGGATATGGTGCGGGTGCTCTGGGGTCAGGCCCCGGATGATGTGACGGTGGATGATGATCTCGGTGGCGTAGTAGGACAGGTGGAGGTATCCGTTCGAGCATAGTTTACGAGCTTTTACATTGTCCATTCCCAGATCAGGAGGAAGGGTACTTGCCCAATGCTTCAGCCTTAGGGCGATCGGCTTGACCTGCTCCAGCAGTCCAACGACCTCGTCAGGGGGCTCGTTTCGTTGATAGGTGACTCGGCACGGTGTATAAAGGATTGAAAGGGCCTCGGACATGATCTCAGTTAGCTGGGCCAGACTCATGAAGAGGTGTCGACCTTTTTCAACCTCGGTGCTCACTTCTGCGTCGTCCTCGTCCGCAGCTGTTTCGGGAAAGTCACTAAGCTGGAGGGGCGGGGCCCGCCAGTGGTTTGCAGAGACGTGAGAAGGCCGACCATGAATCAACGCGCCCCACTTGTCCTGCATGAAAACAGCCCAGGTCAGGCGGCGGCGAACCCCCCTTTCCCACTCAGGTATATCCCAGGGCGAGCAATCGACATGCAAGCCGAGGTCCTCGGACAAGGCGACCATCTGGCTGGTCAGAACCCAGGAGTCGCCACCCGAGCGCTGGAGGAGCAGGAGGCCGGCCTGGACGGCAGATAGCTTGGGCCGTGTCATGGCCCAGGTGAGGGCCTGTGTCGCGATGGCGACCAAGCGGTCGACGGGCGGCTTCTTCTCGGAGGCCAGAGCAATATCATACTCCCACCAGTCGATGGCGAGGGCGTAGACAGCAGCGAGGAGCGGGGGTGAAAACTCTCTGTAACTCCGCTGATACTTCTCGAACCAGACGCCCTTGTGCAGGATGGGGTAGCTCGGATGGACGATGCGGAAGTAAAGACTGACGAGAGCGGGGCCGTGCGGACGGACCAGGGCCTCAATGGTGTCGAGAACATCTTGTTGTCCGTCGGGAGACTGATCCGGGCGCTGGACAAACACTGTAGAGTCATCCATCCGACGATAACGGATATGTTGTGGTTCAGGGGAAGGCGATGTGCCCTCATGACAGCTGAGAAGGCGTGGTTCCTGCAAGGAACTAGAACCTATGTACACAGAGTTGGTGGTCTTGTGCAGGCCCAGGGTTCTGTTCAGCAGTGACGTCGGCGACGTTGGTGACTCTGGTACTGCTGTCGTCGCTGGTGGTGACGCTGGAGTCGTGGCAGGCGAGGCATGTGTCGCAGATGCTGCCGGCGCATCCCCGCCAGTGCAGTCGCCCGTCAAGAGGGCCCCGTTGCCATGCGAGGCTCGACCATTTTGTTGCTGGGCGGCGGGCAGACCAGCAGGACTGCCTTCTCCATGATGGGGGGCCGCCTCGGGAATGCGCCTCGGCTGCTTGCGCCGCTGGGGCCGTCTGCGGCTCTGGGGTCGCTCGATGAAGGTGCATGGGCGTTGATGGAAGGCACACAAGAAGCACTTGTTACTTCCAGGCTCCCCTGCGCACCGGAGCTTGCGTTTGCGGCAGATATCACACGGGCCATCGAAGTCGGTCGTAGCTTGTGACGAGGCGGCCGCCGCCATTCTCTGTCGTTTCGCAGGTCGGCACTCGGGATCTGATCCCTGCCCAGTGACCGCGTCACTCATGAAAGATGAGAAGTGTCTACCCAATTCAGCACGTTGCATTGCATTACATCGCGATTGAGGGCGGACAGTGACCAGCCCGGCTAGCCAATGCGAGCGGCCGAAGGACCAGTTGCATGAGAAAGAAAGCCGTCGAAGGATACACTTGGTAACAGGTATAATTTCACATGTAGTTCAAGCGCGCCTAATGCCTTATCTAATGCGTTCCTGTCAACATGTCGAGCTGATAAGAAGTACCTAGGTAGATTATATGCACTGGTGTACTTGAAGATTGGTGTCCTGCCCCCACTCCCACCCCTGCAGTCCCCATCACTCCGACCCAGCGATGGGTAAATTTCAGGCCCACACCCCTCAGTGTATGGATTCAGCAATTTCAGGAGAGGTATTTGAAATGTAATGAAATATGATACTAACCTAATTGGGAAGTCATCTTCTTCCCAAAACGGTTAGCCCCGTGAGATTAGATAAGACTATCTTATCAAGATAAGATAGTCTTATCAAACCCTTATCAAACCCTTATTAAACCCTTATTAAACCCTTATTAAACCCTTATCAAACCCTTATCAAACCCTTATCAAACCCTTATCAAACCCTTATTAAACCCTTATCAAACCCTTATCAAACCCTTATCGTGATCTTATCAAGGCTTATCAGGCTATTTCTGGGCTTATCAGTGATAGGTGTTTCAGACCCACCCAACTGGGTGTAAGGAAATTTCACTCGGGCCAGTGAAAGAAATCGAAATGAAATTTTCACCACCCATCGCTGCTCCGACCTACTGGAATGCCCCAGGCCCATCTGTACGCCACGGCTCCTGGCCTTGAACTCCTTGGCTTTCGCAGTACCCCCCCCCCCAATCCAGCAGTACTACACTACAACCCTGTAGCAACGATGAGGAGGTCATCAGCCGCGCACACGATGCTGCCAGCCTCTACACAGACCTTGACGCACCTGCCCCGCACTGGCGAGCAGATCTTGAGCTCCATCTTGTTCGATTCGATCCATGCCTAGGTCATCAACGCCAGTGTCAGTTGGTCTGTGGTAAAGGATGAGTGGTGACATACCACACGGGGCGTTGGGGATTGACTGCTACAAAACTCACCACCGCATCTCCCTGCTCAACCTCCTGGCCCTCTTCGACCTCAATGCGAAAACACCGCCCCGGGATGTTGGCCTTCACCCGCTCTCCCACGACTCCAGCTCCCGTCGCTCCCAGGACGCCGGGCACGACACACTCTGTGTCGGGCTTGAAGGGCCTGAGGAGCTCGCTATAGAAAGGCGTGTTCCGGACCGCCTGCGCCCGCTGCTGCGTCACGCGCTCAATGTCTCCCGCGTTGCTTGCCAGCCAGCATTCGTACTCGTCTAGATTGAGTGCGCCCTGCTCGACGCTGATGAGCTCGCGCCATCGTCCGGAGGCAACCGCCTCGTCCAGTGTCTCCTCCGATACGGGATAGAACGAAATTCGATCAAGCAGCTGGAACCTCCAGGCTGCTTCGCCGCATGCAGGGCCACGCCTGCCACTTCTCCTGGGACTACTACACTGACCTCGATCTGCGTCCCAGATGGGCGCGGTCCTGCCCACAAGCTGGTACCCCCCGGGCGAATCCGTTGCGTAGATGCACATGTACTGTCCACCGATGCCGACCGAGTTTCGAGGAGTGTACGACCGCGACGGGTTGTACTTTGTGCCGAAGAGTCGATGCCGCGGGTCTAGCGGCACCGAGCAGGGTGAGCCCATAAAGACATCCCCCAGCCCGAGCACCAAGAAGTCGCTGCTTTCTAATACCTCTTGGATGGCCCCGATTCCCCCGTCGGGAAAGTTCAACTGCCGCAGGAACTCCACGTTATGGGGAAGGTATGCGGCCGAGCTGCGGATGGTGGCCATGTAGCGGTCAACTGCTGCCTGGCTGACTCTATCATCAAACGCAAATGGCAGTCTGAGTCGGCGGGACGGAAAACTGATCGGCATGTCTTGCTCTAGTGCGGCTACCCGTGTCCTCAGCTCTTCGACGGCGTCCCTGGCGGCCGCCTTGGTCGTACTGTGCATGACGAGCAAGGTCCGGACTCCAGGGACCAGCTCTTCGACGTTTGGTATCGGCGACAACTCGTGTTTTCGGATGAGGCTCATGATCCGGAACGTTTGTCTTAAGTTGAATCCATCATGCTGTCCAAACTCCAGCAAGAGCGCCCGGTCGCCAAATGGCCGACAGACGACCCCGTCTTCTCCATCAACGAGGGGGACCACCTCTGAGGTGAGATAATCTTGGGCCGAAGCACCAGACGGCTCAGGGGATGGATCCACGGGAAGCTCTCCAAGTTCATTAATGGCTTTGTTCAGGCGTTCTGACTGGTCAAGCGCCCAGCTCCGATGGACAGGCACTAATTGGATCTGGTCGCCAGGTCGCATCTGCCCAAATTTCCACATATCGGCCGAAATGACAGTGGCGAACACTACGAACCCGCCGAGACTGGGCCCATCGCCTGTCAATACCACAGCGTCATCGCCGGTGAAGCTGACGCTGCCTATCGCGTATGGGCTGTCATGTATGTTGGATGGATGTAGACCAGCAGAGCCACCGTCTGCGCGCGCCCATTCTGGCGCAGGCCCTTTGAGACGGACCCCCGACCGATTGCTGTTGTAGTGGACGGTCCAGGGTGCCGTGAAGAGCTCTGTATAGCTTTCTGGTGTGAAGAACTCAGGACAACCGTGTGGGCCGGGCATCACAGCGACCTTCCATCGCGGCTCAGGGTCCCCAGGGATTGGGAGCCTCGGGAGTATAGCCGGTGGAGGCACCATCGCTGCGCCCGCATGCCTATTTACCAACCGTAAAAGGTCCCCACACTGCAGTATTCGTCCATTGTGACCTCCGAATCGTCCAAGGGGAAACGTTGACCGACTGCCATACACCTCGGGCACAAGAAGACCTCCACCTTGGAAGGCAATGTAGCAACGGCATCCAGAAGTGGGCTGGCCTACGGAAAGCGTCTCGCCCTTTCGGACCTGGATCGCTTTGGCAGACTCAACCTCCTGCCCGTCAACTGAGACATGAGCCGGAGCCCCGGCTACGGCAACAACCGCACCGCAGTGGAACAGCAATGTTGGCCCCTGCGTGGTACATTCAAGTCCCGCGGCGCCCTCTTCGTTGCCGACAAGCCTGTTGGCTAGTCGAAGGGAGTAACTGTCCATTGGACCTGACGGGGGAATGCCCACCTGCCAGTAGCCGGTTCGACCAGGGTAGTCCTGAACTGTCGTTCCTGGGCCCGGCTCGACAATTTCAACGGCGGTGGCCTGGTACTGAAAGGTGTCCAGTGTTTTTGTGGTGAAATTCCCAGCCCTGAACTCTGGCGACGCGATGATTTGGGCAACATAGTCCACGTTAGTCTCGACACCGGTGATTGACGTCGATTTCAGGGCGCCCAGTAGCCTGTCGATGGCCGAAGCCCTTGAACCGCCAGTTGCAATTATTTTGGCAATGAGGGGGTCGTAGGAGGATGACATTTCGGCTCCAGAATGGACCCATGTGTCTATGCGAACGCCTGCAGGGAATTGAACGTCCAGTAGCCTTCCTGATGATGGACGAAGGTCCTGCAACGGGGACTCGGCATAGATGCGTGCCTCAATTGAGAATTTGTCATCGCTGTCACGGGCTTTGGGGACATCACATTCCCCGCCAGCGATCTGGACCATCAACCTGACCAGGTCCAAGCCGAACACTTCTTCCGTCACCGGATGCTCAACTTGGAGGCGCGTGTTCATCTCGAGAAAGAAGAAATCGCCCTGGTCAATGTCGTAGATGAACTCGACCGTGCCAACATTGCGATAGTTGACCGCTGCGGCCAGGTCCAATGCAGCCTGCCGCATCCTCTGTCGTACCTCACGGGGCACAAAGGAAGCCGGGCACTCTTCCACGACCTTTTGGTTGCGCCTCTGGAGAGAGCAGTCCCTCTCGCCGACAGTAACGACAAGCCCCTTCCCGTCACCCAGGATTTGCACTTCAATATGCCGGGCCCGTTGGACAAAGTGCTCCAAGAAAACGCCGGCATCGCCAAAGTTTGAAGCTGCCAGCCTCTGGACGCTCTGAAAGTCCTCCGCGAGCGACTCGGCGTCATGCGATACACGCAGTCCGATGCCGCCGCCGCCGGCGGTGCTTTTGACCATAACCGGGAAGCCGATCTTGTGCGCCTCGGCTACTGCCTGCACGCTGTTGCTCAGGAGCGTTGAGCCCGGGACCGTGGGCACGCCAGCGGCCTGGGCGATCTCGCGTGCCCGGTGCTTCAAGCCCATGCCACGCATCTGCTCTGGTGTCGGCCCGATCCAGATCAGGCCGGCCTCCTCGACCCGGCTGGCGAAGTCGGCATTCTCGGCGAGGAATCCGTACCCTGGGATCACCGCGTCCGCCCCTGCCTTCTTTGCGGTATCCAGGATCTGGGAGGCGGATAGGTATGTCTCGCTGACTGTCTCGCCGGCAAGAGGCCAGGCGGCGTCGGCGATCCGTACGTGCTCAGCCGCTGCGTCAGAGCGCGAGTAGATTGCGACAGACTTCACGCTCATCTCTCGGAGGGTCTTGATGATGCGGACCGCTATCTCGCCCCTGTTGGCGATAAGAACCGACTGAATTGGCCGTGGAGCGGGCGTTGCGCCGTTGCAAGGGGCCAAATCACGAGCATGCAGACAGCTCTCGGCCTTGATGGCTAAGCTATCACCAGGCTCCGCTGCCATGTAGTTCCGCCACCCTCCGTGATGGCTGATGTCGGCGGCATCGTCCAAGCCACAAGGCTCGCAAATAAAACCGAAAACCCAGGAGCCTGTCTCAAGCTCGACAGAACCGAGTCCTAGTGGACTCGGAATTGTGCCAAAGAAGCTTACAAACTGGGATTCTGGCAGGTTCCAGACCTCGACCTCGATGGAAGTGCCAGCACAGTCTTCCCCGACGCGCTGCAGACCAGGCTTTCGAAGGGCGCCCTCGGAAGCCGCAAGGGAGAAGAGCCGGTACCGGGGCGCCGTCTTGGTAGCTTCTGCAAATGTCGCTCCTCTAGACGTCAGGTCCTTGTTGAGGGGAAACCCTCTAAGGTGGGCTCCAACGACGGCGACAGACACAGTCTTGGCGGGAACAGTTTTCCCCGTGGTGTGGCTCTGGGCTTCCGTCTCGGATTCTTCGTACGTGCTGCTGCTGGCCCCCAGGGGTCTCTTCCCCATCGAGCGCAGCAGCATCTTGGCCAGCGCAATGAGCTTGGGCTCTTGCCAGGAAGTTGATATGATTGTAATGCCGAACGGGAGTTCTTGTGCACAGAAGCCAGCAGGGATTGACAAGGCCGACCAGTCCATGAAGTTAACAAAGTTGGTATACGTGCCCAAGAGCGAGTTCTCTCTCACCGGCTCCCTGGCGACATCCTCGAGCAGCGGGAACGTGGGAGCGGTCGGCACGAGAACAGAATCAAATCTGGCAAAGTCTTTGCTGATCTTGTTAGTCAGGTACTGGCGCCGGTATTGCGCTCGGAACAAGTCGGCAGCGTTGAAGTCTCGCGCCTTGAGGATGATACTGCGGACAGTGGGATCCAGCTCTGCAGGGTGTTGTAGGATGAAGGACTCGATGGCAGCGTATCTCTCAGCGACCCACGGGCCCTCGTAGAGCAGATTGGCAAGCTCGAAGAGGTCTGAGAACTCTACTGGCTCCAGAGCGATTCCTGCGAGTCGCATCCTTTCGAGCGACGCGTCATAGGCGGCTTTTCTGTCGTCGTTGCCGAACCATTCGGGGTCTTTGCAGATGGCAAAGGTGGGGAGGGATTTTGAGATAGCTGGTTCGTCTGCTTGGGGTGGCCGCGTCCGAGAAAACGGATCCGATGGGTCATGCCCTTCGGCGACGTCGAGGACTTGGTGGGCATCGTCGACCGTCAGCGCAAATATGGAGACGCAGTCTAGCGAGCGGCAGGCGGGCAGGATGCCGGTGGTGCTGATTGCGCCCCTGGTTGGCTTCAAGCCGACGATGTTGTTCAGACCAGCCGGTACTCTGCCGGAGCCGGCGGTGTCCGTGCCGAGGGAAAACGGCACAATACCTCGGGCGACAACAACGGCGCTGCCGGAGCTGGATCCGCCACTGACGCGCCGGCAATCGAACGTGTTCGGCACGGCGCCGTACGGAGACCGCGTGCCCACCAGGCCGGTGGCGAACTGGTCCAGGTTGGTTTTCCCAAGCAAGATGGCGCCGGCCCTCTTCAGGCGAGCAATGACGGTGGCGTCGGCCTCGGCGGGCCCGTCAGGGAAGGCTGGGCACGCAGCCGTGGTGGAGAAGCCGACGGCGTCGATGTTGTCCTTGGCCGCAAACGGGACGCCGAACAACGGTACCTCAGCCCCGCTGGCCCTTGCAGCTTCGGCAGCCTCCCATTGCCGGCGGACAGCATCGTCGCTCGCGAGCGCAATCCAGGCATTGGACTGGGCCTCCCTTTCCTTGCCCAGCAGCGAGAGGAGCCGTTCCAGGCCCCCGCCAGCTGCGTTGGCATGTCTCCATTCAGGAATGGTCAAGGGCGGCTGTGGTTCGCCGCTACTCGTACTGCCTGGGTCCATGGTTAGGGAGGGGCTCTGAACGCTTATTATACATGGCTTGGACCCCATGACACAGGTTACGTTACCGAGCATGGTGGGCGAGAGTCTGGACATATTTGGCACGGTGGACGACAAGCCCCCTTCATTGAAGGGCAAAATGCGTCGAATACGATATGCTCTCGGATTCAATGACGGACATGGACATGGCTATGGACGGGGCAACTCGCGGGCGCCTCACGCCTCTTAAATAAAGCGCGTAGCCATGATGACTTGGACTGCCTCGAGGCCACGGTATGGCTCAGTATCACCTCGTGCAGTGCGGACGAGTTGACCGGCGGCGAGGGCCTTGCATGTGGCTCCAGAGCAGCCCGCCGGGATCCTTTCCTTGGTGTTTCGCGAGCGACTTGTGCCAGGCGTGCTCCCGCCCAGATTTGCGAAGTGGGCTCATGGTAAGTCGGGTCTACCTACGGACAGGAAAATCAGGCTACCTAATCGACCAAGCAATCTTATCCGCGCTCCTTGTCTCGATCTAACTGCGTAGGTGCCCAAGTACAACGATTATGGGCAGTGTGATGCTTGGCTATGCTGGCGTATGATAAGGGGCTCGGCAGCCTCTACCGAGTCTCGATCATGATAACATGAGCAGTCCTATTCTGCCGCCGGAACTTTCTTTGACTGGAGGTCTGTCTATCTTATCTCATCAATCACTCACGGTGATTTGTTATGGATCGCGCTCACAGGGTGATAAGAAGCTTATCGACCACTACTAAGCGTCTTATCTCATTTGATCTGCCTATCATGCTGTCTGGCGCTGTACTTACTTTGGACTTTTCCCCTTCTTGACTCAGCCAAGCTCCCAATACAAGGGCCCTTCCCGCCGTATCATTGCCGATCGCCAGGCGCTACATACATCCCCGGGACGAAATTGTGCGCAGGTCAAGGATGCCCTTCCACCTGCATTTGCACGGCACGGCATCGAAACAGATGGGCACCCTTCTAGAGCAGCAAGCCTCGGAAGACTTCTAGCAGTCTCGGTTCATAAGATGCATTATATATATATATATATATATATCCCTCGGTGCGGGGACCCAGTCCTGCTACATATAATGACAAACACTTGGATATTCTGCAAGGAACTCGCACGGTCAATCGCACTTGAAACCTAGACGGTCCTTGAAGACCAGAGCATAAGGCTGTCATCATGGCCGGTGGCGGTGGTCCATCCTCGGGTGTAGTGGCCCCCCCTCTAAGCCAGGCTTATGGCTACGGCATCATTATCGGCCTCGGCTTTCTGTTTGCCCTTGGAATGATCCTCACCACCTGGGTTTTGAAGAGGTAAGCGTTCTTTGTTTTTTCTTTTTTCTTTTCTCTCGCTCTCTTTTCGTCTCCTTTGAGTGCGAACTGTTCTAATGAATGCGTGGTGCAATGCAGGTACAACAATGAGTCCCAGACCTCGGAGATGTTCAACACCGCCGGCAGGACCGTCAAGTCCGGCCTGGTCGCGTCGGCTGTCGTCTCCTCGTGGACATGGGCCGCTACGCTGCTGCAGTCGTCGGGAGTGGCGTATCGATACGGAGTCTCTGGTCCTTTCTGGGTCAGTTATGCCACGCCAAACCTTGTGCGCCATACTAGTAATTGTAACCTGTGGTGCTAACATTCGCTCGCAGTATGCATCCGGCGCTACAGTCCAGATCATCCTCTTTGCCACGCTCGCCATTGAGCTCAAGAGGCGAGCTCCTAATGCTCATACCGTCCTCGAGGTCATCCGCGCGCGGTATGGTCGGTGTCCCCGTCTGGAAAGGGCCAGGGCTGATTCACGCTTGGGAGAATCCTGCCTACTGACGACTGTACAGGTCGGACCACTCACTGCGTCTTCATTTGCTTTGGCCTCTTCACGAACATATTGGTTACCCTGATGCTCGTGGTAGGCGGTTCGGCCGTTGTGACGGCCCTCACGGGCATGTCGACCGAGGCAGCCTGTTTCCTGCTGCCCTTGGGCGTTGTTCTCTACACCATGTTTGGCGGGTAAGCTCGTGGCATGTCCGCCCAAAGGGGAGTCAGTTGAAAATGCCACTAACCTGCCCGGCCAGAATCAAAGCAACCTTCCTCACTGATTATGTTCACACTGTCATCATCCTCGTCATCATACTCATTTTTGCACTCACTGCCTACGCGACGGGAAGCGAGTTGGGGTCGCCTTCGATCGTCTACGACCGTCTACTCGCCGCGTCGGCGGCCCACCCCGTCGAGGGAAATGCGGAAGGCTCTTACCTGACCATGCGATCCAAGGAGGGTGCCATCTTCTTCGTCATCAACATCGTGGGTGCGTATCAGATCCTACCTGCGTAGATTTCTTGTCTCTCATCTTACAGAATTCTCTGAAAAACTGCAACTTCGTAATCCGAAGCCGACAGCTAACATGCGCCAGGGAATTTCGGAACCGTTTTCATGGACAACGGTGAGTTTCCTGTTCCACATTCCTAGCGGGTCTGCTCTTGGGCTAGATCACTAACCATACATCAAGGCTACTACAACAAGGCTATCGCTGCGTCTCCAGTCCATGCCCTCCCGGGCTACATCATCGGCGGTCTCGCCTGGTTCGCGATCCCTTGGCTGTGTGCCACCACGATGGGCCTTTCTGCCCTAGCCCTCGAGGGTACCCCGGCGTTCCCAACATATCCCGACCGAATGCTGCCTGCTGATATCACCGCGGGACTGGTGCTCCCCTACGCCGCTATCGGGCTCCTGGGCCGCTCCGGCGCCATCTGCACACTCATTATGATATTCAGTAAGATGACACTCCCAGCACCCAGTGAGATGTTGTTGAGGAGACTGACTCTCGTGGTTCAGTGGCTGTGACTTCGGCATTCTCGGCACAGCTCATTGCGGTCTCTTCCATCGTCACATATGACATTTACCAGTCAGTTGCCCCTGCGAGTTGGACGTTTGACAGCAGAGTCGCTGACTAAACGCCTTAGGACTTATATCAACCCCTCCGCGCCGGGCAAGCGACTGATAGTCGTCTCACACACCAGCGTGTGTGCCTACGGCGTGATCATGGCTGGCTTCTCTGTCGGCCTGTACCACGCCGGCATCTCCATGGGCTGGCTCTACGTGAGTACCACCCACCCACCAACCACATTCACCATCACCCACTGAAGGCGTGTTCCCTGTTACTGACCGTACGTCCCTCGGGCACACAGCTCTGGATGGGCGTCATGATCAGCGCCGCCGTCATCCCGGCGACGCTGACCCTGTTCTGGCGGCGCCAGAACTGGGTCGCGGCCGCGTGCTCGCCCGTCCTCGGCCTGGCGTGCGCCCTCGTGGCGTGGACCGTCACGTGCGCGCGCGAGTTCGGCGGCGTGCTCTCGGTCGAGAACCTCGGGTCCAACAACCCCATGCTGGCGGGCAACGTGGTCGCGCTCCTGAGCCCCCTGGCCTTCGTGCCGCTCCTCACCTACGCCTTCGGCGCCGACGACTACGACTGGGCGACCATGGCCGCGATCAAGCGGGGCGACGACGCGGATGCCCTTTCGTCGTCCGACGTCAAGGGCCGCGAGCTGGAGGACGGCGATGGCCGCGATAGGGCGGCGCCGGCGAGGGGCGTCACCCTTATGGCGCCGGAGCAGGACATGGCGAAGCTCAAGAGGGCGTCCCGGCTGGCCAAGTGGCTCACGCTGGTGATGGCCGTGTCCTTCCTGGTCCTCTGGCCCATGCCCATGTACGGGTCCGGCTACGTCTTCTCTAAGCCCTTCTTCACCGGCTGGGTGACGGTGGGCATCATCTGGATCTTCGGCAGCTCCGGCGCCGTCGGCCTCTTCCCTCTGTGGGAGGGCCGACACAGTATCGTCCGGGTCACCAGGGGGATACTCGGCATGGGGAAGAAGGGCGACGCCTTCAGCGAGCCCATTGAGGGCAAGGTCACGGATATCCCGGACGGTGTGTCGCAGACGACCAAGAAGTAGATGGGCGAGAGAAAACTTGTCCCTGGGAATGCATAGGCTTACTCAAGTACTAAACAATGAGTGGCCCCTTCATAGAGTAATGAAGCCCTTGAGATCCAGCTTTGGTAAGATCTCACCGCCAAAAGCTAGTTAGATATGGGGAGCCTTGCGATAGCGTCATTGAGATATCCTTGTCCTGGTAAATGTGGGTTCTTCGGTACTTGTGATCACGACAAGGAGTTGGAATGGGCCTGGGTAACTTTCAGGGTAGTTGCACAAAATCCTGCAAAACGAAATCTCAAACCGATTCACCAGTAAGAATCGAAAGGAGTGAAAAGTTCCCATTGCTTCATTTAATAGTTGTCAGCCTCAGCTCCGGAGCTCCTATCAGGATGGCTCTGGACTTTGACATCCGAGACCGTTGCAGCCACGCAATGTGCTGGTGTTACCCATGTCTTCAGGGGCCTCTTCTGGATCGCTGGTAGGGACCGATCGGCCTCGGACTCAGATGTTGTGGCTGCAATCCTGCGCTGTAGAGCCGCGAATTCTCGTGGGGCCGGTCTCAGCATAAGTAGCCTGGTGCGACGTGACTTTCCAGGTTGCGGGAAGATGTACCTCTGCCGTATAACATCGTAACCGAGGTGGCTGCAGATTCTCCCTCCAGGTGCTTTCTCAGCTCCCTATATTAGCTAGACCCCCAAATACTGTCCTTCCGTGCTTCTCGTCTCTTTCACCCCATCCTGATCGCACGCAAGCTGTGTGATCCCCTGCGAGAGCGAGACCTTCCGGTAGATTCGGCTAAATGAACTTGCGAGAATAAAACACCGAAATGATTCTATCGTTCGCTTTTTCTTGGCCCATGGTTGTGGCTGCCCAGTCATCGTCTGACGACCACTTCATGGGCTGGTTTATACAACCAGACACCAGTATGTATCGAGAAACATTCGATTTTAATGTATCTTGTTGCTAACGAGGAGCTCCAAAGCTGAGAGGATGATGGCGGATACTAAATGGACGACATCTGGGACTATCGCGGGTGAATGTGTAACCCAACCAGGCACTTGCGAACTTGCCACGGGGTGCTCATCGAATACCTTGTTCTTTCCAAACGACAATGGCGACATCCTGACATGGTAAGCGCCACTGATTGCGAATTTCAGTACTTTTAGTGGAGAAATATACGCAGAACTGCTTACCCTGGTCCTTAAACAGTAACTCGGGCTATGGGTGCGTCGCCATGACCATTTACGAGGACCTTTCCTATGCTGGCCCAACAGCCACGAATTATGACTGTCGAGTGGCGGAAGGGTGGAGCGCCAGGACTTTATATAGGACCTTGCCGGCAGGAGCCACCAGAGAAACCACAATCTGTAAGCATTAGACCCCACGCGTCTCGCCCGGTGTCATGACATGCATTCCCTTCGCCCGGAACACCTATTGAAAGTCGCTAATATATTTCCGACACGTAATTTAGACACTGCCGCAAGTGCCACCAGTGTGACTGCGACCACGTCTTCTTCAGACACAGCCCCGCCTTACTCATCGCCTGCCCTCTCGTCTAGCCCTACAAATAGTCCGCTGGCCACTTCCAGTGGGACCGAGAGTAAGGCCTGGATTGCCGGGGCGGTAGTGGGGCCTGTTGCGGGACTCGCTCTATGTGCAGCGGCATACTGGTTGTGGATGCGACGAAGGAAAAGCCGCAGAGGGGACTCAACCACGAATCAAGAAGCAAATGTTCAGATTGAAAAGAAGCAACCAATCGCGGCCGAGTCGGAGATGGCGGGACATCACATGGCTTCGCCATCCATGCTTCATGCAAGTTCGGTGCGAAGAATGTCTGAGCTACCTTGTTAGTGTTGGGCTGTCAGGAAGTACATTGTAGTAATGTAATATCCGAAAGGCTTTATGTTCCGGAATAGATGTGATCGAGTTCCATTGAGCATATGCCACCAGGTATAGAGCACCCTCATACCAAGCCGGGTGGAGCGATGTCTCAGGATCTGCAGTGATGTTTCCATACAGTAGAGGCATGTTGGCAAGGATGCCATATGCCAGTCTGGTGGTGCTAATGGCAAGCACTGCATTCACAAGAGCCTTCCGTGTTGTCGCGTCTGTACCTAGGTAGTAATAGCAACAAGCACCACTCGCTGGTGTACAAAACAGCAGTGCTGATAGGCTCCGGGACCGCGAGTGACCCATTAGCGATCATCGTCCAATAGTTGTAAAACGATGGGAATGTTCCAAAGGACACGCTGGCTCCATCCTGAGCTTCCACGTAGTGCACGGCGGCGGCCAACTGTACGGCTGCCTCCGTAGTATTGTCGACCAACGAATTGGAAAGCACAGAAAGATTCGCCGCCGACGCACCGCCCTAACCGAGATGGGCCTATTCTGGAAGCTTCTGGGCAAGAAAGTCTGTATGGCCTCTCATGCCATCGGTAGAACCTCCGAAAGAGAACTAGGCCATTGTGACCGGGGCGTCAGGGAAGGCCAGATAGCTGATATCTCCTTTTTACTACTCTGCACATTATAATCAACGCTAATATTCTTAATCAACAACTCGGCGACGCCCGGATGCTACACGTAAGCGAAGCGCTGTAGACTTCCTGGCAGGATCTTTACGTGCATAGGCAATTTGGAAAACTTCGTTTCGACCTACCTAGGTACTGAGTGCAGCGTTTCTCAGGTCAGTTGTAGCCTCTTCTGCAAGTGTACAACCCGACTGTGACCAACTCTTGAAACATTTTGGACAGAAGTACACAAGGGTCCTGTTATGTAATTGTCCAGCAAATTCAGGCAGAGTTACAGCAATCTAGGATTCAATCACATGTTCAGGCGCTGTTGGTAGATGTCTTTCTGGACGACAATTCCCGTCACCTGAAATGGATAACGCTGCGGCTGCCAAGAAGCTCGGATACTGCGAAGCGGCAACTCCATGTATATAGGAAAGGATTAGGCGCTCACTGATAGCTTTTCAATATCGTCTCCTTCCCAGGGTGGGAGGGACGGTTGAGAACTGGATGTGGAACTCTGTCTGGCAACCCGGTGGCGCAAGGACACTTCGCTGCCATAGCTGCGGAGTTTCTGCATCGTGACATTCGCCGCTGTGATTCGCAAAGTCGGTGAATACACGCGAATCACTGGCTGGCACCTTCATCACAGTCCCTCACCTGACCGGTCTATTCGGTCCTTAATTTTCGTGTCGGTGCCAAGTATCCTGTTCAGAAGCAATCGCGGCCCAGATGTCCTGGCCCCAGATGATCAGCTGTCAGCCATGAGCCCGCAGCGTCCATGACCCGCTTCGGTAGTGATTGGCATTCCATGAAGAGGTCGCGGGACATTTAGGCTAGCCGTACGCTTCGGAGTCACGGCTTCGAGAGCAACGCCAGTTCAGAACAATTCCGCCGAGGAGAAGACGCCGATAAGCCACAAGAAGACTTCGGTGCAAACCTTCATGGCAAGCGCTAATTATATTACTTGACTGCTAGTCCACTGCCAGTCTACTGCCAGTTTCGGGCTCTTGTAGTACTTCTAAGGCCATTGCCACGAGCTGTATGGACGCATTGCCTCCACTCTCGCCAGCCCTCCGTAATAAAGCCAAATTGTAGGTAAACCAGCATGGCAGGACATTGTTATTTTACTTCACCAAAACAGCCACTGAGCACGTGTGATGGAAGAGTTCAAAAGGTACTTGGCGATGCTGCCCGTGGCATGTTCGGCCCAGGTGTTCACAACCTGCGTGAGAGCGGTCGTTCCTCGGCAATTCGAATGCAGCGGCTACCTCCTGTCTGCGTACAGGACCATTTTACTTAACGGCCATTAATATGTGGCTAACAAGCCATGCTCGGGCCTTCTTTTCAATCTCGAGGGTGTCGTGACACAAGTGGCTTGGCCCTCGGCCAGTGACTTTGATAGGTCAACTGATCTGCAGGTCGGGATGCCGCCTTGGGTCCTGTCAAGCAAGAAACTCTGGTCTGGGGAAGTTCTTGGGTGCCACGTACCTTTTTTAAGCCTACGAGCTTCCCCATATGCGGCTGCGTCCGAACGGTCGAGAATGCGGGCCGAGTCAATCGTGCATCGGATGACGGCCGCATCACGGCCCTATTCACCCCGCGCTGGTTTCCAGTTCGAGATATGACAGCCGGCACTAATCGAAACTGTGCCCCGGAGGCATACTCCCGCACCTGGGACCAGCTTAGGTCCGGGGAAACGACTGCGGGTAGGGCCGCTTCGCTTGGGGGTATTTCGGCGGTGTTTTGGTCACCTGGACAGATACTTTTCGGCGAGATCATTGAGTCTGGATCGTGAATAGTGGCTTTCACGAGAACATGCGTCGAGAGTCTGAACTCTAAGTTGGACCATACTGAGTATATAAAGCCAGTGATGTATGCTTTCTCAGAAGTCAAAATGGAGGGCATTGTCATTCAGCCATCGAGGATTCAATCGGACTTTCGACGACATAACGACAACAGTCATCTCACGCGATTCGACTCAATCCCTTGGAGATGAAGTCAACCGCATTGGCCTTGGCCAGTCTTGTCAAGTCCACCTTTGGACATGGATACTTAACCATCCCCTCCAGCCGCACCCGGCTTGGTTCTGAGGTATGAGACAACTTTAACCTCTTGCTTGCACTTGCTCACATACCGCAAACAGGCCGGCATAGACACTTGCCCAGAGTGCACAATTCGAGAGCCCGTCGAGGCCTGGCCTAATGTCACCGCTGCCACTGTCGGCCGCAGCGGTCCATGTGGCTACAATGCCAGAGTCAGTGTTGACTACAACCAGCCCTCGGACAACTGGGGCAACTCAGTCGTGGCCACATACACTCCCGGCCAGACCGTTGATGTAGAGTGGTGCGTCGACCACAACGGCGACCACGGCGGCATGTTCAGCTACCGGATCTGCCAGGACCAGGCGCTGGTTGACAAGTTGACTACTCCTGGGTACCTCCCCACCGATGATGAGAAGCAGGCCGCCGAGGACTGCTTCCAGCGCGGCACACTGAAGTGCACCGATGTGTCAGGCCAGACCTGCGACTACAGCCCCGACTGTTCCGAAGGACAGGCCTGCTGGAGGAACGACTGGTTCACATGCAATGCGTTCCAGGCGGACAGCCGACGAGGGTGCGAGGGCGTCGACAACGCGGCTCTCGGGTCTTGTTTCACCACCATCGCCGGCGGATACACGGTGACAAAGAAGATCAAGATCCCCGAATACGTCTCGAACCACACCATCCTATCCTTTCGGTGGAACTCCTTCCAGACGGGCCAGGTCTACTTGACCTGCGCCGATATCGCTATAAGCGACGGAGGAAGCGGGAGCACCCCGCCCTCGTCCTCAACGAGCACCAGCACCAGCTCGGCGGCAGCGACCACGACAAGCACGGGCTGCGCAGCCGCCAACAGCGTCGCCGTCACGTTCAACGAGATCGTCAAGACGAGCCCGGGCCAGACGATCAAGATGGTGGGCTCGATCCCGGCCCTCGGGAACTGGGACGTCTCGTCGGCGCCGGCGCTCTCCGCCGCGCAGTACACGAGCTCCAACAACCTGTGGACGACCACGGTGACGCTGGCGGCGGGGCAGACGTTTGAGTACAAGTTTGTCAACGTCGCGTCGAGCGGGACTGCGACGTGGGAGAGCGACCCGAACAGGTCGTATACGGTGCCGCGCAGCTGTGCTACTTCGGTGGCTGTCAACACCAACTGGAAGTGATTTGTCGAGGAGGCTTCAAGGATAGAGGATGTTTTGGGTTGAGTAGTAATCGTGTCTTCTTTTGTCGATATAGGTTTTTTATGTTTCGAAAGAGTGGAGCAGAAAGATATTTGTTAATGCAGTGTACATACCACAAGGAATTATAATGGCGGCTATCGCCTCGGGATTTGGTCAAAGTCTTCCGGAAATCGCACAGTTTCTTTGAACCAGAGGCTACTCTCTTATAAAATGTTCTATTTTCGGACCGTGTGTGTGTGGGCACAGATGCTCTCTTCCACAAAGATCGTGTCCTCGAGTGTACCATGTCCATCTAAGCTATGCTTCTAGGGCTTCCAAAACGTGCAACAGTCCAAACAAAACCTCTACCCCCAAGAAATCAAGGAAGATGCCCATTGAACCCAGCCTCGATCAACCTTTGGCCAGCCTCCCAAACGTCTCCGGGGATGGCCTGCTCTATTTGGTATCCCTTGGCAGGATAGTCTCGAATCCTGATCAGATCCCCGACCATGATGTTGATGACCAGGTCCCGCGGATTACCCTCGTCGGGATATTCTGCAAATTCCAGCTGCGGCGACGTAACACTGAACTCAACCTTCTCGACATCCGCAACGTCTATTTGATCAATGCCAGGCCACTGCTTCATGAAAGTGGCATAAGTCCTCCTCTCCATGTACGGCTTCTGCACCAGGATGAACGTCCTGATCCTGCCATCGCCTTCGAGCAGCCCCCGCTGACGCAGCAACGCGTGAGTGAAACGCACGTTCTCCCCCGTGTTCGTCGACCGCGGCTCCACGATGATGGCCTCCTCCGGCACGCCCTTGGCCCGCGCGATGTCGGCGAAGACCTCGGCCTCCGGCTTGGTGAAGCGGTTCTCGGTCAGCTTCCCGGAACCGCCTGAGAAGATGAGGTAACGCCCGTAGCTGTCGAGGTGGAGCTGTGCTGCTCGGTGGGCGACGCGGAGGTCCAGGCTGCAGAGGCAGAAGACGGCGTCTGCGCTGGCGGGGAGGGGCATCCGGGTGCGGTGGTAGTTGTAGACGAGCTCTGCGTCTCGTAGTGTCTGTTCTTCCATGGTGGTCCGATCTGGCTTCGTGGCTCGTAACAAGGAGCTCTCTCCGTTTCAATTTCCTGAACAAGTCCTCAAAAGTTTAGAAGTCACTACTGCAGGTACCAAACTACAAACAAGACCACGATCAAGTGTCAGCAAAGCCAAGGGCACCTCCGAATCCCTAACCCTTTAATCGAACAACACCATCCCCCGTCCTTTACCTAAAGCAGTTCTCTGGAAATAGAACAGTGATGTGTTTTCCTTTTGATTGTATCTCGAGATGTGACAGAAGTCGGGGAGTGTTTTGAGTATTTGAACTTACACTATCCAAATGCCCAATTGAGACCCGCAAAGACAGGTTCAGGAATGGGCATTAAGACACCAACGCATTGCAAAGTCGTTCCCTCCCCACATGTGCAGGCACCGGCATTTATTTCTAGACAGATGAATATGTGATACCATTTACAAGGTGTGTTCTGAGCGAATATTGAAGCCGGTCGTCTTGCGATACCGTCGCGATCAGCCACCTACGTTGTCTGAAACCCTCCAAGTGCACAGCAATTGGCTGGCATAAATGTCCCTTCGTAGCTGCCCAGGTGCTTGGTGGCTGGTGGCCGACTAATCATGTCAAGGGGGGAATTCCTGCATATTATGCGCCACAAATCCTCCGCTGCCTGCTGCAGGTCAGCCCGAGCAGATGCGGCCCGCCTTAAGGCAACCTTCAAGGCTTACTCGACGGCTCTCTCCGGGGCTTACTCTTCACATCAACTTCTCAGCACCAATGCCGGTCTGAGAACGACCAACAAACAGAAACAGGCATCTTCAACCGTCTTCTTTCGGCATGGAAGGCACATCAGAAAACACAATCCAGGCTTCGACGCCTGCAACACCGCCAGAATCACCTGTTTTGCCATCTTCAGAGCCCAGTGGGAGGCAACTCCCGCGCAAGGGCAAAGGTAACGACACCGGCGAAGATGGGCCCGCCACGACCAGGCAACCGAAGGGCAAGGGCCGGGTATTATTTTTCGGAGAGCCCACAATGGAGCTTGGTGAACTCAGCATCGAAGAGCTCAGCGACTTTGAAGAAAACGATATGGACAGTCGGGATGATGTTCTTGCCCCTCACGTCATCGAGTATGCCGACGAGTCGCACATTGAGGGTTATGTCATAAACGACCTTCGTGACCTGCACCTTCGCAGCCCGGACCCAGATCCTTTATCAGATAGCTTCAACTCAAGCGACGACGAGTATCAGGAAGTCATACGGCAACAGCGGGCGTACGATCGGCAAAGAAATGTGAGAAAGCAGAGGAGGATGGGTAAGCGCACAATGAGCGAGAGGAGTGATAGCGACAACGAAGACTTCCAGCATAAGCTAGATTCCGATCAAGTAGGTTCAAGTGCACGCCGACTGAGAAGGAGGATTGGGATTCGACAGAACCTCATGTTCCAGGATCCACCGCTAAGACCCGATAAGATGGACGAGCCCCCAGAGGAGCTGGAGGATACAGAGATGCTGGGAAATGAACTACCGTTTTATGCCTTCACGTCCATGGAGGTGGATTCACCAGAGACATCGACCCTAGATGTTTCACGCGTTGCTCCAAGCTCTCTTCAGGACGCCGGGGGCAATGAACGTGCTTCCGAGGAGAAAGAGAGCTTCCCTGCCAGATCTAGCTTTGGCATGGAGCCAGAAATACCTCAACAGATCCGCAAGAACGAAAAACACGACGACGACAAGGACGATATTCCAAGCGACCATGACTCCTGTGTCGATGAGACAATTTCCGTCCAATCCTACGCCGATTCAGTATTTGATGCCGGTTCGGCCGGAAGCTCGGCGTCATCTGTCTATAGTGACACGCAAGCGCTGGTCGGGGAATATGTGGACTTCCTGGTTCGCGACCCAGGACTTGAGAAGCTCTTCACGAGGTCCATGTTGCAGACAGTGCTTGGCCCCGAGCGGTTCAGACGGAACTACAGCAGGATCCTCCAAAGCTACGCGAGAGACCTGAAGCGACAACTATCAATATGGAATGAGCCACAAATGCCATTGCGTACCCAGGGGCTGGCGTTTATCTCCCGCAGATCCATCACGATGAAGACGGCCAGCATTATTGCATCGAGATATATGGAAAAAGCACCCCGGAGTCCATTCCGCCCTGGTAGGACTGAGGGCAGGAATGCTGAGATTCTCGATGGAGACGAAACCTCCTCTGGTGACGAGTCTCCCGTAAACGAGCCTGTTCACACCTTCATGATTAGTGAATTGGGACAATACTTCCGAGAAGGAGCACCGTTTCAACGCATGAAACGGAATCTGCGGAACCTCGTCATTCCCAACACACTGCTGAGCGGCGTGAAATCATCCACAGAGCGCATATTGGACCAATTCTTTGGAGACGAATACCTGTCATCTCTTCTTTTTGGAATTATGCGAAGTCCTTTGATGCCTTCCCGGGATCAATTTGACCCAGAGATAGCAATACACGACTTTGGCTCCAGATTGAAAGTCGAGGCCTGTTCGCGAGGTCAGTTCCGCTTGGCCGAGTTTTTGAAAACTTACGCGGAATATGTTGGCACTAGGGCCGTGCAAAGGATTGAGGGAACGGATATGGATGCTATCCTTAAACAATCATGGGTTAGTCCACCAATCTCTAGAGAGTATCCTAATGCCCAGATACACACCCTGGCGCGCTCGAATTACCCACTGACAGATGGACTGGTTTCAAAGAACGCCGATCAAAAGTGCAAAGTCATCTTGGACCGACCACCACTGCAGACCTATATGGAACGCGTGGCAAGTCTGATCTCACCGGTTCTACGTGGATTCTTCAGTACGTTTGTGCTTGGAGGCAACCACATCTTTGGAAGCGAGATGAGCCGTTTGATTGAAACGTCGAGGCTCATTCTTTTCAATGCATTGTTGATTTATGCATTGGGTCTAGTGGCAAAGAGCGTGGTGGACCTACTCAACCAATACTCTGGTAAGTGAGAACGTGTTGTACCTCTTTGTTTATTGCATATAGACATCGACCAGGGACCTGCCAAACTGCATCGCGCTTGTATGTCCCGCTGGCACGGCTGAACAAAGCACGAGCGGTGACGCACTGGATGACCACTTTTTATGATCGAATCTAACCAGATCCTCTTAGTTTTACTTACGTTGCCCGTCCTCACGCTTGTGTATTTCTCCAGGAATGGGCTAGACACCACAATTGCGATATTGCCATGGTATTCGAGCAAAGCCTTTGAAAGCCGTTTGGGGCAATCACTAGGCATCGAGGAGTTCCGGTATTTCTCACATGTATGGGTTGATGGTGGGCCGAAAACTCAATCGCAGATCTTGCAATCCTACCAGAAATATCTATTATCGAGGTCTGAGGAGCTTTTGGAAGCGGCTATAGATGGCAACCTCCCAAATTTGTGCGATGGCAACATCGATACCCACTGGTCCGGCATTACTTCGAGCAAGATTTTCAAAGAGGTTGTCCAGAATGTCCGAGGTATCGCTCCAACCTTCTTTTCAGAAGCGAAAGGAATTATTACCGAGGGGCTGGTGGGCGATGAAGATCCAAAAGCGGCAGCCGGCAAAACCAGCTTGCTTTGCGCCCTGGAAGAGCTGGAGTGGTGTTTTATGCAAACAGGAGTGGCTCCCACCATCCATATCTCGACCTCAGAGCCCAGCATGAAAAGTTTTCGCGCCTCGAATTTCGCCAAGCTTGCCGTCGAAGCGAGCTCGCGGTCAGAATGGCAGTGGTGGCCTCTGCAACCACCAAGCTCAAGGGGGAAGGCCCGAGACACAGAGTGCCGCATGTCATGGAAATGTGTAAGTCCTTTCAACAAAATCGCTCCAAAACTTGAGAAAGTTAGAAGTCGAGGCTTCTCACCTTTCTATTTTCGGTTTTCAAAGCTCATAGCTCTTTAGAACTGCGGCACAGACAGAGAGGAGATAGTGTCATTTGTGTACGCATTTCCGATTAGCCATCTAGCTACTTGTTTCCCCCTCAGCAACGAACCCCCAGAACGGCCACGAAGCTCCCTAAGCAACAGCAGCTCCCAGGCTACAGGAACCACCAGTGGGTCTGAAGCACAGTCCGTATCTTCTGGTGCTTCCTCTGCTGTTGGCAGCTCAAGTCTGCGTAGTAGCACCGCCGCGACATCGTCAGGCTCATCTGTTGTCTCCTTTGGCACCCCGCCCAAGGCTTTTGTATTTCTAGTTGTGAAAGCCTCCAGGTATATTCTCACGCCAATAGATATCACGGAGAAGAAGGCCCGCGACTTCTTCCAAGCCATTGTCGAGAACTACAATATGAAGCGTGGGTGGCGGCGGCTGCTGTCGATATACGTCTACAGCCACTGTGACTTCGTCAAGGTCAGTCACAACGGGAAGTTAAAAATCTCAAGAGAACTCCTAGAAGTACTGACAACGCCTGCGCAGATCAAGCGATACGCTCCACAAAGCTTTGACCCCGGAGTCAGATTTTCGTTCCCTCCGCACGATGAGTCGCCCCACGACAAAGAGTACGGCTATTACCCCCGGCCGATGCCCCACGCGCCAGTCTCGAGGCACATGTTCAACCACCTATTCAACGCCTGCTACAACGATGAAGGTCTGGCACACAAGCTCCACTACGCCTTCATCGCGCCGTCTTGCATCATCAAGAGCATCCCAGGCAAGCTGCTCGACGGGATGCCCAAGAGGGACCGGCTCGTGGATGAGGAGGCTGAGTTCGGCGAGGATCAGGACGTCGAGGTCTTCTGGGGACTTGTGGCGCGGGAGCAGAGGTCAGTGTTGAGGGTAGCTGTTTCTACGCTCCTCGGGCTTGGGCCTTCACTGTGGTTCATGTTTGAGTGGCTGTTTGGGTGGGGTCATGATGGGGATCTGCAGGATGCCACTGTGCCGTTGATGTTCAGTGCGACTATGCTGGGTATTCTGTGGGCTGTCGTGTATTCCGGCGACGATGTGAGGGAGGTTGAACAGCCGCGTTAGACTGGGTGCTGATTTGTGTCTCAACCGGATACCTATTCTCTGGTTTGTACTATTTCGGAAATGCAATCCCGAATCATATCTCGGTCCTGCATGCCTCGGAATTCGTGTTTGACTGACTAGCAATGTAACAAATTCCTGTGACAAAGGATTGCGTATTTTGCAAGAACAAGTCACAGTGCATCAGGCAGATGATGAAGTGCGACCGTACTGTTTTCGTGTAGTGTAGTGATAGTCCACCTGGACCGTTGGCTGTGATACCTCCATCGGGAACGCGCTGCGGGGATGATGACATATGGTCGCCCAACCCCCTCCCAAACGGACCTAGACTTTTGGATCAGCATCGCCACTGCATCTTCCACCTGCAAGTCCAAGATCAAGTTCACATTACGAGACGATATTCTATCTCAAACAATTGATTCAAACATCCGGCGAGCATGGGGATCGTTCACATTGTGATGTTCGCTTTCGAGCCACTGGCTCCCCCCGACGAGGTCCAGAAAGTGAGTGGCTGCCCTTGAGCATGTAACCCTGCTGAGCCGTGTCATCCACGCCCGCAACGTCGACACTTGCTGACCAGGTTGAAAGGTCTGCAATGCAATGCTAGCTCTCAAGGACAATTGCGTCCACCCAGAGACCAAGCAGCCGTACATAAAGACTGGAAAGGGAGGAAAGGACAACAGTCCCGAGGGGAAACAGGTAGGTTACCTTTCGTCGACAGCACAGTAGATGCGCAGAGACATGGGTCACTCCAGTTAGGCTAACCAAGATGACTCTAGAATGGAATCTCGCACATATTCATCAGCGAATTTGAGAATGAGAAGGATCGGGAGTATTACCTGAATGAAGACCCGGCCCACCTGGCATTCGTCAAGAGCCTCGATGGTATAGTTGCGAAGGGGCAGGTGCTCGACTTCACTCCTGGAGTCTTCTAATCCCTCGTCCACGAGTCCGCTGTTGAGACGGGAGTCCAACCGCATCCTGCTTGGAAGAGCTTTGTGCTGATATTGGGAGACTGAAAGACTTCGCTCACGGGGTTTCGTCTGCTTGGGGATATCATGAGAAGACCCTCGTTACGCATATTTTGAGTCTGCAAAAAGTCCGTCCTTCTCATCATCGGCCTAAAATGGAGGAAAAAAAACGCATTTGCTGGCTTTGGGCGTGTGATATTGTGGTCGAACTCTCGCTTTGCTGCGAGACCGCCGCGATGGTTGACAGTGAAGTCGGACGGGGCACATATGTTCGTGTAACCTTACATGTGGACCCTTTCCAGTCTCAAAGCTTTCATCTGTAAAGTATGGAAGTCATCGGGAGTCATGGAGCAACCTCAGAACTCAAGGCTTACTTACTTAGTTGCATGGATTCGACAGTGATCATGGACTTCTACTTCTTCTAATGGGTAGACCATGGTATTGGTCACAATTACTTGCGAACTTCAACATATTGTATTACTTCCCGCATTATCTCAACGCTCACCTGGGCACCTCGGGTTATCTGGCATGCCACTTCCTTGTTCCCGTGCTAGATCAGTAGGATTCAACGTAGACTCCTTGGACTGAAGCGGTTATATTGGCATCTTGGCATTCCGGATCGCCATCCTCCTACCCCTCTCGGCCGACGTTGTCACTCTCACTCGCTTTATTTCACAACGAGACACGGCGGCTTACGAGCATGCTTCCCCGCTAGACCAAGAACTGGGGCTCAAGGCAACCCCATACTACCCCAGACCCTGTCTCTATTCGAAATAGCTCCCTTCGGGCCTGTCGCTGGAATATCTCACCGGCATGACGGACGAAAGGGCTGCTGGGCGTGGTGCGCAGCTGCTAGCCTCACTTATAATTAAGACTCCCGATATGCATTCCTTGATCCACTCTATGGCGGTACCGATTTATGTCTTATGAAGTAGCGGGCGAGTCGACGATCAGGAACCAAAATGCTACCTTCCCTGGTACTCCCCATAGTTTCCGCTCTGCTTCCCCTGACTGCCGCCCTGCGAACAGGGCGCAGGAGTCAGTATGGTGGCAACTCTTCCGACGTTCGTCGTGACCTGTCGCTGAATGTGCCACTTCGGCTGTACTCCGTCAAGCGGCCCATCGATGGGTCATGGCAGTCTCTCTCCATCGAGTTCTCCTACATGGCGGACTACTTCGGGAATCTGACGTACTTGAGATCCCAATTGACTCCCTTATGGCCCGCAGAGAAACGTGCAAGCTGACATGCCGACATGTAGGACACCGAACCAGCTCTCGTATAATCTTCTGGACAATCTGCAGAGCTTGTCCGGGTCCCCAATCATCATCCGCGCAGGCGGCTCCACCGCCAATGTGGCAATCTTCAACGCCAGCCAGGAGCTCGCCGTCGAGAACCACTGGAATGGGTCCACCAACACGGGCCTCGAGGGCTCCCGCACCGACCAGCCCAGCCTGACCAACATCGGGCCGGCCTGGTTCGAGGCGTTCCTGACGTCCCCCGAGGGCACGCGGTTCATCTACGACCTCAACTACCGCGACAATAGCTCCGTCGGCGTCGCGTCTACGGTCGACGTCGCGAAGCGCGTGTGGGACACGCTCGGGCCGGATCTGTTGTATGCTTTTGAGATCAGCAATGAGATGGAGCGGTGGGGAGGCAGGTACCGGAGCGACGAGTGGGGGCCTGAGCTGTACACAGAGGAGTTTCTCATGTACACGGATCTGATCGAAGAAACCATCTGGGGTGGGAGCGAAAATAGTTCGCAATCCCAGCCTATTTTCCAAATGGGCACGTTCATGGGGAGTGGAAACAAGACCATCAATACGCCCTGGAACTCTGAGGTGGTGTTGGATTTGGGGATCAACAGGAAGCAGCAGATCAGAAGTACTTCGCAGCACGATGTAAGTCGTCGTGTTTCCCCTGCCTTATCCAATGGTGCCTCCGGAAACCCTTGGATGTCATCGCACTGAGAGATGCTGACTGAAGCGGTGCTTTCGCAGTACCATGGCTCCAACTGTGCGTCGACCAAGGAGATTTCCACGCTTCGGCAGAACCTCCTCAACCACACCAACATGGTCAACCGCGCGTTTCCTCACCAGCAAATGGCACCCTATGTCGACGAGACGCACGGCATCACTTACGTCATTGGCGAGACCAACTCGATCTCCTGCCAAGGCCGAGACGGCGTCTCCAACGTCTTCGGGACCGCGCTGTGGTACCTGGACTACACCCTCTTCATCGCGTCCAACATCTCAGCTGTAGGCGGCATGTATTTCCACATGGGCACACCATATCGCTACAGCCTGTGGGCGCCGTATGAGGGAGCGACCAATCACAGCGCCCTGGTGCGGCCGTCATACTACGGCGCGTGGGTGCTAGCAACGGCCATCGGGAACGGCGACCTGTCGCCGGGGCTCAACGAGACCTCAGCCCAGGACCTGACGACGCCAGCGCCTGGGGCCTACTCGCCGTACTACTCGGGCGACGGGGCGCCCAAGAAGGTGGTGCACCCGCTGATCGCGGAGGAGACGCTCACGGCCTACGCGCTGTACAGGACGGCGCCGTCGCATGCCATCGACTCGGTGGTCATCCTAAACCTGGAGCCGTACAACTCGACAGCCAACTACACGCGGCCGTACGTCAACGTCACGCTGCCCGAGAGGATCCAGGCACCAGGCATCGTGCGACGGCTCACGGCGTCAGGAAGCGACGTCAAGGACTTTGCGCAGACGGATATCACGTTTGCGGGACGGAGCGTGAGCAAGGAGGGGCTCGTCGTGGGGGACGAGGTCACCGAGACATGGGCGCCGGGGCAGAGCGTGTTGGTTGGTGATGCCGAGGCGGTGCTGATTACCTTCTGAGAACCTTTGGTGTAACTATTGATGGCCACGTGCAGTGATCTAGTTGGTAGTTGTTGGTAGCGATGGTAATAATGGAAAAGCGATTCAGGATTTCCGCATAGAGAGAGCCAGATTCGGGTACTTCGGTACCTACGTCGGGCTGCCCTGTTATTAGAGTTGCATGGTGGGGCACGGCGTTGCTAACGGCCTACCACTTGCCCCGAACGAGCGGCAGGGGTCCTAGGCTTTACGTCACACGCTTGATGCGCTTAATGCGGGACCCAGGCCAGTGGCCCAAGGCAGTATCGGCCCCGTCGATTGTTTCCCAGGCGAGCTTGGAGCTGAGCTGCATTCAGCTGCTCCGAGAGGCCTGCGATCGCGGCTACTGTGCTGGACCGACCTGAACTGGGATGTCCAGGGGACCGACAACAACCTCCCGCCTCGAATCATCCATGCAAGCCAACCAGACCCAAGCCAGGCCGCCCAGGCTGACTTCGGTCCTTCGCCCTTCTGGACAAAGACTGGCTGCATCGATCCATCCATCACCCGACTTTCCATCTCGGAGCCTGACTGCGCGACATCACAATCCTCGGAGCTTGTAACCACCCGTCGCCTTTGTCGCACTCGCACGCACTGCCATACTGGCGACGACCTCATTGCGCACCAACTCCGTCGCATCACAGCAAACAGACCTAGACGAGCCCATAAGATCCATCGTTCATCGACACTCGCAACCTTCGTCGCCATGGCGCAACCACATCCCACCCTCATCAACATCCCCCAACCTCCCTCCAACCCGGACACTCCATCAGAGATGCCGTGAGCTGATCCCAGGTCCCCAGACACTGAAGCCAAGGCTCCGGCTACTTTGCCAGGTCCAATGCTTTTCTGAGATAATCAATACTGATGTGATTGTCCCCCCAGCGGCACTCCCACCTCGACAACGACCTCCCTCTCTGCTCTCTCCACTACCGCCATCAAGGACGGTCACCGCGGTCACGCCACTGCGACAACGCATCACCCCGGCCACCAGCAGCATGCCTCCCAGGGCAGCCTCGAAGCCGAGCGCGCCGACAGGATCTCGCGCCTTGCGGGCCTCTCCAACGTCAACCAGCTGCGATCTCCTCCCAACGCTGGCTCCGCGGCCCCGGCCCGCAACAGCAACAGCCCCCAAACGACGCCTACATCTGCCGTCTTCCCACACACCACCCACCGCCCCATCGCGCCCCTGATCCAGGGCGCCCCGGCATACTTCGACTCGAATGGACAGCCAGTCGCTGTGACCAAGATGTCCACCTCGGGCACTGCGTCCGCGACTGAGAGTGCAAGTACACCTGGCCACGGGGTCGTCATACCGATGCCTTGCGTTTAATGGTCCATCTACTGACGGCATGGCTTGACAGGACATCGACATGATGAGCACAGATACCAACTTTGCGCGTGACACGGAGGTCGACTCAGCTAGCGGCTACGTGGGAACGGGTCACCACGAGCAGGCGGACATGGACGTCGACGAGGATCTGACCAGCCGTAGCGTAGGCCAGTTCGAGCAGGATGACAACATGAGCGACGACGGCTCCGCCAGCCTGGTCGGCTTCGGCGAAGGCGCAAACAGCACCATATCCGGGCCCATCTACGTGCGACGGCCCCTGCCCGGGATGGAGGGGCTGCAGAGGAGCAGCTCCGGCCTGAGCGAGGGCGCGGTGCTGGCGGCTCGGCGGGAGAGGCTCGACCGTGAGGATGCAACCGCGGCGTCCGAGAGGAGGGACGCCCGCTTCATCGACGGCGTGGCGTCGGAAGCCACTCCGGGTGGTGCGGCGGATGACGACGCCTTCGTGGACACGACCAACAGTGGCCCCGTCCCTGTTTCTGGTTCAGGTTACACTAGCTCTTTACGTGAGACCCAGCACGGCGCGCACACGCGACATCACCTGAACCATCAGCAGGCACCCACGGCCCGCGAGGCTGCTGAGAGGGCGATGCGCGAGCGTGGGCTGGACCCCAGCCAGCGAGGCGGAAGTTCCGCCGCCAGCAGTCCCGGGAAGAGACTGACGTTTGAGGATCAGAAGTGATTGGCGCATCGGCGCGGGCAACATTTCCTGTCCATTCCCAGCTTGCCCTTGAAAGCACTTATTGTGCCTCATTTGGTGTCGCTCCAGCAGCCAGTCTTGCTCAAGGATGCGCGCCCCTCAAAATTTACTGCACGAGAGCAGTTTTTACTGTACGATGATGGCTACGCGTCTCCTTGCCCCTTCTACCTTGACAACACCGTATCCTGCGGTACGGTCTGCAAGTTGCCATTCTTTTACGTCCATCCTGTGAAGCCGGAAAATTCACATTACGTCTGCTTTTTCTCTCAATCGGCGTACGAGGCGAACTTTGGAGTCTTTCGGGAAGGCACGAGATATCACATGCTGGCTTAGCGAAATTGGACTGAAATACACATGGTCTTTGCTGAATAAATTTGACTTTTTGCCGGATGCTTGATCTGATGAATTGTGATGTATTCCAGCCTGGTGATTTTGTGTCTTCTTTCTCGTCTCAATATGACTTGGAGACAGCTGTATCTCACATGATTTTAATATGCCTTTCTCACCATCATCAGCCTGACCTCAGGCATTTATAACCGTTCTCAACCTGTACTTTCACCGCCTGTTTATGTCTAGTGGTCATCACAGCACTAACAATCAATTTATTGGCTGTGCCTACTCTTCTTCTTGTGCTACGGTAGCTCCAGGTGCAAACGATTCTGTAGAGAGGAAAACAACATCTTCGACATCACTGCCTCAACAGAAAAGCCATCAGACCTTTGGGAGGGATCAGCGACTAGCGGCCTGCGTGGAAGCCACTGTATTGACTGGCTAGAAAACTGAGCATGGCATGACGCTCTGCATATAATAGAAGAAGCATATTTCTTGATCAGGCCACGCCACTCAGGAAAGGATGCTCAAGCAGGTTAGAGACGCTCGGCCGGTCGCTGGTGTCGCTGCAAGCACATATCAGCACTCAGAATCGGGCACAGCCTAGTGGCACAGATACTCACATGCTGAGGCACTGGCGGATGAGCTCCGATGCCTGTCCATCGAGCTTGCCAGCCACGTCGCCAGGGATCAAAAGCTCCAGTGCCGACCCCTGGGCCTCCTTGGTCCGTTCAGCGACCGAGCCGGCCGACCCGCCCTCCGCGAGGCTGCAGTCCCCCGTGAGCAGCTGGGCCGCCAGGATCCCGAACAGCCATACATCAGCCTTGAGCGAGTCTTTCTGGCTCAGAAGGATCTCGGGAGGTGGTGTCTGGGCAGCCGAAGGCAGCGGTTGGCCTGTCTTGGTTGTCGTGTCGAGCAGCGGAGCCTCGATCTTGACGGCGCACACGTTGTCCACCATCACGATCCCCAGGTCCAAGAAGACGGGGGAGATGCCTTGCTCCTGCAGCTGCTCGAGGCCGAGCACGACCTGGCGGAGGATCGAGCGCGCGAGGGGCTGGGGGATGGCGCCGTAGCTCCGGATTAAGTCTCGCAGCGTGCCGCCTGCCAGGTACTCCGTGAGAACGAATATGCGTCCTTCCTTGAGTTCGTAGCCTAGACACGAAATGATGTTTGGCTGGCTTGGTCTCGCCAGCCTGGATTCTAGGAGTGCCACCACGCTTTCGAGTACGGATGCGTCCTGAGGTGTGAATTCCTCGGCTGAGATCAATTCCGCCATGTCTGACCTCAGGCCCAAGAAGACTGGGCCGTATCGCCCGTCTCTGATCTTGTTTCCGATGGTCCAATCGAAGCTGCTTGAGGTGTGCTTCCTATCGACAGGTTCATTGGTGGACATAATGTGGTGTTACGAGGTTCGAAGTTATAAGAGGGTATGAATTTGTCTCTGTTGGTCAGGTTTGAGAATAATTGGCGAGAAGTCTGTGTTTCGATTTTAACATGCGTGTTGACTCCCTTTATGCACGGGATTACGGCCAGCACAACACAGCTGCGCTGCCTAAACCCCACCCACCTCATGAGAGCGTGGAGTTTCAGCTTCCACTACTGCTGACCTATGCTTGGTGATGAGATGAGTTATCAGCCTCAGGCGTCATACTTGGTGCCGCATTTGCGAGAATAAGCTTTTTCATTGCATTCTACTAAACAGTTTATTCAATGTCGCAATGCGATACTATAGACTACATACCGGTACTCAGTCGTGGTGGTGAGCAGATACCAGTATCGTCGATTCTTGTCTAATCAACGGGATAAATGCGATATTGTCACTTCCGCGATGGATTTACTACCGGACATCCTAGAAGCTCAAAAACACCCACAGTGTACCCAGATATTCAACCGGAACAATACCTCCTACTCCTTACTTATTACTTCTCTTCATCTTTCCCAATTATGGAGACAAAAACCTGTCCATCAACCTCTTCCAGGCATACCTTTGATGACTCTTTCCCATCTGCTTTAAATCTGGCCTGAACATCATTATCGCTAGCCTGCGTCGCATGCTCCAAGTACTCCATAACATCACCTGTCGCGACCTGAGCCACAGCACTCCAGCTTGCACCGAGTCTCGACAGAGTTGTCTTCCGAAGGAAGAGTGACATGCAATAAGCCACCAGAATGCAATGCGCTATGACTGTGATCGTGACAACTGCAAATCCAACATAACCAACAGGAACTTGAGCAGTCTTGAAAAATGTCACCTCAGCTTGCGTCCACTTATCAAACTGGCCCATCTGATCGTAGTATGCCATGCTACTTAGCAGGGTGATCATCGTTTGGAGAGCGAAGGCAACTGAGCCGTTTGTCTGGAGGATCTCCTGCACGAGCAATGCCTATAACATTCAGAGTCAGCGTTCAAAGAACCAGAGAGTTGATTTCGTGCGAATCAAGTGGTACAGGACATGTTCTGCCCGTACGGGATGCGCCACATCTCATGATCTGCATCCCATCAAAGAACCTGAAGTTCACAAGTGAAACAGCCCATTGATATGGCAGTAGTCTGTAACCAAGTAAGGTGCTTACATGCATATCTTCCGGTATAACACAAGCAGTGTTTTGCCAGTCGCAGTAATCTGTTTGGCCAAGGATGCCGGTCGTCATTGGATGACTCACATTCCCGGACCACCTATTGAAAGTCGTCGTGTAAGCCAGGTCTACAGTCCTGCGAAGGTGCAACGCTGCGTATGACTGCAAACCCGAGTATGCCAGCGGCTGCGTCCACGGCCATGACTGCGAATTCGGATACTCTTCGTTTGGAGCTACCTGCCATGTTCCCTTTGCGAGCTCCAATATGCCCCGCCTGTCCATACGTAGGCTTCGGTCCTGTCCCATAGCATATCGGAGCTCTTGGAAGGTGTATGTGACTGTATGTTGGTCGTAGACTGGCTCTAAGCGCGACTCTGTCCTATTAGACTGGCTTGATATACTGACGTCAATATCGGCAAAGTCAAATGCCGTATAGCAGATTGAGGCGCTGAATATAACGGTGCCATTTGAGTAGACCAGGTCCAGCCATTCTCCCCTCTCTTGAGAGGCCTCCGCCACAATAGTAAGACCAGGCGGACGCACAGTATCCCCGAACTCGTAGAATGGGCCAATGCTGTTGTTCAAAAGAAGGTATGCCGCGCCCTGCGAGTCAGTTCCGTCCATTAGAGACGGGTCCTGGAACTCACTGTACAGGCCCCCAAAACTTTCCACCTTGTCATACCAGTCACCCCTCCATAGCTGACACAGCGATAACGCCCATTGCCAGCTCAATGGACCATCAGTTTTCAGGGCCATGGCACAGTCAAAGTCCCTCGACCCATACGAATACGCACCCATGCCTGTGGAGCCATTGGCGTTACTTTCATAATCCATGACGATTTTTGCAAGCCGCGGCGTATTTCTTGTCGCTGCGAGGGATCCTCGAATCCTGCCATGGGGATCCACTGTTGCGTTCTTGATCTGCGGCACTTGACAAGTAACTCTGGCGTCTAGCACTGTTAAGTTTCCCTTGTACGCCTGCAGATTCTCTCGGTCCTCTGCCGTGCCAAAAGGTAAGAATGCTCGCAGAGTGAGGCCTGTATCGCTGACACCATCTGCCTCATAGGGAGGTTCTGAGTACTCGGCGAATGAGGCATACTTTGAAACCTTCCTGTCCCATGCTCCCACGGAGGGTGGTTGGAAGCGAGTGGAGACTAAGGAGGAAGGCGTCATATTGTAATGCAGGCTGTAAGGTAAAGTTACCCGGGAGGCGAGACCCGCAGTCGACCGTAGTGATACGTCGGTGAGGACAATCAGCAAGAGGAACTGGCTCAGACACCAGAGCAGGGCAGCTGAAAGTATGAGAATGATATTGCTAGAGTGCCGGGCGCGTCGGTAGGAACCTCCAGAAAGATATTGCCACGCCATAACGAAGGCTCCTGTGCTCGCTGCCGTGGCACGCATGACGCTTACCGAAGCGACGTCGTCGATCCATACATCCCCGGACTCCAAAGCTAAGGACGCAAGAGTAGCTGTCACGATACCAAGTTGAAGCATCATGACTTGTTGAATAACTCCAATGCAGATGGAGATAGCCTTGGACAGCCAATTCCTGGCTGTGATCTCCTTCCATGCCGGTATGGCCGGCCTGCCAAACCAGATGAATGCGAGTGTGCCAATCGCTGCACACAACAGGACAGAGCCAGCGATTAGACCGACCATTGCAAATGTACCAAGCTTTTCTTTCCATGAGTGGGGCTTGGGCAAAGGCTTTCGTACGTCTTGGCCCGCCTCAGCATGGTTTCGTTCTTGGAACAACGCAGTAGAGGATCCCGATACATCCTCTGCCCGGTCCTGCGTCTCTTGGTGCCTCGGAAAAGTGACTTGTTCTTGCCGGGAAGCATCTTGCTGAAGGACCGGTTCTTCTTGGTATGAATGTGCGCTTTCTTGCAGTGAGTTGTGCCTTGTCAATGCGTTTTGTTCGTTTTCAGATGGACTCAGAGTGGATGAATCATCTTGAAGCAGGCTTGGCGGGATCTCGTTTCTTAGAGAAGAAATTGTGGTGAAGGCAGGAAGAAGGCCGTAGTCGCGATTATCATTGCTTTCCTCGACATTCTCGGACGAGTCTGAAGCACTTGACAAGATAGCCTCCATTTGGTGATTATTTCGCATTGCCAGGGTCGTTGGATTTCACTGTCAGTAGTGAATTGACAGATCCGAGAAATCATCTCAGGATGAAATATAGGCTTCCAAGAATGATACTCCTTGGAGCTGGCTTCCACGAGCAGAGATGCCGTGAATGTGCTGCGTTACATGCAGGCTGTGTGGTTCAGCCTTTCACAGCCTCCTTCGAGCCGTTCCACGAAACGTCATGTTATCCATCAAAGCCTGTTTGAGATGCCTCGGTGAGCCCTCAATCCTACCGTACACCAACGAATGGGCTGATTCGAGGATCAGTAGAGCGCGTGAGGACAGAAGCTGGGACGTGTTGGACCTTGGGCGAGACATTCGGCTGCAATGGTAGGGCCAATCCATCCGTTGGCGATATTCGCTTGAAGTCAGGTTCAGATCCGGGTCACTTGAGTGTGTCGAGTTTCAGCTTGCACCCCTACCGAGGTCACCTAAAGTCGGCAGTAAGAACAATTATCAGCCTCACGGTTACAATTGGCGGCCTCATGCCGTGATTGCCAGAGCAAGCTTTGCTTACTGCCTCTTAGATAATTTGTGTCCGGTTGGAGTAAGCACCGGGGCGTCAGTGGTGCTGCGTGGTACATGCGGTAGACCACTGGCACTCAATGCAATCTAGGCATAGATGCCAATATTTTAGATTCCTGTCTAATCGACGGGCGTAAATACAATACAGGGCATGCTTTTCTTTCTTCTCAGGAGCCGGATCTACAAGTCGGCTACTTCGCTGGTACCTAGGTAGGGAGAGCTTTTTGAACGACAAAATTGAGCCATTGAGAAAACCGTGACCAGATCGATGACAAGTTCAAAGCAAAGCTGACAGCAGAAAATCCTTGAATGGCAATACAAAATAAAAGATGTAGATGCTGAGACAACATCACGAGAGGGAAGATAGGAGTATCCACAGCGTTCTCGCAAAAGAGGGCAATCCAGGCCAAGTAGCTTGTCTTCCGGGCCATTGGACCGCGTGAAAGAGTGAGCAAGGAGCAATTAAAGCGTATGGGTGGAGTGACTTCGGAGACTGCATCCGCTTACCCTCCACGAGATGGTCGAAGAGGAGCTGAGGACGAACTCAACGAGCCTCCTCAAGTCCGGTTCGCCACAATCAGCCCCAGAGCCCAGCTCACCGCCTCAGAAATGCGTTTTGCGGAGGGAAAATACACGGCCGCCGCGCCTGCCTGGTGCCGTCCTTGTGGACGAATTCGTGGCCGGGGCACCACCCCTCACGCTTACACCTGCGGCGCTCCGCGGCCGCGCTGCTGGGCTCAACGACGATGTGGTCCGGGCACATACACGTCTCGTTGTGGCAGGTGTGGACGGCTTTCTGGCGGTGCTTGTGGTGCTGGACCAGGCTGTAGATGGACTGCTCGTCGTGCCAGAGGCGCACGGCCAGGCGGGGGAACGAGAAGCCGTGCTTCTCGCCCGAGTCGCTCAGCTTCATGCGCATGTCGTACGTCGCCCGCTTCGGCGACACCACCCAGCACCCCATGTGCACGCTGCCCGGGTGCGCCACGTCGAAGAAGGCCTTGCCCTCGACCAGCTTGCGCAGCTTGGCCATCACGAACGCCTGTGGCAGTCGCATGAGGAACGCCGTCGCCTCGCTGATGTGCGGACGGTCGTCGTCGTCGAAGATGATCTTCGGGTTGTGGCCCGACAAGGGGCGGGTGAAAATCTCGTGCTGAATCCGCGTCTGGGCATCGGCCTCCATTTGGGCTTCTGTTTGGGCTGGAGCCCGTTGGGCCCCGTTCTGCAGTCTCCTCGTCACCCGCTGGAGCCTTCGCTCCTGTCTCTCGGCCTCACGGCGCTGCTCCTGTTCCAGCTGCTGCTCCAACTCGAGGTCTTCCTGTCTCTCTTGCTCCAGTCGCTGCCTCTTCAGCTCAAGGCCTTCCTGCCTCTCCTGCTCCATTCGCTTTCTCTCCCGTTTCTTCTGGCGGGTTCGGGCTCCTCGAGAGGTTATCTGAGAGGCATTACGTCGTCTTCGTTCCTCCCTTCTTTGAGCTTGGCGACTAGAAACACGGCGGGGAGCATCAACTTGGACATTAGCGTCTGGAGGAGGAGCAAGATGCTGAGGGACAGCCACTGCGGGGGTCGCAACGTCTGGAGGGACAGCCACTGAGGCTGTAGCAACGTCTCGAGGGGCAGCCTCTGCAGGAGCAACGTCCCGCTCTTCAGTCCGCGTCCGCACATCAGGGCTTCGTACAAGCTCCTCAGCCCGCCGCCGCTGCTCGAGATCATCGATCCGAGTCTTCTGCTCGGCAAGCAGCCGCTTGGTGTCTTCCAGCTGGGTCTTTTGCTGCTCCATCTCCTTCTCATGGCTCTTGATTCTCTCCAGCATTCTCTCCCATTCCGCTTTCTTGGACGTTGAGTCTGTATCCTCAATCTCGTGGTAGGCCCTCTTCCCTCGTGATCGCGACACGCTCTGTGGAGAATCCTGGATTCCAGGGACAGGGCATGGCATTACGGACACAGCTCGTGAGGTCACGAAAGTTCCAGGGGATGGCTGTGGAGGCGCAGTTCGACGGGAGGATGGGCCGGGAGTGGCCGGCCTCAAGTGGCTGGAAGACGGGCCATTCCGGGGTTGACTCCTGGCGTTCAGGAACCCCTCAGGTGGCTGCTCAACGGTCTGCATGATGCGACCTGGTCGCGCTGGGCCACGTCTCTGTTGGTCCTTCTGCTGGGAGTGGTCCTTGGTAGATGGAAGACCTCGGAAAGGGAGCGAAGAAGGTCCCGAAACTGGTTCACCGAGAGGGCTGATTTGCCTTTGAGGGGCGCGAGCAGGCGTGCCTGTAAGTCGAGCAGCACCAGTCCGCATTGCGCGCGGTTCTGTTGGGGCGTTGGTAGGCGGTGGTGACCCACGATTGATGGGCATGAACCCCAGGACGACAGGGGAGTTGTTTATAGGGCGGTGTTGACTGGACCGAGCGGTCCGGTCGGCCTGATCCGTGGGCTCAGTTACTTGATCTCCATAAACTGATCGCGGTGACTTGAGCTTACCTGAGCTCCCGTTGACACTACCGCTGACGAGGCCTGTGATCTCGACCGGCCAGCCTGCTCTGGCCGACTCGGCAAGGGACGCGCAGGAAGGTCGATGAAGAAATCTAGTGGTGCGTGCCTGGAGCCAATCGGGGGCTTATTCTGCATCGAACCTCGTGACGGAGAGGCAGTCCCCGGGTTGGCAGAAGCCGCTCCGACGCCAGCCTCATTCTTTCTCCGTGTCCGGGGCGAGCTTGACCTGATGCTGGAGGGAGGAGTAGACGGTCGATACACACTAGCGCTTGCTTCATCTCCAGACGACGATCCATCGCTTGAACTTGAGTCCGAAGAGGAGCCAGGCTCGTCTTCAGATTCCGAGGAGTCGGAGCTATCGGAAGAATCCGAGGATGAAGATGAGTCGTTCGGAGGATTCGATGTGCCGGGAGCCCCATGTCGACGCAACGGCTCACGGGGCTGAGGTTGTTGTGTACCGGAGGCAACATCAACTGGTGAAGTCTGAATATGGCTTTGTTCTCGCCCATGTCTGTCTGGTGGCGACTCCTGTTTGATGCGAGGTTGGTTGCACTGATGACCACGTCCAACCGCACGAGGCGGGACTTGAGAGCGTTCTCGTTTGATGTCTCGTGATCTAGAGGTACGGTCTCTCTCATTCTCATCGTCGGAAAAAATAGTGATGATGCCGGCCTTTGCTGGAGTCAAGCTGTACTTGTCCTTGCCATTGACTCGCTCTTTTTTAACACTTGGAGCATGGATGTCTGTGAAAGTGTCTAGACGTGGAGGACGCCGTGCAGGTTTCAGGTCCTTGAGCCGGCCCATGTTGATCTGATGAGTATTACCGTAGTGAGTTTATGGAACTTACCGAAGTCGAGGAGGATGTCCAAAGAATAAAGTCTTGTTTGACGGCCGACAGGGAGCAGATCTTTCAACACCAAAGTCGAACACGTCGCGTTCACACCATAGCCCTTGCGCACATCCAGGGAACCGACGCGTAAAGTGGGAGACCGTGCCCTCACCAATCGATTCTGGGGAGAAGGGAACGCACATGCTTTCGGAGGGGGTACACCGGTCAGGGGTGGCAAGGAATAAAGCCGTGTTGCTACTTTCACTTGAATGCGTTGAGAATTTAGGCTCTCGCTTATCCTTTGGAACCTCCGGCCGTTGTACTGTGCGGTCTCATTCCCCCACAAGTACATGAACCCCAGCCTCATTTAGGGGAGGGCACACAGAAAAGAAATTCTCTCCCAGGACCATCGTTTTCACCGCCATTGTGTTGGCACATCGTGCGAGTGTTGGTTCTGCGGGTAATGCTGGAGAGCGGAAGTACGCGGAGGGTTTCCTCCCAGAAAAAGCAACAACGAAACGAGTGTGGACAAAAGACCCTGCGGGCCAAGGAGGAGATGTCGACAGCCGTGCCTTGACGAGCTGCAGAGCAAACGAATAATCTCGGTGTCTCCTGCATATATCCGGCCACTTCGAGCTTGGTGGATCTCACGCGTTCCTGAGTGACTCGACGCGTCCATACGCCTGCAGAGCATAAAAGGTAGGCAACCAGGGATGAGTGATCATTAGAGGTCTACTTGACTCTCAATGTAGGAGATATGGAACAGATCACGTTCCCCAGGCACTCTGCGTGCCCTTTTGCTCGGCACACATTCCACTGCACCGTGATATGCTCGTGTGGCGTCGGGCCGTCTTGCTGTCATCCCATGCACGCGCCGAGGTTTATTTCATGCAGGGGACGAAGCCCTGCATACGACCCGATGTGGAAAGCTGGCCACCCAGATGTGACAGCTCAAATTGACAGGTTGGCACGAGATCCCGTGCCCAAAAGCAAACGAAACCCTGAAGAAAAAGGTTCCTGACTGCAGAACGGCTGCACTGAGGAAACGCGCCCAGCACCAGCTCCTGATGCCCTCGATTTCGAGCCGGCCCGCGCCCAAGGCAAACTGAATCCCGGGTTCGATTGGCCTCAAGTCTCATTCCATCCGCTGCGCAGAATGGCAACGTCGCGCGTATCTAGCGCGAGAGGTAGAGAAAGCCAGTGTTAAGGGCGAGACATCGACCCGTGCGCGGAACTCATCCGCGCTGCTCTGAGACCTGCGAGACAAAAAGTATTGAGAGGTGTCCCTGCCCAGCGGCAGATAGACTACCATATGCAGAAAGGGCGCGACTGCGTAAAAAGCACGCCTGCCCCTCCGCTGGAAAGATCATCGCGAGCGGTACCACCATGCTCCCTTGATCATCGCAAGCTGCTCACCGGACCTCCAACACGGGCCCTTTGCACCGCTCAGTGGAGGGAAGTGTATGGCGGCGGAGGACGACCTGCGTGACTGGATTACGTCCAGCTTCTCCTCTTCTTCCCTAGCTCTAGCGTCCTGACGATGATTGCCAAGAGCTCGACACCCAGCTCTTTCCGTTGAGAACCGGCCGAGGGAGCGAACCGGCGACGCGCCGTGCGAGGGGGCTGGCAAGGAGACTGAGCTGCACTGCGGTGCAGGAGGCCTGCATCAGTAGCATGCCAGCGGCAGAACAGACGTGGGTTGCAGAAGGGGGGGGGGACGGTGGTTGCGTGCGAGAATCAATAGTGCACTTCGGCAGATGAAGAAGAGTCTGTAAAGAAAAGGTGTGACTGTGCCAGCTGACGATGGAATCAAGTGGCAGTCAGACGAGGGACAGAGACACAAGTGCTGAGGCAGCAATGTTGCCGTGTAGTCTATCGTGTACGTAAGACCAAGGAGTCGATGAGCAGCAGTTCGACTCAGGTTGCAGCCAGAGGCCCGGCACGCTGGTCATGCAGGGCCGGCGTCGAGGGTGGCAGTCGCCGAAAGGTTATTTCAGAAGCCGCATTAACGAGCAGTGAGCGCATTACGCCATTTTTATTCGATCTTTACTCGATAGTTACTCGATCAAAACTGATGAGGCTATCGCCAGGCCGAGGCTGTTCCGAAAGCGGAAGGACAGACAACCGTAGGCCCCTGCCGTCGGTACCGAGTAAGCCTCAAGACGTTGAGTGAGCCGGTCCTGATTAACCCGATGCAGAGGTTAGCGGGCCCATTGGGACGGGCGTGGCCCAATGGTGCTGCCCTGATAAGCAAGCAGGGGCCTCCTGGCTACACGGTCTTTGTCGGGCGCTCCTTGCCCCTGATAACGAACGGTAGCCGTCCAGCCGTCCCGACGCCTTTTTTTGTGCCCGCGGAAACACGAGAATGGCCGGCCTAGAAGGCCGGACACGGCCGAATCTAACCTGTACACCTACTAGGTCGACAGCTCAGACAGGGAGACTGGCGGTATGGGCGCTGACAAGAGAACTCGCGATGACGGTCTGGACAACAGCATGTGCTGCCATGTGGGGATCAGTCGGTGGTCCCAGGAGAGAGAGAGCGAGCCATGCTTGCAACGGCCAACTCAGACCTTTCTCTTTTCCTCGTTCTCTCTCCCGATAAGCTAGGTCCACGGTCAACCTCTCACATGCTCGCTGTCTCTTGCCCATCCCAAGCATTGCCGTCGTCTTGTGGTCCCCTTTGCGCCTTATCTACTGCAAGATAAGCCGTCTGCACCCAGCACACACCCATCCCACCTCACACATCCTGGCATCCCACTCTTGTCACTCCTGATAAGGACCTGACTCTGGAAGACTGGGTTGCTTTTCTCCGTCCTCGATCTCACCGTTCATTCCTAATCTTCAGACTATCATTCTTTCCGAAACTGTCCTGTCCGTCCTGTTAGCCTGAACATCCGTCACGATGACCGTTTCTACCACCTTATCTTCCTCTGAGCCCTTGACTGTACTGGTGTCAACTCGCGCGGTGCTCACCTTGCCTGATGATAGTCTTATCTTGTCACCAGCAACCCTATCAGTCTCCCCTTCCACAGGGAAGATCATCTCCATAGTCCCAGAAGTACTCCCGCCGTCCTCCTTTCCATCCTCAACAACATACGTGGACCATGGCTCAAAGGTCCTCCTACCGGGCCTGGTGGACGCCCACGTTCACTTGAACGAGCCTGGGCGGACAGAATGGGAGGGTTTCGCTACCGGAACCCGCGCTGCGGCGTCAGGGGGCGTGACGACCGTGATCGACATGCCCTTGAACGCGATCCCGCCGACCACGACGGTTCGGGGCTTTGAAGAGAAGTTGGCTGCCAGCCAGGGGCAGTGCTGGGTTGATGTCGGTTTCTATGGTGGTGTGATTCCTGGCAACGCAGATCAGCTGGTCCCGCTGGTGGAAATGGGTGTGAGGGGTTTCAAGGGGTTCCTGATCGAGAGTGGTGTAAGTGCTTGCAAATGGGATGCGGTTGTGTGGGACGCGAGACACGGAGCGGCTTTGTACTAACAAGACGGTCTTCAGGTTGACGAGTTCCCTTGCATCTCCTCCACCGATATCGAGCACGCCATGCGCGCCCTCGCTGGGCGTCCAACGACCCTCATGTTCCACGCCGAGATGATCCCTCCCATCAGTGATAGCGTGGGAGACGCCGTCCAGGCATCAGAGCCACCGCTCGCCCCCACAGGCCAGCTGACGTCCTACGACACCTTCCTCGACTCGCGGCCGCCTGTTTTCGAGACGTGCGCGGTAGAGGAGATCCTGTCGCTGGCCCACCTAGCGCCACAGCTGCACCTGCACATTGTACACCTGTCGGCAACAGAGTGCATCCCAATCCTGAGGCAGGCGAGGAAGAACGGGGTCAACATCACAGCCGAGACGTGCTTCCACTACCTGGGCCTCGCCGCCGAGGACGTCGAGGACGGTGACACCCGTCATAAGTGCTGCCCGCCCATCCGGTCACGCATCAACCAGGCCGGCCTGTGGGAGGAGCTGTGCGCGGACCCAAGCGACAGCGTGATCAGGACCATCGTCTCGGACCACAGCCCCTGCACGCCGGAGCTGAAGCTCCTGCCGGGCCACCTGCAGCAGCAGCAGCACGCCGACGCCGTCGACACCATCCAGGGCACGCTGATGCACTCGGACTCGGGCGTCGACGTCACGATGCCGGGCGAGGAGGAGCAGTCCAAGGCCGACACGGGCGCGGGCGACTTCTTCGCCGCGTGGGGCGGCATCTCGTCCGTGGGGCTGGGACTGCCGATCTTGCACACGACGGCCAAGGCCGGCAACAGGCCGCTGGACATCGTCGACATCGTGCGGCTGTGCTCGCAGGCGACGGCGGCGCAGGTGGGGCTGTCGCACCGCAAGGGCGGGCTGAAGGTCGGCCTGGACGCGGACGTGTGCGTCTTCGACGACGCCGAGGAGTGGGTGCTCGGGTGCCGCGGCATGCACTGGAAGAACCGCTGCTCGCCGTGGGAGGGTAAGAGGTTCACGGGCCGGGTGAGGGAGACGTGGCTGCGCGGGCGGAAGGTGTATGAGCTCGGCGGCGCGAACAGCGGGTTCGTCGGCGGCGGGCCCGTCGGGGAGGCTATCGTCGAGAAGAGGACGGTTTAGTATGGGTTGCGTGTGCATTTACATGGAGGTTTCATTTTATAAGTAGGGCATCATGGATGGGACTCGGGCATCTCTCATAAGGCGTTGCTTTGGCGGTTGGTTGCATTGCGTCTGGAAGTCCTGGGGAAGGTGGTCGGATGTTTGGGGCACGAATGCGCGTATACATATATCATAGTCCAGAATGCATTTCTCGAAATTGACTTGTCGTTTTCTGAATGAGGTTGGGAGAAGAAATTGCGTGATGTGACGTGCAGTCACAGTTGCGCCTCCTCATTGATGTGCAGTACGTGCGGCTGCCCCAAGCTCGACCCCTCGCGTTCCTCCTCCCGTGACATGCAGTCGAGTGTCTTACAAGAGCGTAATAGAAACAAGGATCGGATGCGCCTCGACGCTCTACCCGGCAGCTTGTTCTTTGCAAAATTGACGAGTTTCATTTCGCTGCTCAGAATGGACAGTATGTTCACTGCGCGACCGTCCGTTCTCATTCAGGCATAGATTTCATTTAACCAGTCAGTTAGTCCAATTGTGGTCGTTGCACGACTAGGCCGCAAGGAAACTCTTGAAGCAACACATGCTCATGACAGATTCAGTTCCTGTCCATGTTTCCAGAAACTGGGGTTCAAGCACAAATTGGGAGTTACTTGGATGTACGGGTATTGCATTGAGGTTTTCCTACAGATCCGGACTTCCAATCCGTGTACAAAATTTCCCTCCCAACCACGCAGCGGCTCCTAAGGTACAGACCAAATTCCTTTTTTTCCTTCTCTTAGAACTTGTTCTGGTTCGCATTCTGCATCAACATGGTATTATCAGGCTTGTACTTCTTGGACACCAGGCGCACGTCGTACTCGACGTCCAGCACGGCGCCGTTCTTCTCGTCCTTGACGGGGTTGAAGTAGAGCAGCAGGTCGGGCTTGACGGCGCAGGCGGTGTCGGTCTCGAGGTACTGGTCGTCGCTGGGGTACAGCTGGGCGGTGACGCCGACGTAGTCGTCGTGCGTGACCATCATGTGGATGTGCGCGGGCCGGTAGGGGTGGCGGCCCATGATGCGGAGGAGCTCGGCCGAGGGGCCCGACGTGTCGATGGCGTACTCGGTCGGCTTGAGGCAGTAGAACCAGAACTTGCCGTCCGCGTCGGTGCGGAACTTGCCGCGGAGGTTGTGTCGGGTTTCTGAAGGGTGAGAGGGTCAGTGGGATTTTGTCTGATGCTGGGAGGAGGAAGTATACGTACGGTTCTCAGGGTCAAAGACGTCGTATTTGCCGTTCGTGCTGGCCTGCCACATGTCGAAGACGGCGTTGGGGATGCCCTTGCCCGTCTCTGCGTCCTTGATGACGCCGTGGAAGAAGGTGAGCTGCCCATCCGGGGGCATGTTCTGGACTACGCTGGCGCCGTTGTCCCGGAAGGGCGTCTCGGGCGACCAGAAGGGCCCGAGGATGGTGGATGATGTGGGCTCTGCGCCATTGGCGGCCGAGATCTTGTGGTTGATCTCATCGACGAGTCTGTTTCGCGGGTGTATGTCTCGGTTAGCTTGCTGTGGGCTATTGAATGGAGGGGTAGCTTAGTAGTCCCAGAACTGCCGGGGGGCTAGCGGGACTCACGATTCAACGCCGAGGATGTCGCACACGCGCCATGCCTCGTTGCGGTTCTTCTTGTAGGCCTGGCCGATGGCGTTTACGTAATTGACTCCGATGATCCACTCGTCCTGCTTCAGCTCGACGTCCCTGCAGAAGTCGTGCAAATGCCGGATCAGCGATGACAGGATCTCCCTGTGCCTGGGCTGTGTCTCTGGGCTCATCAGGTCGATGACATGTTGTGTGAAGTTGGGGTCGTATTTGCTGTTGTTGCCATTGGTGGCACTGTGGCCGTTGGTGCCATTGGTGGCGCTGTTGCCGTTGGTGGCGCTGGAAGCCATGGTGGCGGTAGTATGTGCTACGAATGGCGGGGTTCCGCGGGGGATATGGGGTCGTACAGATCGTGGGTGGTGGGTATGCAGCAGGTGGGAGTGAGGCTTCAAAGTCTTGGTGGAGGTTACACAGGTCGCGCAGACTCGGCGCAGAGGAGGGGCTTGTTCAAAGAGCTGGAGGGATCTTTGGAGGATGATGGAGTTTGGATTTAGTCTCATGGTCACTTCTACGGGGGAAGAGGGCTTCCATGGCATTAAGTAGACTAGGTAGACTAGGCTCGCTTCCGACTGCTGAAGATCGAAAGTCCGGGGTCGTATGACGCGGCAGAGTGGGCGGCAGCGAAGGGTCCACGGTGGCAGACGAGCTCGGTATTTCACCCGGGGCCAAGGCATGAGGGGGTAAACTTCGATCCGGCCCGCCGCGATGGCCTCGCGGGGCGAAAGACAGCCGTCCGGAGAACCCGCCGTCGCAATCTCGATGCCGGCACCTTTGTGGCCTCATGAAAATAAATGTGACCGAAACATGATGCGTGATTAACACTGAAGGCTGGACCGCGGAGTTTGCATATATGCCCGACCGAGTCTGTCGTCGGAGAGGTTTACTAATTAGGAATGCATGCAACTCGCGACACACGAGAAACACCGCCCATTAAGGTTTCGAGGTCTGCTCAGAACAGACAGGCCACTAGACCACCGCTGCCGTCGCTGCACAAAACAATTTTCCGGATATTTCCAGATGCAGCCTTTCTCTGCACAATTTACCTGACTAACTGCAGACCTGCGTAAATCATTTACGCGGTCGCGGGCAATATTGCCATATTTTCGCAAGAATGCTTAGCCGCGGGGATTCCAGTTGACGCGGGCCAATGCAGTAAGTGCAAGATGCGATGACCTGAGCCGACAGGCAGGGCCGGCCAGGAGCTGGCTGCAGTCGGTTTTGGAGGTCCCCTCATTCCCCTTTCCGCGCTGGCTTCCGCGGTGGGTAATCGTAAACCGTAGGCTCTTCATAGGCCGGTCATAGAGGGGCGCTCATTGCTTGTCTGGGCCTGTGAAATCTGGGGCAAATACTCCCCGTGCTGGTAGGTGTGAACCCCCCTCATTTCCCCCATCCCCCACCCCCACCTCCCCGCCCAGGGCAGCCAGGGCAGCCAGGTTGGTCCCATTCCAAGCACCATGTCTTTATCTTATCAGCGCTGTGTCCTACTTAAAGTCGTGTTCGGAACAGCAGCCGAAAACGACTGTTGTGCCTTGACATTCCTGTCCAAGCGAAAACTCAATGGTTCGCCTGCTGTGTCACGGCGACCTGCAGATTGAGTTCGCGAGCCGCAGCCAACAGCTATCATCACCTGAACACTGGCTGACGCATGGCACTGGCCTTGACGCATGCAGTGCATCTGCACATGCAGTACTCCTTTCTGTCCCGGTCCCGACGCCCCCAAAGATCTTAGCCGCCCAACTACACCTAGGTAGGTGCTGCGGATAGAGTTTTGTTCTGGAAGAAAAGAAGGCCACATGATACTACTCGTCCAAGATGCGGGGACGAACTACGGGATGGATCATCCCATTCCATTAGGTACAACACAAATGCCTGTTTGCGAACATCTCGATACTATTAATTCCGTCTTCCCATTTACCAGTCTCGTCTCCCAGTGGCTCAGGTTGCAGGCCGGTGTTGTCCACGCCATTGGTTCAGGATCCGGGCCAAGAATCCACCAACTCGGTAAAAGTCCCGGCCTGCGGTTCGCAAGTGCAGGATGCCACATGCGTGCGTGCTTTATACTATGCAGCGTTACACTCATCGAGGCCCAGAAGTGCCAAAGCGGTATGGTGGCATGAGCCATCCTTCGCTTATGTTTTTTTAATGGGCCCATCGGCTCCTTTTCGTACTCGTTCCTGGGGCCATGTGATTCCTCTTTATTCACGGACTGCTCACGATGTAGAGTGCTGGTGCCCCGTTGTATTGACCACCAGGCATCTCACCACTCTTGATGTTCTGACCCAGAGGCGATACCAATTACCGCTATGCGCACAGGTTCAAGTGTCTGCGTGACTTGACTGGACAGTTGCCGAGGTCAGTTCGAGTGCCATCTGCATCAGGACGAAGGTCTCTGTGGCACATTGTCCGGACCGACAGCCCTACGCGCTGACCACCATGGACTCAAACCTCGCGAGCGAGCCGGGAGGCTCAGATGATGCCACTTCACAGCCCCAGCACGACCGCCCGACCTCCGCCGTCCTGGACATGGACAAGATAGACAAAATTGACCGTGCCAGCTCCGTCGCGACGAGCATGGACGTCCCGGCAGGCGGGCCCAATGCGTACCATGTGTCTCTCGGTGTGGGCAACCACCTGAGTCTTGACGATGTTGCGCCCGTCGATGTTCAGATCCGCAACCTCGATATGACCGTGGATACCTCCCCTTCTGTCCTGGAACCGGCGACATACCCGGCTCTGCTCAAGGACCGCTTCGGCGGCTCCAAGGCCAGGCCGGACCCATCATCATATACCAAGGACCTCTTGTCATCCGTCTCCGCGTCCCTCGCCCCGGGCACGCTGACCGCGATCCTGGGGGGCTCCGGCTCTGGAAAGACGACCCTGCTGAACACGGTATCCTCGCGCATATCCTCGTCCCGCCTCAGCCAGTCCGGGAGCATCCTCTTCAACTCCCAGCCGAGCATCGACGCCGTCCGCTCCGCATACGTGACCCAGACCGACATCCTGCTGCCCACCCTGACCGCGCGGGAGACGCTGCAGTACTCGGCCGACCTGCGCCTCCCACCGCCCTCGACTTCGGCCGAGCGGCGGCGCGTAGTGGAGGAGGTCATCATGGAGCTGGGGCTCAAGGAGGCGGCCGACACGCGCGTCGGGAGCACCACCCACCGCGGCCTGTCGGGCGGCGAGAAGCGGCGGGTGTCCATCGGCGTGCAGATGCTCGCGAACCCGAGCGTGCTGTTCCTCGACGAGCCCACCACGGGCCTCGACGCCAGCAGCGCCTTCCAGCTCGTCCGCACCCTCAAGAACCTCGCCGCAAAGGGGCGCACAGTCATCGTCACCATCCACCAGCCGCGCTCCGAGATCTGGGGCCTGTTCGACAACCTGATCCTCCTGTCGCGGGGGTCACCCGTCTACTCGGGCCCCGTGGCCGAGTGTATTCCTTGGTTCGATGGGCTGGGCTTCAGGATGCCGCCGTTCGTGAACCCGGCTGAGCACCTGGTCGACCTGGCGGCCGTGGACAACCGCACCCCTGAGCTAGAGGCTGAGAGCTTGGCGCGGGTGGAGCAGCTCAAGGGCGCGTGGAGAGAGGAGAACGAGAGGCGTTTTGCGCCGACCGAGAAGGGGACGGAGACCCCAGCGGAGCGCGGTATGATGCTGAGGAGGCACACAAATGCGACCTCCTTCACCCGCCAGATGCGCGTCATGACCTCGCGGACCTTCAAGACGACGTACCGGGACCCAATGGGGATGATGGCCGCCATTATGCAGGCTGTCATCATGGGGCTGTGCACAGGGTACATCTTCTACCAGCTGGGGCGGGACCAGGCGGGAATCCGGTCGCGGCAGGGCTTCCTGTACACCACCAGCGCGCTGGAGGGCTACCTCTTCCTCGTCTTCGAAGTGTACCGCCTGACGCAGGAGATCGGCATCTTCGACCGCGAGCACAGCGAGGGTTGCGCGACGGCGTTGCCGTTCCTCGTGTCACGTCGCCTGGCCAGATTTTTCACGGAGGATTTTCCCGTGCCGCTCATCTTCGCCGTCATCAGCTACTGGATGGCCGGGCTGGACCAGGAGCCGTCGCGGTTCCTGACGTACTTTGGAATCGTGCTGCTGAACCATTATATTGCTGTGACGTGCGCCATGTGCTGCGTCACCGCCAGCAGGAACTTCCCCGGCGCGAGCCTGATCGCCAACCTGGCGTATACGCTGCAGTCGATGGCGTGTGGGTATTTCATACAGAGCAACAGCATCGCGGTATGGCTGCGCTGGTTGAAGTACTTGACTTACACGGTGAGTCCCTTGTCTGTGCTGTGACCGGTGGAATAATGTTTTATTGACATGGCAACAGTATTACATCTTCAGCGCCCTCTGTGGGAACGAGTTCCACGACTCGTTCTACGACTGCCCATATCCCGGCGGCGAATCCAACCCCACATGCGCTCCATTTACCGGCGCATACATCATGAAGTCCCTGGGCTTCCCAAGGGACTGGCTGAAAGCACCCATAGTTGTGGCCTTGGCTTTTGTAATCTTCTTTTACGTCCTGTCTTGGATCGGCCTCACCTTCGTCAAGAAGGAGATGACTATTGCGCGGGCCCGCGTGTCGGAGCACGACTTCTCCGCCGGCAAGGAAAAGCTGGCGGCGCGGTCGATCGAGGAGATCCGGACCATCGACGTCGGGCTTGACAAGTTTGCTCTCGACCTGGACAAGAGGTCGCCGTGGGGCAAGAAGCTGCCTAGGAAGACAATTCTGCACCCGGTGACGTCGACGTTCGAGGCGGGCAAGCTGAACGTCATCATGGGTCCCAGCGGCAGCGGCAAGACGTCCCTCCTGAACGCCATGGCGCTGCGGCTCAACAGCTCGCTTGGCACCAGGTACCGTCCGGCTGGGAAGTTGACGTTCAACGGCGCCGAGCCCTCCGACTCGGTCATCCGCTCGGTCTGCTCGTACGTCTGCCAGGATGACGACGCTCTTCTTCCGTCTCTCACTGTCCGCGAGACGCTGCGCTTTGCGGCTGGGCTCCGGCTGCCCAGTTTCATGAGCAAGGCGGAGAAGAACCGCCGCGCCGAGGAAGTGCTGCTCAAGATGGGATTGAAGGACTGTGCGGACAACCTCATCGGAAACGAGCTGGTAAAAGGTATTTCCGGAGGTGAGAAGCGCCGTGTAACGATTGCTGTTCAGATCTTGACGGACCCTCGTATTCTGCTCTTGGACGAACCGACCAGTGGGCTGGATGCGTTCACGGCTAATTCGATCATGGAGGTTTTGCGTGGCCTGGCCGCTGAAGGAAGAACTCTCATTTTGTCGATCCACCAAGCCCGATCAGACCTCTTCTCCCACTTTGGTAATGTGTTGCTGCTTGCCAGAGGTGGCAAGTCTGTGTATAGCGGAGCAGCCGGTGAGATGTTGGGATACTTCGCACGAGTGGGCAAGGAATGTCCTCGAAATATCAACCCTGCCGATTTCGTTATGGATCTGATCACAGTTGACCTGCAGCAACAAGGTCGGGAAGAGGAGACAAGGAGATCAGTCAACGTACTGATAGAAGCGTGGGGGAAGAATCTCAACAACCCCCAGGCCCCTGATGCTCATACGGCCGCGACCCAAGAGAGGCTGGAGCCAATCACCGAAGAGAAGACCAACGGGTCCCCACGGCCATCTCGAGACAATAACAACAACACCACGCAGCAAGGCCAACCACGACGGTCCAACGGCAAGAGCCACCTCGCCACGCCCGCCGAGCTGGGCGCGCTCGTCCGCAAGCGAACCTCGTTCCTGACCTCGTTCCCGCTCCTCCTGCACCGCGCGACCATCAACTTTCGGCGGCAGCCACCGCTGATCCTAGCACGGCTAATGCAAGTGGTCGGGCTGGCGGTGGTCCTGACGGCCTTTTTCGCACCGCTCAAGTCGGACTACACGTCGGTACAGAATCGTGTCGGGTTCGTACAGCAAGTCGGGTCCTTCTACTTCGTGGGGATGCTGCAGAACGTGGCCGTGTACCCGGCAGAGCGAGACGTCTTCTACCGCGAGCACGACGACGGCGCCTACGGCGTCGAGTCCTTCCTCCTGACGTACACGGCGCTCGAGCTCCCCTTCGAGGTGGTCTCGACGCTCATATACGGTGTATTAGCAGACCTGGCCGTCGGGTTCCCGCGTACGGCCGAGATGTACTTCGTCTGCGTGTTCGCGTGCTTCGGCATCGTCAGCTGCGGTGAGAGCCTGGGGATCATGTTTAATACCCTCTTCTCCGACCACACCGGCTTCGCTGTCACGCTGACCAGCATCCTTCTGTCTGTTGCCAATATCATGGCGGGTATTATGAGCATCGATATGCCACCGCTGTTCGACGCGTTCAACTACATCAGCCCCTGCCGGTATGCGGTGCGCGCCCTGGCGCCTGTCAGCCTGCGGGGCCAGCGGTTCAGCTGCGATGCGGACCAGACGCTGCCTGATGGGAGCTGCGTGCTTGGGACGGGCGAGCAGGTGCTGGACCTGTACAGGCTGGATGTGGATGTCGTGGTGAACATTGCTGCGCTGGCGGGGATCATTGTTGCTTATCGACTCGTTGCGTATCTGCTGCTGAGGCTGGTTCGTACCAAGTGGGAGAGGAAGGGAAAGGTGGTCAAGTAGAGACGAGGGTGCGATACCTTCTTTTCTTAATGTGATGCTTTGGGTTGGAAGCTGGTATCCCTGGGCCTGGTAGTGCGATGTGCCTTGTTGGCTGGAAGGGGCCAGGGGTAGCGAGTACTTTGGTACGATCAGACTGAATTCACTGGTGACCGCCCCCCCCCCCCCAAACCAATTCGTCCCCTCCTTATAAGTAGGCAAAACCGTCCAGCTTTCACCTCCCAAAAGCATGGCCACGAGTGTGTATGGCGCAACTGTTTAAGGCTGACGGTCGCCTAGGAAGCTAATCGCTAGGTCTACAGTACTGCACTACATCTCAAGGTGCCTCGTTCAATTCCTGGACTTAGCACTTCTGCTTTTTTTTTTGTGCCCCGTTGACTCTTTTTTTTTTTAAGTCGGAAATTCCCACCTGCAAAAATGGAGGGTACACCGGTGCATCAACTCACGCCATAGCTTAAACCAACCAGAGGATATCACCCAGCCCTAACTCCCTCACCTACACCTAACACCCATACACCCAAGTTGAATTAGATTTGTAAATTAGGTGTATGGGTGTTAGGTGTGGGTGTTTGGGTGTGGGTGTTTGGGTGTGGGTGTTCGGGTGTGGTTGTTTGGGTATTTGGCTGTGGGTGTTTGGGTGTGGGTGTTGGGTGGAATGGCAAGGTACCGATGTAATTCACCATTCTTGCCCTCCAAACGTACTGGAATCGTCACAAGTGTTCGTTTCCTCTGACCTAGGAAATCTGCCCAAAGGCTAACATCCCTGTGGCCACAGTGAGGAGCGTGAGCAGCCACAGCAGTGTAGTAAGTACAAGTTGTATTTCAACAAGTAGACTATCCCTAGACAACCTCAGAATCTATTTATGGTTCTAGACGACCTCAGAATCTATTTATGGTTGGGGGGTATGTTCGCACATGAGGACCCAAGGTTGGTGCTCTTGCTACTCAGCCCAAACGCCACGAATTTTTAGGTGTCTTCCAGTCTCCTCGTCCTCTCTGAATGACCACAAAATCTCTGTAAGTCGTACAGGAAGTCCAATCTAAGTGTACGTCTGCGAGTATCCGTACACGGAAGGCGTCTAACGATGCTCTTCAGATGACTATGCATCAACAATCAGCCAGAATGGCTCGTATCCGTATGCTTTTCTTTCTCGAAACCTTCAAGACCTAAGCACGCCTATCCCAATCCCTCTTGCCTCGCTTTCCTTGCGCAATTCGTCTCGGGGGCTTGATCTCGTCATCCGGGCGCTGGGTTGGAAGGGCCCGGCCCATCTGGCGTTGTCGCTTTGGTCGCATGCTCTCATGAGGAAGAACTGGGTCGGCTTTGCGCTTGCAGCTGTTGCGGTAACCCTCGCGCATCTCTTTGCCTCTGGATCGGGGACAACCTGATGTTGCAGCCTTGTTAACCAAGCACACGGGTATCGGAACGATGAAGAACACTCAAGACATACCAATTCCCTTGGGGTGGTGCGGCGCCTGACGCTTCGGCTGCAGAAGCTCGAATGCGCTCAAGTCAGCTGGGTCGTTCTCCTCGAACCAGTCGCGCAGCTTCTCGATCTTGTCGCCCAGATCACGGCTCCTGTTCCGCTGGCCGTTTTGTCGGGCGAAGTCAGAGCTCGCGCCTACGAGCATGAGGGTGACATGACGAACAAGACGCAGGGTGAAGTCTCTGGCAACACAGGACTCAGCAATGACGGCCTTCCAGTGACGGATGCGGCGCTCCTGGAGGGTCATGTTCGGCGGGTCCTCCTCTTTCTTCATCCGCAGATGACGGTGCTCCAAGACGGCATCCAGGAAAACGCACAGGCTGGTGCCCGTCGTTGTCTTGCCAAAGCCGTGAACACCAGCGTTGTTGGCCTTGGCGACAGCCTTGATGAATGCAGCGGCATCGCTGTCGTAGTCAAACCAGTTGAATGGAATGCAGAGGTTGTTCTTCGGAATCAACGCCCACACGAGCTTCTGGGGTCCCTGGACGGGCTCATCCACGAACTGATTGTAGAGCTTCTTCTCGGCGATCTCCTCTGCCTTCTGCATCTCGACTGTGATGACGCGAAACTTCTTGCAGTGAAGGTCAGGGTCATGTTTGGGGTGTCCCTCGGGATACTCGCCCAACTCCTCGGCGTCGATCTCTATCATGAAGCTCGCCATGGTGGGCAGATGGTCTCGCACAACGGTCGAACAAAGAAGGAAAAGCGACGAAAGTTGAGGGGAGGTGAGGGAATGGAAGGGGAGATGGGTTGCAGAGATGGCTGCGTGGGTGGTTGTTGTGGGAAGGCAGTCAAGCTGCCTTCGAGACGACCGCGACCTTTTTGTCGACCGCAGGAGACCCACCCTAGGATAGCTTCAGATCGTTTGCATTGCAGATAGAGAGCTCTGCCCCTCACTGATAAGCTCTGCAGGCATTCACTGGGGAATTTGCTCTCCGTCGTCTGACCTTCCATCGAAGGCAGCGGTCGGGATTTGTGCCTCCTTCATCTTGTGCAACCTCCACGAACAGCACTACCTCCCAATACTTCCACCACTCTCGTCAAATCAACCCATCCTCACGATGCCTTCCCCCGAGACTCCCGCGGCTGATGCCGATGCTCACGTTGACGACGACCCCAGCGTTGTCGTTCGCCGGTCCCAGTCAGACTTCAGGTATGCTCTGACGACCTCGATGTTTTGAAACCCCCCATGGATTTCATCTCCCTTTCTAACAACCTCCTAGGCTCCTTGAGACTGGAGGTTTCTCTGACTTCACCATCGTCTGTGGAGACCGCGAGTGGAAAGTGCACAAGGCCATTCTCGGCAAGGTCCCTTACTTCAACGCCACTGTCGGAGGTGGCTTCAAGGTACGCATGCAAACTAGCAGTCTCCCCAAGAGGTCTGATGAAGTCAAGGCTGACGCAGCAACGACACTGCAGGAGACCGTTCAAGAGAAGATCACCATCAAAGAGTTCTTCGAGCCGTTTGAGATCCAGTGGCTTCTGTCGTACATCTACTTCCCTTGTAAGCGCACCAACCGTCCCAACCCCCTTCTTGTACCTAGGTCGTCGTCCTTTTACTTCATAGATGCCCAGTCGCTCAAAACAAAAGCTGACTCGACACTTTTTGAAACAGACTTCGATCCGGAATCCGCACGGCTCGACACCACCAGCAAGTCCTACCTCGAGACCTGCGTCCGGCTGTGGCAGCTCGGTGACTACTTCCAAGTCGAGAGCATGGCCGAGTTAGCCAAAGACAAGCTGAGCGCTGGCTGCGATCGCTGGCGCCAGTGCTCTCGTGAAGTGGACACAGTGACACACGGCACAACGTTCATCATCGATCTTGAATCCGCCATCCGTCAGGCTTGGCGCGAGGACCTTGCTTCGGGTCCTCTGCGCGCAATGCTCACCGACCTTTGCATCGACTTTGCACCCTACGCACGACGCTACCAGTCCTTTTTCACGCTTTTACAGGACGTCCCTCAATTCGCAGTAACCTTTTCGCAGCGGGCGTTGGGTGCTATCAAATCAAGCCTCTCACTGCCAAAGTCAAGTGACATGGACCCCGAAGGCCTACCCACGCCTTCGAGATCGAAGAGATTTAGACGGCGATCGAGATCGCCTCCTCGACCCCGACTGCATGGCGCGTAACATCTCGCATATCCATTGCCCACCTTTCTTGCCAAAGTAAGCATCAATGCAGCTCGAAGTCCAATCAGAATTCTGACTGTGCCTAGGACCTAGCGACGCATCTGATTAGGTCGCCACGACTTAAGCTTATCGAAGCATATCCTCTTGTTCTCGCTTCAGAAGTCGGAGCGTTGTTTGGTGTGGAGTGGGAACACTGGGAAGTGCAATTGAGGACTAGACGGCCATCAGACAACAAAGCCTATGGGATTTCATCCCCATAGACAGATAATGAATGCTGGGAAGCCCAGATCGCAACTTGTGGTGGTCCAAGAGAGGTTGCCCCAGTGGAGATTCTGAATTGAGGTTATCCCGCAGGAGAGGCGGACATTGTCCTCCACGAAGTTAGGGGATAATTCCAGACGAAAGGCGGAAATTATGCAAGGGGAAAGGCGGAGATCATCCAGATGTCCCAGAGGAAAGTGTGCCATGGTCAGGTCATGCTCGGGTCTTTGGAATCCCTGGGAACTGTCTTGTCTCAATGTGCTCCGGAAGATCCTTGGTCGTTTAGATGGAACCGGCGCTGCAGGATGAAGGCTGGTGGCTGTCGTATCTGGAGTCAATGCTACCGTATCTCATGCGCACATTTGTCTTGCGTCGACGTAGGAAAAATGGTTGGCGGGCTCAATACACCACTGACAGTGACGGAATGATCCTAAAGTACAGTGTTCCACCGTTCGCTTGGGCAATTTACATGAAAGATGTTTTTCCTCAACAAAGGCTTTCCTTGTATTACTTGGATTTGTGAATTCAAGCAGATCTCCTTGGGTCCGCCCTAGACCGGTCTAGTGTGTTGCCCACGGAACACAGGAAAATCACAGCGCCACGATGGAGGCTCTTAGGGCCCGTTCCTGTGCGCTAGACAACTAGAAGACGTTGGGTCATACAAATCACTCAACAGACTCCTGGCTACCTTGGTGAATTTTGAGATTAATGGCCGAATGAAAATTATTTAAGTTTGTCGGTGAGGCCAGTTCGATTCGTCTGCAGCCAAATTCACGCATCCATCGTTCATATAGAAAGGATTGCAGCCCTATGTCTACCCACTCCGGACCTTTGAACGCCCGAGGAATTTTAAGACTCGGCAACCCATACGACGCACCCGCACCACAGCCAGCAAGCTTTCACGGGATACCTCTTTGACAGAGGGCGAAAATCGTTCACGATGACTTCTATACGTAAAAATGACGGATGTGAGGAGGCGAGTCCCCATGACCTCAGGTAAGACGACTTACCTTCATTCCCCCGACGTGGACGCCACATCTTCTAACTTCTGCTCAAGTCTGTTGGAGACGGGTGATTTCTCAGATTTCTCGATCATTTGCGGCGACCGCACTTGGAAGACGCACAAGGCCATCCTGTGCCGTACCGAATACTTCAAGAAGGTTATAAGGACCGGCTGCATTGTATGTTTTCTCCCTTGGTATATCTGGTATCTGCTGTTTTCCTCAGTGATACACTTTGTAATGGATGGATCAAAAGCTGACGTGACAGCAAAGGAAGCACAGAAGAGCCAGCTCATCATAACGAACTTCCTGCCTTTCGAGATTGGTATACTGTTGCGACACATCTATTATCCAAGTATGTATCTTATCCACCAGGCAACTCCATCCATCATACTAATCATTTGCAATCAGAAACGAACGTTGACAATGCTCGCCTCGGAAATCCTTCTCTGTCCTTTCTCGACACTTGCGTCCGAATGTGCCATCTCGCAGACTTCTACAAAATCCAAACGCTGACAGAAACAGCGGAAGATCAGATGTGGCGGCGTGTTTTACGCTATATCAACGAATCTGGTCACGTAGCCAGCATGGCGAATCGCATACACTTTCTTCCCGACTTGGAGAGTGGGATCCGAGCGGCATGGGGGCCTGAGAAAGCCACAGGCAGACACCGAATGTATCTGCTTGCCCTTGCCCTCACTGTCTCCTCTTATCTCAGATGCTATCCTTCATTCATGTCGCTACTGGAGGAATTGCCAGGATTCACGACGGAATTTAGCAAGCTCCTGATTGGAAGTGGGGAAGCTACGACAGTCATGCCAGTCCGGCGGAGCATGAAGATATGCACGGTATGCCGACGGGAAATATATCTAACTGATCTCCGCCCGGGATTATGCCGAGTTGTGTTCTTTACCAGTGGTGTTATTATGGCCATGAACGGGGACACCGAGATGTGGCTCTGCTCAAGAGAATGCCTCGAAAAGACGAAATTACATCCTCTGCATATTGGTTGCGGGATCTGCGAGAAAGAGATTTCAGAAGTCCGGGAAGAAGTTACAGATCAGACGGAGTGAGTCTTGGTACATGCGCAGGTCACCGAAGAACTATTGGCAGAGCAGAACGACTGTGAGAAGTGGCCAACGCGGACCTTGGACCATCGATACGTCTGGTTGGAGTTATACCGAGGTGGACAACATGAACGGTGCTCTATGCGTTCCCTCCTCGGAAGGACCGTCTGAGTTTTTGAGTTGCGTCACTCAACAAGTTCAGAAAGAGGTCAGAAAGGGTCTTCAGGACAGTCTTCAAGTAAATGACAGTCTTCTGATTGATTCGCTCTTTCCGAAATTAGCATTACGGAGGCAGGTGGCATTCTCTCGAAAGGTAAGCCTTTCGGGGGACACAAATTAGACAATCATTAGTAGACTGTCTATTTACCAGAAAGACTGTGCAGTCTACCGGTACCCTTCTGCCTATTATATACTGCGCGGTGCGGCATTTCTGGAGCTTTGACCAAGCACGACATAATGTTTTAGAGTTTGATGTTAAGAATAATACTATTGAATATGATTTGCAGGTGTAATTATATTACGCACAGTGCATCCTAACATCCACGAGAAGGCACACGACTTCTTCAAAAGACATGTCTTTAGGCAGTAAAAAGCCGCTAGTCTTCTACACTATCGTCCACATCATAATCCAAGCATTTACTCATAAAAGACGTCCCCCTTAGAAGCCCTGCTTCTCGACCTGGGCCTTGGCAGCAGAGATCGTGGCGTCGGCGTTGGGGTCGACAAAGCCGCAGCCGAGCTTGCCGTTCTGGGTGGAGGCGGCCTCGGCGGAGCAGATGCCTAGCCCGGAGGCGGAGATCTCGGCGCAGCACGCGGACTGGCAGTCGGCGTCGTTGACGCAGCCGCCGGTGGTGAACTGGGAGCCGTCGCCGGCGCCAACGCTCTTAGCGCCGGCGTTGTTGGGGGCCAGGGCGAGGGCGGAGACGGCGACTAAGGAGGCTAAGTTAGCTATGGTTTGATGCTTTTGAGGATGGGAGAGGGGTTACTCACAAGCCAGGACAGCAGCAGCAGTGATGCGAACCATTTTGATTGTTGGTGAAAGATTGGTGGTTGGGTAAAAAAGTGAGTGTTATATTGACAAGGTCTTTAAAGAGCGACGCCGGGCCGTGTAGAAATGCTTTAGAGAATGAGATTGTTGAAGATGATGATGACTAGTATTACATAGATCTTGGAGCGAGACCATACTCTCTTATATACACCTCATTCTTGCAGATATCCAGTCATGGGCGACGATCTTGACCATTCCGAACCAGCGCATGCACTTCAAGTACTAGCGAGGACATTTCGAATCCTCGTCCCTGACCTGACATTCATGCCCATCCGGGTCGTCTCGGATTTCCAAATTTCTGTGGAGAGGCGTGTCGAACCTTCTACGTCCCGCGCGGGCCATCGACTAGCGCGTGGTTATGGGGCGGTGGGTTTAATGGCATAGACTCGAGCTAAACGAGCATCGAGTGTGTAGCAGGCGCGCGTGTTTGATTCACCCCAGAACCAGTATGTCGAAGCTTGGCAATGATCGCCCGCTGGCGCAAGCATTGCACGTCCCCAGGATCACTGTGATCAGCCCGATCTGCGACACGCTCCGTGTTCGGACGACCTGTCCAGGCATGATGTTCAGACGAGTCGCTGTCTCAGCCGCATCGTCGGTTCGGCTCCGCATACGCAATCATTTGGCGAGGCCCGGGGCCGTGGAGATCGTCTGATACAAATGCCGAGGACGAGGTCACCTCCTTACTTGTCGTCCGCCTTGTGGTCAGGGGAAAACAGACGGCGGTCGTCAACAGCTTGAATCGCGGGATTGTGGGGGCGGGTTGAGGCTGATGTGTGACCCGTGGCCCCTGGAAAGTCAGCCAATGAACTCTTCTATAAAGGTGGGGCTGCGGACTTCTAACAACCTCACACCAACTTTTCTTGCGAGCCTTCACCTCGACAGCATCCAAAGAACAACCACAGACGCCGGATATTCTTCCCGAGGAGCACTTCAACTGCCGAGCTTCGTCGTAGAAACTGTGAGGGTGGTCAGGAATTGGTGGAACAGGGTGATGGCGTCGATCAAGAGCTTGTTTTGAGAACGCAATTTTGCCTGAAGTCCCCTGACACATCTCGGGTGTCGGACCTGGAGCTACCAGTTCCCAACGTCACCTGGCAGACCTCCGGCATCACACCATGCTCCTTTCAGGGGACCAAGTCCCGTCTGCTCGGCTAACCGACGCCCCTTCCGCGACTGGATCTAGCATGGCACCGATATCCGAGGCCTTGACCGTCATCATCACGACCTCGCCAACGCCCTCTGTCCCGTCCACTGAGTTGCTGGACACAATCCTGGCCTCATTCCATGAACACTGCCCACTGTTGTTGGAGTGCAATGTTGTCGTGGTCTTGGACACCTATGACAGGATTGCGCCGGAGAATCGGCTGAAGAAGGGGTCTGTTACAGCGGAGGTTGCCCAGAACTTCCCAGCGTACAAGGACAACGTCAAGAGGCTCGTGTTGCGGGAGTTTGCAGGGGTCGAGTCATCGGAGAACTTGTCCTTGCTCGAGGAGGAGGGTGAGGCGGAGTATGGGTCGCCGTGCATAGCGACCAACTTCACTGCGCTGAAGATTCGAAGAACCGAGGACAGTCGTGTGGTTTTTATCGAGCCTTCGGAGCGCCTTGGCTTCGGGTTGGCAGTGCGTTCGGCGCTGAGGCTGGTCGAGACTCCGTACGTGTGGGTGCAGCAGCATGACTGGAACTTGATCGTTAGCATTCCAGTCCAATCGATCGTAGAGGTCATGGCAGAGAGTGACTCGAGTGAGGAAGCTCCCGTAAAATACGTCTGCCTGCCTTCTCCTAGGATGCTGTGTTATGCGGACTCTGGAGACGTCAAACCGTTCGCCAGCCTGAGGGAGTCGACTGCAGCCCTCAAGCGAGACTTCTCTGTGGCATCAAGCTCGCACACAATCCCTCTGACGCCACTCTTCTTCTGGCACGACAAGACTCACATCGCTTCGACCGAGCACTACCTCAATTGCGTCTTCCCTTCCCGCCTGGCGATGACGCGAGGGACGTTCATCGAGGACCACATTGGGCAGCGGGCGCGCAATCAGATGAAGGAGGGGCTATTCAAGAAGTGGGCTTGCTGGCTTTACTATCCCAACGGTGGAAATTTACAGTGCTTAAGGCATCTTCATGGTCGAACTTGGCGAGGGAAGGAGGCCGAACGGAAGAAAGTCGAAGCTTTGAAGCTGCAAGCTGGGACGTCACTTCCTGTTTGAATCGATTGGCGCCCCCTACAGCGCAACGCTGGCTGGTAAGCTCCCTACCTAGGTACCTAGGTACCTCCTCCATACCTAGGATAGGGTGAGTAGCATTTGGCACCTGCCTGTCCGCCTGCCTTCAAAGCTGGATTCGACCGAAGCTGCCAGCACGAGCCATTAATCTCGCCGATCCCCTTGCCCTCTTCCAATACTTCGCGACGACCTCCGTTCCCACGAGGACATAAACTTCGGCAAGAAAGCCATCGTGATGGCTGATCCTGCCAAGGGCGTGAGTTGGACGAGCGCAAAGGCGGCCCAGGATCAATACCTCGAGTAAGCTTGCCGTTTGGACGCATTCGCTGCACCCGAGACGATGCACTAATTTCTGTCCACTGCAGGCTGCTCGAGAGTGGCATAATGTCTGATACTCAGATTCATTGCGGCAAGCGCATTTGGAAGGTCCACAAAGCCATTCTCTGCGTCCGAAGCGAGTGGTTCAAGAAGGCATTGACCGGACCGTTCAAGGTAAGCGTCTACATCTCCATCCAGTGCAGTAAACATTGCTGATGACAACGCGACAGGAGGCCGAGGACGGAGTCGTCAACATCACGGAGTTCAAGGAAAACGAGGTTGACTGCCTGCTGCATTACATCTACACGGGCAGTAAGGGTTTTCACATGATCAATCAGACAGAAACGCTTGCTAATTGCCAATTCAGGTGTCAATATTAGCAAGAACTTCACTACACCTGTCGGCCTCTACGCCTGTCTGTCAATCTGGAGAATGGGCGACTTCTTCCTCCTTGAAGAGCTTTGCAAGTTTGCTCTCGATGAGATAGACGGGACGCTCCGCAGAGTGAGTTGGTTTTTTACGACCAACAGCACGGAGTCTGCAAAGCAGTCTGTGACCAGCAACATCATCAAACTCGTCCGCGCACTATACAAGCAAGGACCAAGCAACGTCGGCGATGCATTCAAGCCCACGATTCTGGCCTTCCTTATCTGCGGCATTCGCATCTTGGAGAAGAACGATCCATTCACGGATTTGCTTTGCGAGATACCTATGTTTGCCTCAGATTGGGCAGTAATACTCACAAAAAACATGACCGCTATCGGTACGACATACTGCCCAGACCTTGTCTGCACCAAGTGCATGAAGAAGGACCGTGCAGGTGTCATTCTTGGGAAGTGGATCAAAAAGCAAAAGGTCGAGGGTTTTTGTGGCACATGCTTTCCACTTCAACAGCTCGAGGATTGGATTGGGGGGGACAGCGGGAACACCGAATGCCATGGCAGCGAACTTCAAAGTTGATCCAAAGGGCAATCCTCGCTGATCATGGCAGAGCGTTGGGGTACGCTCGCGATGAAAACGCACATCGTCAGCCCAGGACTTTCACATACTTGCCAGGGGCGACAGATACCAAGTAGAATTCAGGGATCAAACATGGCTCCCCTGTATCAATGAGCAGTTACCTCCTCTCGTTTCCTGCAAGCTGGACCGTAACAGGCCAGACAGATTTTACAGATGCAAGTATCTCAATCAGATACTACAAATTGGAGGTCAAGATAGAAGCAAAATTCAAAGGAGTGGCTTTTTTTGCTGCGTATAGCCTGTCCAACAGTCCTCAGCTTGGAATGTGAGGTCCTTTAACCTCGCATATCACGCATTTGTAGCTACAATTGTCTGATTGCGCGTCGGGCAGGATCGGAATCTCAAGGCTGATTCGAGAGTGGAAGCAGGGTCGAACTGCATTCTCGCAGAGATTTGCACTTGCGGCCTGCAGCTAAGTTTTCAAAAGCTTGTCTGGTCTTGCGGCTTTGCCTCGATCACCTTCACTTTCGTCTCGCACGCTCCTCTCCTGGCAGCCTTGACAACCACTGATCAAACCAGGGAGCTGTGCCCCGCATTCAACGCCTAAGCTTCTACTTCCTTACCTCAAGCTTGCACCACAACAACACTCAAAAGCCAATCTTTCGACCTTGCGAACCGTCTCTGACCCAGTCATCATGGACAAGAAGAAAGATCCTGGCATCTGGGCCGTGACCAGTAGCCCCTTCCAGCAAATCGATGGCGAGTAAGCTAAAAAGAATGCCCCTCCCAGCAAGGCGTCTTTCGCACTGTTGCTGACAGTAAAAAGGCTGCTCGAGAGCGGAATGCTAGCCGACGCGGAGGTCAAGTGCGCCACGCGTACGTGGAAGGTGCACAAGGTCATTGTCTGCACCAGAAGCGACTGGTTCAAGAAGGCTTTGATGGGGCCATTCGAGGCAAGAAGTACTCTCCCCGCGCTCGACGCAATCGCTAATCTTGACATTACAGGAGGGCAAGACAGGCAGGGTCACCATTACGGACTTCAAACCAGCTGACATCGACTGCTTGCTCAAGTTTGTCTACACTGGAGTCATCAATCCACGAAAGTCATACCCCAAAGAGGCTTCTTTGCCTGCTCTCGTGAAGATTTGGAGGATGGCGGACTTTTTCTGTTTCGACATCCTGCGTGACCTCGTCATCAAAGCAGCACAGGATTGCAGTCGAGAAATGGCGCTGGTCTTCTGTGCCGCCGATCCGCCAGATCCGCCAGATGGACATGACCAGAGGAAAGTTGGCCTGTTTGACAAGGACTTTGTTCCCGCGGTCAAGGCGATTTACGAGGACGAGATGCAAAGAGGCAAAAATCACTTCGCTCCGATCATTTTGGGACTGGCGGTCGCGAGCGTGCACAGCTTCTCCCAGATGGAGGGGTTTGAGAAACTCCTTCAAGATATTCCTCCGTTTTCCGCGGATTGGGGGACTGCGCTCATGAAAGGCCTTCCCCATCCAAATTGGTATCCCGGATGGGGAGCCAACAAGTGTAGCATGTGCAGACAACCGACCCATGGTCCCAGTGTCGTCGATACGTTTTGTTTCATACATCATTCATACTCGGATGTTGTCTGTACTCGGTGCTACCCAGGTCCGGACTTGGAGATTTGGAAGAAGGCTGGTTGGAACTGAGACGGCGGCTCTTGAAACACACATAAGTTTGATAGAATCCGGGGGAGGGGGGATGAATCAAAAGTCAAGCGACATGAGCATTGATCATCGTGACCAGAAAAACTAGGAAAGGATATTGAATTTGGCTTGGTGATCCGACGAGCTCGCAACGAGACTAGGATTACTCACAAGATGGCATCACCAGACGCCAGTGGCATGAATTCAAAAGGCCATGCTGCGCAATTCAAATGTTAAATTGGCTTCTACAGAAAATGGAACGCTGAAATACGATATCCCAACAACAGTGAGAAGAATGTGAAATGCGCACATAAAGTGTCGCAAATGACACTCGACTTTGTAATGGCGGCGGTGATGCATTGTTACTCTCCTAGCTGGTCATAGACACAGGTGTCCGCACTCGCGGATGAGAGCTATCTAGCCATTCATCCCGACGAGGACGAACCACGGCTTCCCTACTCACCCAACGCCATTTCTACAACTCATGTCTGTGACCTCAGTGGGAATTTTTGTGTCTTGTTCTGAGAGCACAAAAGGTCTGACGGCAAACGAGATGCAGAATGCCCATTTCTGGAATCTCCTCCAACATGCCATCCATTGGGTCTTGTTAATGTGTATCAAAATACAGGGAATGATGGAACTCGATATTGGCGTGTACTTTTACATCCTATACATTCAGGCTTCCAGGTACATTCAATTCAGTGAAACGGGGTAATGACTTCTAAATAAGTGAGCAGATGAGCGAAATCATTTTCTTCGCAATTGAGGGTGAGATTAACATCTTATGTCTATCCAAAATTCCATAATATTAATATATTATAATACTTCAACCTACCTCTGTGGAGGCTAGCCCTGCATCCTAGCGTCTTGATGATGTCTCAGTTTTGCATCCGGGAAACTCACAGACTCCTTTTTTCTCACTTGCGTGTCCCTTGTCGGAATCATGAGACGACTGTGAAGCCTTGTCGTCCTCCAGATGCTCAACAGCAGGTCCAAAGTCAACGCGGTGGATTTCAGGATGCTCAAAACTGAGAGGACAGGATAGAGCTGCCAGAGACCAAGCAAGCGCATCCGCAGACAACTGAAGCCCCTCTGTGGTCGGCTGCTCACTATAAGTCCTCATTGCGTCCAAGAAAAGTTCATGGCGCAGGTACTTGTGCTCCGGAAAGCTGCCTATAGGGCCCGTGCGGAACCATTCACAGCCATGCCAGTGCCGCTTGATGACGTTGAGAAAGGCCCCCATGACGATGCACTTCTGGATAGCAGGTTTCTGAAGCTTGAAGCGAGCTTGAATGGCTCTGCCGGCGGCTTCGAGGACATAGGCTGGGTTGTTCCGGTTCTGCCGTACAACACACGGTGTGAACTTTCGCCAGTTAAGAGGCCCATCGACGATGAGGACCTCGTGGATGTTGCTCAGAATGCTCGCTGACAGATGGGACATGACATAAGGCAGCAGGCTCTGAGCAAGCTCATCCTGCCAGCCATCCCTGTTAGCCTTGATTTTCCTTGTGAGGCGCCAGTGGCTTGTTCCCGCCGACGAACAGCTGCATTCTTGGTCAGAGTCGAAGTTGGGAAAGATTGTATCATCTCGGAAGTCTAACTTCAGCTGGCGCACTTGCGCTCGAACGTAATGTCGAAGGTCTGGGTCGTCTGTCAGCCCGGTGAGGTTCATAAAGGCGGGACAAGACTCACTCCGATCGACTAGATCGGGCTGTGAAGCCATGGGTATCGCTCTGACAAATGGATTTGTAAAAATGCGTGACATGATGAGTAGGCCAGCTACTGTATAGTTCCTAGACTCGAAGCGTAGTCTCGAATCCTGGTGTCCTGTGTAGTAGCCCAAGTATATGTCACAAATCTGGTCCAGCCGGAGTTAGTGATTCGGGTCTGTTGCAGCTTCTGTCAAAATCAGGTGACTTTATACCCGTTTTTCTATCCCAATAAATTGTAGAGATATGCATAGAAGCTCAAAAAGAATGGCTGGAGTGGTCTTTGTTGTATAACAAAGCCTTGTCCAACATGGCTCTGCTGTGTCGTATGGCCATTGAACAAGCATCTTACTAATTTACATTATCTTCCAGGAATAGATAAAGGACAGAAAAAGTCTTTGACTGATACATCCACCCACAATGCGTACAGAGACCTCGGAATCGAAGCTAGAGTGCCAAACAAAGGATGCCGAGCCAGCCGTCACCCTTGAGAGTTGTCGCCCGTTCACTTGCCACTCAGTCGTCACTGGCAGTCTCGGCTCGTAGTGCACCTTGACTAACCGTAATCCTTACCTTGCCTGTGCTTCGGCCCAGTACAGTCTCCTCTGCGCACACAGCCTTTACCACGATATTTGTTTCTCTCAGTACGAGGTCTGCCGGGACAGGCAGTCTGACAGCCGGATGCACCTGCGGTACACTCCTGGTTGTGTGGTGACTAGCGGCCGCTGAAGGGGAGAGAATATGCTTGGAAGGAATGGGAAGATGCAAGGCGAAGTAGGAAAAACTAACCCGGTCCTTTTGTCACCCCGTTGTGTCTCATGTCAGATTCGCATGCTGTTTGAAAGCGTGATGGTGGCACTTGGCTGATTCAAAAATCCTTCTGACTGAGACAGACACGAACTGACCAGTTCTTGTAACTAGAACTATGGACTAGAGCTATAAATCAGTGTATTTGGCGACTGAATGATAATAAAGCTCCAGTAAAGGCATGACGAAGGTTTACCAACCTGGAATTCTGTTGAGATGCTCTGTCACGTGTCAGGGGCTCCATTTTGGCGCTATTGCGCTGCTCCATTCTATTTAAATACGTGCGCCCCCACTCCATTATCTATAAATCAGAATAATTAAATAAGTTGCTTTATTTAATATACCCTACTTAGAATTATAATAATTATAAGCCTAACTTTATTTTAATCTTTTATTTTATATATATTTTAAGCATTCCTTTTATCATTTAAATATACTTATTTTATATAATTACTATATCTTTCACTAACTTAAATAATATTATTTTTATTAATATAGTGCTCTTTTATAATTATAAAAGTTACTTAAATTAATTTCTTTAGCTTAAATTTCATTATATAATTTAAGGCATTTAAAGTTAAATTAACTTAAAAGCTTAAAAATACTTTAATGCTTTTATTAAATTTCCTAAGTAGCTGGTGCCGGTGCCGGTGCCGGTGCCGGTGCCGGGCGTGTTGGATCCCGCCCTCGGGCGCGGGAGGGGCTCGGGGAGGTAGACCCGGGCCTGGCCGGCAGGCAGCTCGGGCACCTCGTACCTTGGTCGGAGGCGCGGGCTCGGCTCCGTGACTACCGAGGGCGGCCTGCTGTGGCCGCGTGCCGGGAAGCGGGAGCCTGGCGGCGGCGCTGAGCTTATGGGGCTGGACAGGGGGCTCGAGTGCCTTCGGCCCCTGAGCGCCGTGGCCGAAGTCGCGAGTGCGAGGTTGCCCCCGCGCCTCCTGCCGGTTGACGATTGGTTGCTCGACTGCTGGCTCGAGTTCCTCGACATGGGCGCTGACACTGCCTCGGGAGCCGGGAACCAGACGTTCGGTGGGAAGGGGTAGGGCAATGCGTTGGGATCATGGTCAAGGCCCTGCTGCCCACGTGGAAGGTTCAAGGCTTCAAGCCGTCCCAGCCCAGGGGTGTAAGAGCTGGTGTTCCACTGGTGGAGGTTTGGTGGAGGGTTGCGGCGCCCATCGGCAGTCATTCTCTCAACGGGAAGGCTGGGGGGATAGAAGGGAGTGACTCCGCCGGGACTGGACCTAGCAGTCCGCGTGCCTGTCATCTGCGGGAAAGGCGGCATTGTTGCTACCTCCTCCGCTCCGGGCGAGGTGTGGACACTCCCAGGGGTTGGTGCCGTCCTGCTGTTTGAGCTCCCAGTGGATGACTTCCTACCGGTCGGCTTGAGGCCCTCCTTGAATCTTTTGACTGTCTCGGCAGTCCAAGACGACCCGGACAGAGGCTTACCGCCCCCAGAGCCACGGTAGAACTCGGCTGGCGATGGCTTGTCGGTGGGCGTCAGACCGGACGCAACTCTCGCGTAGTTATTCTCTCCACGGGTCATGATATCCTGTGGTCTGGTGGTCGTGCCGGAGCTCAGGCTCCTCCCTTTATCCTGGACGGCTCTGCCACCACGGGGGCCTGGTGGAGATACCTTGCGCACCTTTTGAAGAGCCAGCTCGGCTTCGCTATGCACGCTCAAGCGTCCCTTGCTGGATGACCTAGATCCACCGCGCGACGATGAGGTGTGGAAAAAGGGTGACCTGGCGAAGTCGTGGGTGACGCCAATCTCCGAGTCGCTCTTGTGGTGGCCCCTTTGGTTGATCAGAGAATCGGTCCTGGGCCTTTGGTTGTGATGGGCGTGGACAACTGTCGTCCAGCCGTTTTGGTCAGGGTCCGGCGAGACCTGGCCGACCTTGGGCGTAATCTGTGGTGTCCGCTCGTGTTCATCCTCGTAGTGATAGGGCACAGCCGGGATGGTGCTCCCGTCTGGGTATGGAAACGGCATTCCGTACGCGTCGTACTGCTGGCCAGGCGCGAATGCGACTGGGGAATGGTACAACCGAGGGTCGTCTTCATCCATTCGGGCCCAACTGTCCTGCTGGCTCTGGCTCTGGGAGCTTGAGGTGGCCGAGTCCGACTCTGATAGGCTGTTTGTCCTGTCGAAGATGGAGGTTTGTGCTATCTCATCGGATTGATCAACGATCATGGCCTGTATCTTGCTCGATAGGCCGTGAATTTTGTCGTGGATCTCTTCCAGTTTCGTCTCAATCTCTTTCCTCAGCGGCTGGAGCACCGAATGCCTCCGCTCGTACCGTTTAAGGTGCTCTGCAAGCTTCTTCCCGTGGATGTAGAATCTCCGGTAATCGTCCGGAAGGCCGACTTTGGGTTGCTCTGATATGCGCCGGTCGGCCTCGTCGTAGGACTTTGAGAAAACCTCGACGGTTCGCTCGAGCCAATATGCATGCTGGCCCTTTCCTGCGAGTGACTCGATGAAGTATCGCTGGATGACACTGTGTATCCGCAAAGTGTCCAAGCTCTCCGAGTGAATGGGAAAGCTTTGCCTGGAGCTTCTCGAGCTGGTTGGTGACACATCCTGTGTCTCGGTCCGCTCAACCAGCGCGAAGGCTATCAATACCCTCAGGGTATTACTAAGACTCCCCTTGCCATGGGTGGAGGCGTCACGCGTCTTGTAAGGTATTTCTTTGCCGAGGGCATGAAGGCCTGCAGGCGTCTCCGGTCAGCTCACTCACATAGTCCATGATGCCAGGCACCTGGCAAGCCTTTGGGGTCCCTGCAAGCTGTAGAAGGACGAGTTTGGGGTCGTGACTTACCCAGTGCCATCATCTCCACGGGTATGTTTTGGTCAAAGAAAACCAGTATCGACATGACGTTCAGAGCGGCAGTGGCGCCCCTCGATTGCAGCTGCTCCAGCACGTATTCATAGGCCGGGACTTTCCCCACCTTTGGCCGGGTGCGGTACCTCTTGAGAAAGGTGGCCAGGGGCTCTTGGTTGGCCTTTATTTGCTGAGAAATGAAGTGAATCATCAGAGGAAGCCGTCCCAGGATCTGTACCAGTTCGGTCGCCTGGCTGAGGTCTTCTTGGTTCCATGGCTTCCTTTTCTCTGTCTCTAGGAGCAACAACTCCTGAGCCTCTTGGGCAGGGAGTAGTGGTAGTGGTAGGAGTTGAGGGTTGTTGAAGTGGTGATTGCCGGTAGCTGCGGGGTCCGTGGATGTCAATATTATGCTCGAATTGGCCACGTCTGGGACGAAGCGTTCTATGCCTGGCGAGTCAAACATGATCCCGTCCAGTATCATGAGCCATCCCTCGAAGCCATTGAACCATTCTCGAACAATGTCTATGATCTTGGTGTTGTCTCTCAGCTCGTCGTAGTTCTTCTTGTCCATGAGGTCCTTGAGCGCGGCGGTCCTTGCAACACGCCAGAACTCGCCCTCTAGTTCCTGGACCGATGTTGCACGCAGCCAGAATATACCTCCTGGATAGTCGTTCTTGTGCGCGAATACGTATTGCCTGGCCATGTGTGTTTTCCCTCCTCCTGGGAGACAGGAAATCAGTACAGTAGAGGTACCTTCCGACCTCCGCCGCTTATCTTGAAGCATTCTGTGGAGGTCATCAAGCTCCTCTTTCCTGCCGACGAAGTAGGAGTTGGGCCGGAACGCCTCGGGATGTATGAAAAGTGCCTCTTGCGAAACAGTTGGCTTCTGCGAGCTTTGTGTGCCTGGCTCAAATTGTGCTGGCTGGGCTAATAGAGGCAATGGGGAAGGAGGAGCGGCCGGCTCCTGTGGAGCCGGTAAGCTTGAAGTAGTCTCATTTTGCTGATCTACAAACAAAAACATCAGCCCATATATCCTGCGGCTTTAGCGATTACCTCGACCACCTGGCGACTCCGCGTCGTGCGACTCCGCCGGCTCGATGCTGAACGGGGCGGCGCCACTGCTAGGCGACGAAAGCGTCGGGGTCTCTGACACCTGAAACATACCAGCCACTTGTGAGGAGCTTCCGGACTGTGCAAGCTGTAGACAGAAGTTAGCAAGTGTGTCTGTGGACGGCAGGTGTTTCTGTCGAAGCCGCTGGCTCGTTCCCTTGTCGGGGGGTCAAGGACGTGTGTCTTTTGCAAACATGTAAAATCATATGTATCGGTATTTTGGCGTCTCTTACAAATGGTCTCGCTCGTTCATTCATCTCTAGTTGTGCTCGGACACGGCGACCGTCGTCCTCGACGCTCCAGCGAACGCTGGTGACATCAGGCGCTGCTTGGACCCATTCCGCGATGGCCGTGGAGATTGTCCGATATCCAGGCGCATCGAATCCGGCGAATTTACACATGGTCGAATGCTACAACAGCCAAGGTCAGCAAGATCACTAGTGAGTCTCGGGTGAGCTCAGTCTTTAGAGGCACCTGCGGGAGACAAGCAAGAGACGAAGAGGTTATCGTCTGAGGTTTTCAGACCGCGAAGAATTCAGTGATTACTCACATCTGCCTCCACGCCATAAGATGTGACGCCTGGTAAGCGAGGCGCCGCAGACTTCGCGTCCACGATGAGTGATTTCGTTCCTTTCAGGTCGGTCTTCTGGTTCTCGTGAACCATGTGGATCTTGAATCTCTGGTAGATGTTGAGGAAGTTGATGTTGATGTTATCCAGTGTCTCGTTGTCTTTCCTCAGGGTCTCGATCAGAACGGGCTCGCTGTCGAAGAACTTCCTCGGGACATGACCGGCCATGCCCTGCAGGGCTGACCCCCAGGAGGCAAGTTCAGAGCCATCATGCGGTGTGCCCAGGAAGATGATGCCGTATGTAGACACGTAGATGGAGCGGTAGTCTTCGTGGTCGGCAACACGCACGCTGTCTGAATGCTCCAGGGCCCGCTTGACGAGGATACCACCGAGACTGTGGGCCACCCATATTATGGGGTTGCGCGTCGTCTTCTTACTCTTCCGATAGGTAGTGAGAAAGGTGACCAGGGTCTGGGCATGCTGGTGGATGTAGTTGCTGCTGGGGCCGGTGCCGTGCTTCTTGGAAGACACATCGGCATTGTATCCGTACACAAGGACGTTTGCATGCGCGTTCTCTGCCTCCAGAGACTTGGGAAGGAGGTCGACTGGCCAGAAAGCACCGTTTCCATTCGGGCTCTTGGCCGTCCAGGTCCTTCGTGGGTCGCCATTGAGACCGTGGACCAGGACGATATCTACCTTGGCGCTTGGGTGGCTGTAGACAGCTGTGATGTCAAACCTGGAGATGTGCCTGTTGATGGTCCCCTAAAAAGGCATGAAGTCAGATACAAAAGCCCCGAAACAGCTGGAATCATGCAGTCAGAGCAAATGCGGGCCGTATCAAGTGCTGACGTGGAGTGGCCTGCGGCGCAGAAGTCATTGCTGACGAGTAAACGATTCGATGGCAGCGTGAGCGGCCCGCTCCGTCGGATATGCGATCTTGCGGGACTCGGCCCCGGGTCAGAGACTCGGAGGATGATGCAGGGTGGCCAGGCATGAGTAAATCCGTGTCGAAGCTTAACACAAGCTTGCCTGGCCAAGACCGCAGGCAGTACGCATAGAAGCACTGGGGAAAACAGCAAGACTCACCATAATGGCAGTATGTGAGGCTGCGACGAGGAGCCAGAGCTTCTCTGTCGCAGTGATGTGTGTCGACGATGATAGTGGACCGAACCAAGACGGAGACAACAAGCAGAAAAACTTCCCCGTCCGGTGAAAAGTGGTCCTTGGCGCCACGTAGGATGCTGTCAGGTACAAAGACTAGGCAGATTGGGAAGGTTGGCGGTTATAATGGCTGACCGGCGATGTGCCCGGCTGTCCATGTGACCATGAGCTCAGGAGCTCCAGTGTAGTCAAGAGTCTGAGACAACGCAGCCACGCGCCCACGGGAGAGGCGCATGTGCGAGGATATAAGCCGAAGACACCCAGACGGAAACCAGGCCAAGGGTGGCGGCCCAAGATAGATCAGATCGTAGCATCTGCCTGGCATGGCTGCAGCATGGGTACATACGACTGCAGGGGTCCCGAAAGGCTGCAAGGTACTTGAGAGTACTGGCAGCTTTGCCACAATACCCAGGTAGAGGGAGAGACACCAAGGCACACTTGGGTGCAATCCCACGAGATATAGGAGGTCAATTCTACAGCGAGTTATCCCATGGGCTGTTGTTGCATGACAATCTATCCCACAGGGCATTGTCCCGCAGGAGCTCGTCCTGTAAGAAGGTACAACACAGTAATAGCAAAGCTGTGGCCGGCAGACCGACCTACTGGACAGCCTGCCAGAGAAAGGACTGCATGGTAGTAGATCACATCGGCCTTGTGACAAAACCAGAGAAAGAATGATGTAGCAAAAGGGAAAGGCGCTGGGCAAAGGAGCCGAAAGGGGTTGTGTGTAACTGTGCAGCAGGCCTCCCGGGACGAGACCTCGTGGTTGGTTATTAAGAACACAACGGGCAACACCTGCACACTCTGGCCATGTTCGAGCGAGATGCAGCGATTCAGGGGGTCCTGCATCCCGCTTCGTCTGCAGAGTAGCAGCAGCAGCAGCAGCAGCAGCAGCAGTTCGCGACGCCACCCATTCACGTGCTGCTGTCAACAGGTGCTTGTATCCCTGCTCCCGGCTGTCAGCCGTCCCCCGGACGCCAGTATGCTAGTGCATTTTGGCTGTGTGAGGACCGGCTGGGTTGCGTACTGGACAGATCGGATCACCAGCGCCAGGTGGATCTCGGGGGCTCAGCAGATCAAAAGCATAATCATCCTCTCGGAGGGCTGGTTGATGGAGGGTAGGAACAAAGGATCAAGCACCGTCCCATGACTGAGATTCGTCGTCCGTCGCAGTGGCGGTTGGTTACACTGGAAAGGCCGTTTCGTGTGACGCACCGCTCGACACGACTCCCTCCACCACCATAGACACCTCCTCCCGTCGCGAATTTCCTGGGAGTAATATATAAGCTTGGTGATACTCTCCCCAAGATGCGCCAGGCCGACCACCTTGGAGTGCACTTGATGCTCCATGACTCAGACGGACCAACTCTTCCTCCTGTCCGGCGATGTGACGCCATCTGATTTCGCCCTGCTGTAGGTCAATGTCCAAGTTTGCCTCGGTTGCATACAATGGGCACAGTTTGTTCGTCTTGCCTCCCACAAAAAGACTCTGTCACGAGCGAAGAGGGGCCGCCCATGTGAGAGACGGTGGGCTACAGGGCATGTCGTACAATGGAACCTTGATGCTATTTACTCGCGCGTGTCAACCTTGCGCCTGTTGCTCGATCAACCTCACCTGAAGAGGCTCGTGCGAGGTATGGCCTGTCCTTGGAAAGGGGCTGTGGGATGTGAGCCTGGGCACCAGCGCACCACGACCTAAGCAAGCCATCATTTCTCGCTTTGCGACAGTCAGCCTCGCCTGTTGGTGTCACGGTCGGACAAATATTGTGTGCCATGGGATCTAGGCTTCCCTGCAAACCCACGTGGGCAGGGCGACGCTTGCAAGGCAACGTCTTGCCCATCGCGGGGCTCATGCAACATCTGTGCCACAGGGCCGGGTTGCCGACATCGGTGTTGGAAAGGAGTACTGTGTAGGCCATTATACCAGCCCATCAGTCTCTCGCGAGCATAACGACATACTCCCTGGTGCTGAGCCCGAACTTGACCACATCCTTGGGCCTCAACTCCAGATAGCGCCGGTCTGGCACTTTTTCACCGTTCAGCTCGGTGCCGTTTGCACTCTCCAGGTCGATCAGGTACGGCTTGACCCTCCCGATCTTATCGCCAAACTCATTCCTCTTCTCCGTGTACCGGAACTGGACCACAGCGTGCTGCTTGGAGATGCTCGGGTGCTCAGCGACCATGTCCACGACTGTGGCCTCCCTCCCTACGAGCCAACAGCTTCGGCTACCCAGCTCGATCGTGTCCACGACGTCGTTTCCCTTGAACACGAAGAGCTTCCATTGATCCCGCGCAGGGGGCTTTCTCGCTTCGGGTGGCTCGTGGTACTTGAGCGTGATCGTCGTTCCGTCTGCTTGGGTGACCGAGTTGGATGCAGCAGCTAAGGCACCTGTGTTGCCGAAGTTGGGTTTCTCCTTGGGCTTCTCGGGTTCTTCGCCGTTGCTGACCGCGAAGGAATCCGCTTGCGACGGCAAAGGGCCAGATCGCCTGGCAGCTGGCTGGCTGTTCTCGCGGTCGCCCTTGTCCGGGCTCGAATAACGATGACGGCTGGTCCCTTTGTGTCTTGCGTCGTCACCAATGTCAGCTCCCGCAGAGCGTGAACGTCTCCGCCGTTGCCTACGTGACTCTGTGCCTCCAGGCGACCGTGAGCTCCGCCTCGTTCGCCTGCTGTCGCCATCTCGGTCTCTCGACCTCTGCCTCGTGGACTGGGGGCTCCTGGAACGCCTCCTGTGACGGTGTCGGTCCGAATGTTTCTCTGTGGACCTATCGCGTCGATCATGTCGTTCTGGCGAGTCGCGATCCCGATGGTTTCGCTTCCTAGGCCGATCATAGTCTCTGTGCTCGTCGTCCCCCTCGTCGGTTCGATGCTTCGTCCGGCGCGAGTCATCCTCATCGTAGATCCTTCCAGAGCCCATCTTGCTAAATAGTCGGCAGTGGGCTGGCCCCGACGGCCGCGGAAGATGTTCGAGATGTTGTAGGTGTGTAGGCCGAGCTCTTGCGCAAACTGCAAACTGCAGCCAGTTCGAATGACAATGCGACTGGCCGGGATGGTTGCTTTGAGTGGTGTGAAAGGGAAGGATTACTGCAAGGCCCGGCTGGCAGAGGCGGGAGAGGAATAAAGATGTGATGACTGCTGCATATGAGCGATGTCTTTTTGCATGTATGTCTGCTGCTCGAGCTTGTATAGACCTAAAGAGTATAGTCGGGAATGGCAATTCGAAGTGAAGAAACCTGTGAGATGTTAGAGGTTATCCCGTGGAAGCTGTCCCAATGAAATTGCCCCACTAAAGACTAGACTGTCCTACTGGAACGATGAACTCGCTGCACAGGCATTAGGGATCCCTGACAGGGCGGCCCGTGCAGCAAAGGGCAGCAAGCTGCTCGAAGGGTGAGCTTTGTTCAGCCAGCCAGCAGGCAGCCCAGTCACTCAGCCAGGCCTGTGCGACCTCTCACTTCGCAGTGGACTGCAGCACAGCACAGCCTGGACAGAAAAGAGAACAGCACATAGCAAAGCACTGCACCACGCTGGACTGGCACTGCGCAGCCACAAGCAGCAGGAGCACACGACCACACTCCCTTTCCTCTGGGCTTGAGAACTGTGAACCGCGAACCTCCCTTCCCTCGAGGCTGTCTTCCCTCAACAGGTATGTCAATCGACGTGGTCTTTTCCAGCTCATGCTCAACAACTCCTCCAGGCCCTGGCACCTCACCCTGTCACAAGGGCGACGACACCTTCATCTAGTGTAGGGGTCTCTACTTCTACCTCTCTGCCTACCTCTCTACTCCTCTGCACCTCAGCCGCCTGCCTGCCTCGCCTGCCTGCCTGCCACCAAGCCAATCTCCGTCCGTGGGGCTGCACTGCGAAATACGGGCCATCTCCATTTCGTCGTCCATACTCTCGTGCAATTCATCACTGCGCCTGGCCTTTTCCCACCAGGCAGCACAGCGCCATTGTCCTTGGAGCAATTAGACTCTCTAGCCTCCGTTACGTATTTGGCCTGCCACACCGTTACGGCCTACATTGGTCACATCGTCCCGCTTCGTACCCCCGATCGCGACGCCTTCCGCAACTCGGCTCAGCCACCGAGCCCAACACCTCGTTCACGGCCCCCGAGAACCCGCCCCGAGCTTGGCCAGTCGTCGCCTTGGCCACCTCGCTGCACTTCACGGCCTGACGGTTCGCGATCGAGTCATTGCGGCCGACGACGAATTCTGGCCCTAGCCTACCCGCCCAACACACGCACACTACCCACTTCCACACCGCAATGTCATCATCTTCGGGATTGACCAGACGTAGGGGCGGTGGCGGAGGCGCCGCCGCTGAGGGCGAGAGCAGCAACGGTGGCATCCAGCGAAACAACTCCTCGAGCAACTTCGATAATACCCCGGAGACGAGCTACGAGAGCAACGAAAATGGCCACAAGATCGCATTCGACCCACGAGACATCAGCGAGAGCACAGAGCGTAGCAAGCAGCCCAAGTTGACTCTGATGGAGGAGGTTCTTCTGCTCGGGCTCAAGGATAAGCAGGTTCGTTCTGTTCCCTCTCTTGATGGGAATGCTGGCGCATTGGCTGGACCCGCCGCGACCGCGATCGCGCTGCATTTACATCTGCGTCTGTGCCTGTCTCTACCGTGTTGCTAATGTCTCGGACGGGCAGGGATACCTCTCTTTTTGGAATGACAACATATCGTACGCCCTTCGAGGCTGCATCGTCTTGGAGCTTGCCCTTCGCGGCAGGATCAGTATGCAGAAGGACCCTTCGAGGAGGCGCTTTCCCCTGCCAGACCGCGTCATCGAGGTCGTTGATGATACATTGACGGGAGAGGTGCTGCTCGACGAGGCCCTCAAGATGATGAAGGCGAGCGAAAAGATGAGCGTCAGCTCGTGGATCGACCTAATGAGCGGTGCGTAAGCCATTGGGCACGAGGCCCAGATCCACACCCAGCCGGTGCTCCTTTCCATGGTGTCGGGCCGCTGACTTGTGTGTTTTGGTTGTTGCAGGCGAGACGTGGAACCTTATGAAGATTGGCTACCAGCTGAAGCAAGTCCGTGAACGGCTGGCAAAAGGGCTTGTCGATAAGGGTATCTTGCGCACCGAGAAGCGCAACTTCCTGCTCTTCGACATGGCAACGCACCCGGTCGCCGACGGCGGCGCCAAGGAAGAGATTCGGCGGCGCGTAAGGAACGTTCTCACCCAGAGGACGGTCGTCCTTCCGGCGACGCAGTGGCTCCCCGAAAACCTCGAGTTCCGCTACACACGAACAATCGCAATGGTATGCGCGGCTTACGCGGCTAACGTCCTCGAGAATGCGCTGTCCACCCTGGGCCACGAGGCCAGGGAGCGCGCGTTCGCCCAAACGGATGAGCTGCTCGCCGAATACAGCCAGTTCCCATTTGGAAAGAAGGCTACTGGGAACGGAATTGGCGCCAACTTGCCACAAGTCATCTCTGAGGTTGGTTTCCCGTCGCTCTTGGCTCTTGACCGAGTCCGGCACTAACAAACTCCCAGGAAGTCAACAAGGCCAAAGACAAGGAGCTTCAACTCGAGGTTGTGGCTGCCTGCCTCAACGTCTTCACTCGCCTCGACTCCCTACTGTAATCGGCGAAGTTTTACGGGCACAATGTATCAGTACAACCCATAATGACAGTCTTGCTCTGATCCGACAGGAACGAGGCCCCCAAGCTCCAGACGATTCGAAGGCGTCGATGCGACTGGGCTGGCACCCGGGAGAGACTTCACGGAGCATTGAAAGCCCCGAGGAACGACGGCAGGAGAAGGACGGGTGTAAGCGGACGGGTGTTATTATGCGAACGGCCGGGCGTCCTTTCAACTCACTCAGCGGCATGGGGGACCTGGACGAACAACCGGTAAAGGGAGGCTTTAGGGACGCAAAACGAACGAGAATGGCATTGTCGTTATGACCATAAAACAACCCCCAATTTTTTCCCACTTTGCGGGTGGACAAAAACCAGGAGTTTCTGCGGGCCATATTTTCTCAAAACACTGGCATAATTTTCAATCACTTCATCTGACACCTTGGCCGGCACTTGCCTGCAACTGGTTACTGGACATGAAAGCTCTCGTGATTGAGTATCCGATTACCAACTAACGCCGGTGTTCCACTATCACTTTTCCGCAGCTATGCTGGTGACCACTCATATGACGCCGTGGTTGTAGAAGCAAGATATGTACAGTTTCCTCCGAGACAATTCTTGCCCGTGAATCAGCTTTGGTATGAGAACCACCAAGATTTCGGTCGCTTGCCCCGTCTCTCTTATTCCCTTTTGATTTTGTCTTTTCTTTACTTTCTCCTGCCAAACCCGCTGCCCTCGAAGCCGGGGCGGCTTTTCTTTGCCGGCGACTTGCCGCCCTTCTTCTTGCCTCCCTTGCCCGCCTGCTTTGTCTCCTTGCGCTTACGGATGTTGTCCTCGCGCTTCTGCTGGCGTTGCTTCTGCGCCTTCTGCACGCCCTGTACACGGTCACTCCACTCCTTCTCGCTCTTCTTCTTGGCCTTTTCCTTACGCTTCACAGCCTTCTTGAGCAGAGACTCGTCATTGTGGACCTTCTCGCCCTCGGCCTTCCTCCTGGCTGCGAGCCACGTCTCCTTCTCCAAGACTTCTTTCCGCTTGCCGTCTTCCAGGCCTGCCAGACGCTTCTTCTGGGCCTCCACTTTCGCAAGCGCGCCCTTGGGGTCCATCGGACCCTTCTTCTTGCCGTTCTTGTCCTTTGTATAGCTCAGATCGTGCGACATTTGCGTGCCGTCCGCGAACGCCACCCGTCCGAACGAGAAGTTCAGGTCATGCTCCGGCGAGCCGAAGCTGAGCATGGGCGAGTTCCGCGCGCTGGCCAGCGCCTCCTCGCGCTTCTTGTCCTCGGCCTCCTTGGCCTGCTGTCGGAGCTCCTTCTTGTGGGCCTTGCGCTCGGCGAGCTTCTTACGTCGCGATTCGATGAGTTCCTCCCGCGTGCGGATCGGCTTGCCGTCGGGTCCATCTGCCTTACGGGCCGCGCGCAGGGCCGCGATCTTGGCCGCCAGGCGGGCGCGGAGCTCTGTGGTGTCGGACGGGACTTTGATCTTTCTGGACTTGTCTGCGGGTGTGTTCTCGCTGGCTATTGACGTTGTGGTGCTTGCGGGCTCAGCGGATGGCTCGCCGGGTTCGGCCGTGTCGAAGGTGGGGGATGAAGGTGTGGACGCTTGGGACGACGATGTGTGATTTGTGTCCTCGTCCGCCAGACCAGACACATCGATGGGCCTCATGTCCCTGTGTGGTTTGGTCTCCTCCACCTCCGCTGTTTCCTTGGACTGTCTAACATCATCTGGCATCGCCGGGTCATCTTCGTTTCCTGTTCCGGCATCGTCTTCTTCGACCGCGTCGCCCTTGTCCACCGCTTTCGCCGTCTTTGTCTTCTTCTTCTCGGCATTCTTTTCTGCCTTTTTCTGCTTCTTCAGTAGTTTCTTCTCCTGGTGCGTTGATAGCTTCTCTGCCTTCGCTTCGTCGTTTGCCTTAGGCTGGGCTGCCTTGGATTTCTCGTTCGCTTCGTCATCGGCCACTTTTCGTTTCTTGAGGCCTTCTCCTGGCGCCTCCTTGCTGATACCCCGCAGCTGGAGCTCCTGGGCATCATCTTCATCCTGGACACTTCCGTCCTCGCTTGGCTCAAGCTCCTGTGCCTTGCGCTTATTCCGAACCCTTTCGTCCAGAACCTCCTTGGCATTTCGGTTCAGCGCGCTGTCTGGATCCAACTTGCTCCGCTTGGCAGCTCTGGCTTGCTCCTTCGTCTGCTTCTTTCTCTGCCATTGGTCCTGCAGTGCCGGCGTGTTGTGTGAGCTGGCTGAAACACAGGGAGCGCGTGGCCTGGTAGGGGCGGAGCAGACTGAGGAATCACATACACTTGTGTCTTCACCGTAGTAGAGCTTGGCTGGTATCAGGGACAGCAGGCTGTCGAAAGCCTCGGAATGGTCGCGCAAGCGATCCTATAACATGTGCGCGTCAGTCTCCCTGTGCCTATGCCCTCAGCTGCGGGAATGTGTGAAGTAGCCGAACCTTTAATGATGAGTCCGCCATTTTGAGAGAGGGGGATGTCTGCAGGTAAGGAAATCGCAGTTGACGGCAATTCGTTCGAGTGGCTGTTCCACTTGATGTCGCCTTCTCCTAAGGGCACATTCGACCCATGGTGGTTGGAATATTTTTTGGGTGGGGATTCGAAATCTTGGCGCTGCCTTATCTCAGGCTGCTGCTCTTATCTAACTAAGATCGATGTACCCTGGTACCTGTGCCCCAGTCTGACATGGGTACAGCTCGGGCCGGGGACCAGCCCCACCGCGGAACAGCCCTGGAGGTCTGCGCTGAGATAGGCGCTCCTACACCACCAGCTTCTGTCATGGCTTGCACGATGAACTGCACATGCACTTACAGGAAATCCCGAACGTCCAGCTAATCACCCAAGTCGCACACTTTTGATGGGGGTATATACAGCGGGTAATTTTCTGTGAGTTTACATATCATCCCGACGATTTCATTCGCAGCTCTTGCGGTTGACCTGCTAGTTCGACGTGGTTTTTACACGCGGCTGTGGATCGCATCAGCCTGGATAGTGACATTGTGCAAAACGAGAAAGTCTTTCGTATAGGAGATATGAGCATCCGTCTGCCTTTTGATGGCGGGGTGTACTTGCACAGTAAAAACCCTTTCTTTCGTTTCCGTTCCCCATACCCCTCCCCGCATGGTTGACTCCAGGACTCCCAACGTTAACTCGTAAGCATGATACTATGTTGCCATGTACTAGTTCCAACCAAGCAATACCCGCAAAACTCCTAACGCTATGCTGTAGCACACGTCACCCTATCAACGTCCTTCTTCAAGCGCCTAGTTGACACCTCCCTCCACGGATACCCCATGCCCTCTCATTCGTAGCCTCACATACATACACAATAGGCTCCTCGTTTGCCAAGCGGATGTTTCAGCCGTACACAAATCTCGAGAGATCCAGTCGGCTGCTCAAATGGTGGGATTCCTCGATAAGTCCAAGCGGTGGATCATTCTCCTCGTCACCGTCTGGGACTATTTGATCCTCGCTGCCGCCCGGCCTGTTCAGAGCCTCAACCTCTGCTAAGTCGACCTTGGGCAACGGCACAAAAGCTGGATTGAGCGGTAGGGAATCCATGGCATCCTTTAGACTCTGCCGTCTCCTAGGTGTTCCGGCAGACGGCTTCGCCTTGAGCAAAGGCGAATGGTTGCCCTTGCCTCGCTGTAGGGCCTGAGCACCGATACGTTGCAAAGGTGTTTGAATCGGAGTATCCGCTGGCGAACGGCCACGTGATCTCGACTCTGAGCCTTGGGCGCTGGACGCTGGCGTGGGAAGTCCGAAAGCCATACGCGTCTTGACTGCAGTCTTCGGCAAATCTGGTGTGCACGAGAATTCTTTGATCAAGCCGCGCAAGGACTCCGCGGGTCCCGCTTTTTCACTGGCATTTGCCTCAGCTCCCATCTTGTCCCCAATGCCGTCGGATGTCTTTTGGGACTTGACTGGGCTGTCTCTGATAACATCCTCTTCGTTGGTGTCACGAGCCTCCGGAACGGCAGATGGTTCTGAAGAGGTTCCGTCCTGGAAGATCTGCATCTCTTCGCGGCCTTTCGATGCTCTTGGTTCGCTCCATTGCCAGCTTTCATCAGGCAAGCTCGCGAGAGCCTCCTCGATTGAGTCGTCCGACAAGAGAGTGACATCATCAGAGGCCTGACGGTGCTTAGCCGATTGCTCACAGGGGAAGAACCTGCTTTTCTGAGGCGACTGGTCTGCCGTCTCACTTGCTTTCTCGTCCTCACAGAGTCGTGCCTTTTTCAATGGTCTTCCTTCAGTCAGTGAGATGCGTCTAGTTGGGCCAGCTGTCCGTCTTCGGGTCGTCGATATATTCATGGATGGATCGAGATCTGAGAGCGTCTGAGAGACCGGCTCCGTTCGCCGGCGTTGGATCGAAGTGTATGGCCGAGCCGCCGGGGAGCGGGTGCTCCCATCAATATATGGCCTTGGCAGGGGGAATACCCGCGGCGTCAGCCCATTCTGCGTGAGAGCAGCCACTCTCTCGGCATCAATAGAGAAGCAGTTGCGATCCATCTCTGCCATGGCGATGCGTCTGTTGTCTTGGAAGTACGCATCAATAGGCTTACCCAGGGATGGTCTGCTGTGTTGGGCCACTGTCGCTGTCACGGCCGATGTCCTTGCAGCGCCAGTCGCCCTGCGATTTCCTGGAAGTGGAGCGATGACAATGGGCAGCTTGGAAATCGGGTCCACATCTCCCAAGGCGATAGCCCTAGCAAGTTCTCGGCCGACTTTCGCACCAATGTACGGCATTTCCTCGACGTCCAAAGGCGATGAGGCAGGTGGCTCGGTCAAGAGGACAATATCCTTTTTCTTGGGACAAAAGACACGTTGATACATGAAAGTCAACTCTGCTTGCTTGTACTGGGCAAGATAGTTCTCCGAGATGCGGAACTTGCCGTCAAACTGCAGCATCCGGATCACGCGCTCTGGCGTCTTGTACTTGCGCATCATCCGGTATGCTGTCTTTAAGCCCATGTTGTTGATGCCTTCGAGATAGTCGCAGCCGCTGAAGATGGTCATCTGACGGAACTGGTCGTCGGTCCAGCCTGTGAGCGATACTTCGCGCACGGCGCAGAAGTCTCTCCGGTTGATCTCGATACATTGGCCGTGCTGGTCCATCTTGGTGAGCAGTCGCTTGGCCCCGAAGACCAACAGGTCAGAGTCCTCCGAGATTATGCCGTTGATGAAGCCATGCCGCTCCAGGTAAACAAGTTGGGAGTCAGCCTCGTATGGAGCGACCACATACGGGACTTGTGCTTTCTTCAGCTCCTCGATGAGGTGCCTGGCCATTTCCGGGGTGATGTCGATGGACTTTTGGAGCTCGAGCTGAGCCTGCGAGGGCTTGCCAGCCTTGAGGAGCTCGAGGCCAGCCTTTCGGCTCTCCTCGCGACGCTTGGCTCGAGCTGCCTCGGTGTGGGCCTTGCTGGGAAGGAAGTCGCCATCAAAGACCAGATAGGGGGTGACACCAAAATGCTTGACCATCCTGACGCGGTACATGGCGAAGTCGACATATCTACCGGACGGTCAGACGGTCAGGCACCGAGTAATACAGGGGCGTGAGAGTGGCTTTGACTCACCTGCTGGTCGGCTTTCCCTGGGCTAGCTCTATGGCACAACTAACAGCGCCCCGGTGGAGCCATCCATAAGCATCGACACCGAGGACCTCGCCCGAAAACTTCTTCAGCTCGGTGGGCTTCTGGATGGATTTAAGCAACGGGAGGAGCCCTTTTGGCAGGAGTCAGCAATTTCGGTCTCGGTCCCGGTGGTCAGAGGAGCAATGCAAAATGCGTACCTTGGATGCCCATTTTCTGCGTGAAGGTACCTGCCGGTGGGTATATGAGTGGATAAAGGGCAGGACTGTCGTAGCCGGATCATCAGGAGGCCATGCGTTGGGTGTACTCTACATGGAGGTTCTTGGATCTCGGGCGGAGCGTTGGGTCAGTCCAGTCCAACCCGCAGCGCAACGCGGTTGGAGCGAGGTTGCGTGTATGTGTTGGTGTTGATGTTTACTTTGCAACGGGCGCGGCACAGGTCAGGCCACACAGTAGACAGGTGCAGGTGTAAGTGAGCAAGATGATGCGGCAATGGCTGGGCAGACGGCACCTCTCGTGGCCATGAGAGGTGGGACATGCACGAGATTGAAGAGGGCTCTGTTACCGAGGGCACGCGAGAGGAATCCTGAGGAGATGGATAATTGCTAGACCACTACTAGGTAGCCCACATCATACAGTGGGCACTGGGCAGGCGCGTCTGTTGGTCGCGTTTTGGTGGGCCGTGGGCTTACAGCACTTCCCTGTTCTAGCCAAGCCAAGACCTTCCCCAGCAACGGGGTCTGCAGGGGCAGTCCCTGCTCATGAGTGGCCCTGCCGAGTCCCGATAAGCCCGCCCTGGAGGCAGAAGAAGAAAAAAAATGGCCGATAGCATATGACCGACATTTCAATCTTGAAGTCCGCAATTCGACGCCGACGTACTGCGACACACATCAGCATCGACATTGGTATCGAAAAGACCAGCACCCTTGCCCGCACATCACTTCTACTTCTCAAAATGCCCAAATCCCTGGAAAAGACGAGGAAGCGCATTGCCAAAAAGCGCAATGGCAACGTCGTTCTTCACGAGTTCTCCCGTGACACGAAGAAGCTTCACAAGGCCCAAGTCCGCGACGAGCGCCTTGAGAAGCTTGCCGCCGCCAGGAAGAAGCACGATCAACCCCTGCGTCCGCAACGCCCTGTCCTCCCTTGCCCTTCGCATAAGAATCCCTTACTGACAACCATGCCCACTCAGTCCACAGGATCACTTTTGTTCAGAAGGCTGCCCAGGAGAATGAGAGCCAACCTTTCGATCTGGCCAAGATACAGGACCTCATCAGCCAGTAAGTCCTTATGCCACATGTCATCTTGCCAGTCACTTACTGATCACCACACAGATATGTGCATCAGAATGACCAAGAGCTCGAGGAACTCAAGAAATCGCGCCGCCCAGGCAGGCCGGCAAGCGTCAAAGAGGATCTTCTGAGCTTGAAGGTCGAGACTCTGCGCAAGGAGCAGCAGAACGGGTTTTGTAGGTTGCAACACAATCACAGACTCCATCTCCAGGACAAGCACTAATCGAAGCCGCTCTAGTCCTCCCAGATCTTACAAAGCAAAACAATCTTGATCTGCTCAACAGATGGGAAGGGGCATGGTCTTTTCTGGCCGCCATGTCATACGTTCGTATAACCGAGGCTGGCAACGTCAAGCCATCCAGCTTTCCACCTAGTAGCCAGTGAGGACCAGCTCCTAGCCTGTCGACCCTTGCACCTCCGACGCCACCCGGGGTGCCTGCTTCCAGCCTTTTGGCTCTGTCTGATGCCCTACCCAGCTAGCTAGCTGCCAGCCATCTCTCTAACACACGATGAGAGACTCACTCTGGGGAGTGACATCAGCCCCGTGCGTTCTAAGACCGCATCGCCATGCAGACACTACTCAAGCTTAGGCGGCTTATATCGACAATGCTGCCTAGCTACAGGAGAGTGCCCTGAGGAGATCATGGGCACCTGAGCTGGTCACGGCTTTTTTCCGTGTTGCGGCCGTGTTAGGAGCAGAGCCGGAGGGGCTTTCCAAAGGCAAAAAGCACCAATCCGCACACGAATACGCTCAAAGGCCTCACCCCATCGTACTGCGTAAACTGCCACGGACTGCGGTGCTCCAGAGCGAATGTAGTTTTGCTCTGAGCGTTGCTGGTCCAGAGTACCCCAAAGCTTCGTCATTGGTTTGTCACAGTCGATCTACATAAGATCCAGGTCATCCGAACATCAGCCACGAAACCTTCAAGTACCCCCGGGGTCGAGCTCGAAAACCCCCCTCTGAGGCGAGGGTAGTCGCACATTGCCCTGGAACACCGCTTTGTACCCGGTACCCAGAGCCCGTGGAACTCTTGTGAGCGAGACAATATCACACCACCCCATTGCCATCGTTCATCGACCCTTTTCCCTGTCATCTAGATTTTCAGCCCCGGCTTGCGTCCCGTGTCCGAAGATGCTTAGGACTAGGTGGAGCCTCCAATTGTTTGTACGGTGGCTTGGTCTTGCTTTAATGAAAGGGCCTACTTGCTGGGCTTTTAGCCAATGATTTACCACGCAGAACAGGGCGGTGTCTGAGATCAGCGGATCTCTTGTGGGTATGCCAATGACTTCATGGCTATCGTTTGGTGTTTATGGTCCATGATGAATGGCACTTGTACCAGGAGACGACATATGGATTGGAGGCGGGAGCGAACAAACGCTATCAGCTTTCTTGGGTTATGAGAAGCTCTCAAATGCGAAACGGTTTCCTGTACAGGAATTCCAGCCTCGACGTTCCAGCATCACGAATCAGTTTTTAATGAACATCACTCGCAATGTTGTGGCGACCGGCTGTCGGACTGCTGGGTCCTGCTTCAGTGAAAGAGAGGTACTTGTGGTGGAGGCTGGTGAGACATCCAAGCCAATGTAGGTAGCAACTGGCCTGCGGAAGGGCCAAAGAAATTCGCGAACTAGACTAGCAGAGAGGTGGGAACATGCAGTTACTTTTAGAATATGCTGGATACAAGCCCATATCTCCAAGGCATATATTGAGGCTTGTCGTTTGCTTAGTCATCACCAGACGATAGACCTTGCTTGGCTTATCGAAAAAAAAAGCTCCAGACCAGCTCCACCCACCTAACATCATCATCAGAAGCTCGTCTCGGCCCTCAATCCAATTCTTCCAACGAAAATTTACCTTGTTCAACCACGCCCTGTCACGCTTGATCTATTTTTTCGGTCGCGCGGTCTGCTCATTGTCCCTTTCTTTTCTATCACCACCAAGTCCTTCCTCAACACCACACAGCATGTTCTCTGCACGGAGTCTGGCGCGCACTGCGCCCCGGGCCGTCGCACGCCTTTCTTCAGTCGCCAGACCTGCCTCAGCCAGACACAGCGCTCTTCTGCGCGACCAATGCAGAACGTTGCGACCGCAGGTCTCGGCCTTTTCGACCTCTCTGCTCCGGCGGGCCGCTCCTGGGGTCGACAGTGAGCTGAGCGCAAAGCTGAGCAGCGAGATCTCGTTCGAGGCCGAGATGAAGGAGAACGAGCCGCAACCAGTCAGCATCAAGGACTTCCTGGACAACAGCCCATTCGAGATCCAGGACACCCCCGGCGCGCAGAACGTCGTGCTCACACGCACATATAAGAACGAGAAGTAAGCTGCGCCAATCCTCCGCGGACGCGGGGCTGTCTGCCGCTGATGCTAACACGCGGGGCCTGCAGGATCACCGTGACCTTCTCAATTGCCGACATCGCCAACATGGAGAACGAGATGTTCGACGAGGACTCTGCCCTCGGCGATGAGGAGGGCGCCCGCTCCCAGGAGAACGAGGAGATCGACGACGCCGACACGGGCAACGAGCCCAACGTGACGTGCCGCCTCAACATTGTCGTCGAGAAGCCCGGCAAGGGCGCCGTGAACATCGACGCCATCGCCCAGGATGCCAGCATCATCGTCGAGAACCTGTACTACTACAACGACCCCGCCATCGCCCACGCTGCGAGCCCCGAGGCCGAGCACAAGGGTCGCGACCTCTACCCCGGCCCGCCATTCGGCACCCTGGACGAGGACCTGCAGCTCCTGATGGAGAGTTACCTGGATGAGCGTGGAATCAACTCCACCCTGGCCGTCTTTGTGCCCGACTACATGGACGTGAAGGAGCAGCGGGAGTACCTGGCCTGGTTGAACAATGTCAAGGGTTTCGTGGATGCGTAAGGACTCGCTCGGAGTTGGATGCGGCGCCACTTGAGCGCCTGACCTGGATTGGCGACAGGCGGACGACCCCGGTTGTCTTTGAATGAATTTTCCACTCCATATTATGAGATGATGTATTATAGGCAACGGCTGGGGGCAAGGATATCACTTCACATTCGCAGCACTACATACCCCCAAAAAATGAATAGGAAGCGGCGTTAGTCAAGTATCTGCGGGGTTCAATTCATGCGATACAGCTTTGCTATCTTTCGGGCAACTGGTGACATGACTGAGACACATGAAGGACCGTTCTGGCCATTGCCCTACCAACTGCATGTGCGGACCCTGAGTCCCGATTCATCTTCCATATGATGCTCCTCCTTACCGAGTCATTCGAGCTTAGTATTCAAACCTCTGCCCAATCTCTCATATGATGCCATCTGATTGAGCACATGTCACCAGCCAGACGGGAGTAGAACGGTATCCGAAAAAAAGGCAGTGTGACCCTCAGCGCGCTAATTCAGTTACTAAATGCATCATTCGGTCAAGCAAACATCTTGTACATGGTCGACGCCTTTGCCTGGCTCAGCTTCTTCGCACCTTGACGGGTTGGAGGCGGCTGCTGGATTATTTGACTGTCCGCACTCGCCGTGCCTTGTCAGGTCTTGGTCTCGAGCCCAGCGCATATACGTTGTAGTTCCCCATCTTCTCAGGCGGAATCGTGTTTAGCACAGTTCTGTGATCTGTCACATGGCCAAAATTGGAACACAAATACCAAGAGGAGACGACAGAACTGTTTGATACATGTTTTAATCATTTATCTGTTAAGTCTACGCTGAGCGTTCTGCCCTAGCCCTTCTATGCCCTCGGTTCCTCTGCAGATACGATTTTCTAGGTGGCTTGTCCAAAAACGTGGCTGGTCTCCTGGCTCGCGCAGACCACAGGGGTCTCTGCGAGCTCGTGAGTACCCTGCCTTCTATTCTGTATTGCTTTGTCCTTGACTTGCCTGGAATTGCACGCTCTTGGTCGATGGGTGCAGACGGCCGCCGGGGAGAGGTGCAGCAGAACGCATCGTGGGAGGAGTGGGCTACAGGGTGCGCCCAGTCATCTCATACATGGCGAGCCCTCATGCCGAGTCCTTTTCCAACCCCTCCAACTCTTTGAGGACGGACACCTTGGTCCCAATCTTCTTCATCTGCGTGTCCTCCAACTTCTCGCCCCCGGCCAGACGCATCTCGAGATCCTCTATCGCTCGGATCTTCTTTTGCAGGCCCCTCATCTTCTTGGCGTTGGGGTTCTGGGCCTGATTCGCACCAGAATCGTTGCCTTGTACCGGGGCTTGTTCGGCCGTCTCTTGCGGCTGCTCTCGCCCGGACGGGGTATGGTCTCGGATCCCGTTGCCGCGGCCATGCTCGTTGTTACGTTGCGTGTTGCTGCGGCTACGGCCTTGACCGTTCTGCGGGTGGCGCGAGCGGCTCCGCGAGTTGCCATGCTGTTGGCCTCCACGGCGATCGCTCCTTCGGGTATCACCTCCCGAGCCACTGCCGTAATCCTGCGACGGAGGCGCTAGCCCACCCTCGTTGCCACCTGCAGGCTTTCCCTCGGTGTCTTTTGCCTTCTTGTTCCCACGCTTTTTCTTGTTCTTCAGAGCCGTCTTGGACAAGTTGTCATCACCCCCGACAGCCTCAGCGCCGGGGACAGACGGGCGAGCATGTGCTGCGCCCGGGACCTGGTTCTGCTCAGCAAACTCGGCGCCAGGGACCTGTCGGCGAGCTCGCCCGAACCCGTTCAAGCTAGCGGAGGGTGCACCATTGCCCATCACATGAGCAGCGCCGCCTTCATCCTCACGCTTGAAATGTAACGGCGTCGAGGTGCCCCGGGCACCTGGTGGCCGGTAGGCACCAACGGGCTTGGATGGTGTCTTGACCGTGCCGAGATAGGCGACCGCGGACTCGTGCGGTGTCGGGACCGGGTTGAGGGGGTCCAGATTCTTGGGCAGCTGGTCGGCCGGCAGAGGCCGCCACATGACGTTGTAAAGCTCGACCATCTCCTCGGTGTACATGATGGCTCCGCCGACGTGCCAGAGCTTCACACCGTTGTCCACACGCAAGCGCGGCGAGGTCGTCGCCGTCATGATGTAGACGCTGTCGGGGCTCCACTGGCACACACTGGGGTTCCCGCTCTCGATGGTGCAGACCTTGCGGTGGTCCTTTTCGAGGTCGTACACGTCGATCTGACCGGCCAGGTTACCAAATCCGGCAACCAAGACGAAACGACCGGTGGGCGAAAAGATGATGGTGTTCCTAGGGCCCATGGGGAAGGAATGGGTCGCAACACCTCGATGGTTGAAAATGGTGGTCTTGGCGGGCATGTAGCCGTAGATCACCCCGAACTCCCTGCCATTGGGAGACCAAGCCACATCGTGAATTGGGCCCTCCTTGTCCAAAGTGACCCGAGCGTCAAAGGCGCCGTTCGCACTCAGCAAGTACATCGTGGTCTCTCCGTAGTAGCTCTTGTTCGACTTGTCAACGTCTGTCTGGGCCAGCACGATCAAGCTAGAGCCCTGCTGATTCCACTTGAGCTGAACCTTGTCACCCTTGAAAAAGGTCTTCTGCGAGATGGGGTTCGCAAACTGGGGCACATTGAATACTTTGACAGCGGCGGGTTGGCCCTGTTGCCGTTACCGAGAGTCAGCCAAGACATAACACTACAAAATAATCACGAAAAGGAACAGGCAACGGGAGCAAGGCTCGCTTACCTTTCTCTCCGGCACAAAGACTGCCAGGTTGTGGGTGGACCCAGGAGCGAGAGCGAAGTCTGTCACGCCCTCGACTCTCAATTTGTTCCAGACGGTCTTGAGGTCGTTACTGTCGTAGAACTGGACCTCATTTGTGACGAGGCGGGCACAGTACTGCTCGTCGGCTGTGTACTGCAGGTTCCAGCCATTTTGCGACTTTTGCACAAACTGGCCGAGCGGTAGCTTGGCCGCCTCATCGGTGGACGGCTCGATGGTGCGCCAGATCTTGAGGTTCTTGGTGGCATCGCCAGCCTCGTCCTTGGAGGGCCGTTCCCAGGTGGCGATGAAAGTGCCCCGGGGGGAGAAGCCGAGCTCATAGACCGAGGGCAGGGGAAGGGAGGCCAAGACCTGGCCGGTGGAGGCGTCAACAACGCTCACGCCTTCGTTAGAGGCCCAAGCGAAGTATCGGCCACAGGGAGAGTATATGCAGCAGCGTAGGTTCCCTTCCGGCTTAACAAACCCAGGCAAAGAAGCGTAGACAGGCGCGGCGTCAAAGACACCGATGGCCTTCTGGGTCCGGTAGGCAAACTGCAGTGGATTGGCCATGACTAGTTAAAGCCACAGATGCTCGTGGTGCAGAGTGGATGGATGGGTGAAGAACGGTCGGTCTGGCACTGTTCGGCTGGTTTTCGTGTGCGGTACAGGCAGGATTCCCGTCGGATCGCTGTCTTTCTTCGCGTAGGTCAAGCTTGGCTTGTCGAGAAGCGCGGCTGGTCGGCCGAAGAGATACTGGCTTGGACGAGGTGCAGACAGGCGCAGCAGAGTCCACGGCGCGTGGAACAGAGATGGAGTGGGGCGGGTGGCGTGGGAGCGGTTGGCAGTGCTTTGACTCTGACCCGTCGTGTATCTTTCTCGGTGACTTGTTGGCGGGGGCTGCGCTGATGACTGAGGAGCCGAGACAAGAAGCGTTAGTGACAGATTGACGACAGAGTGCGGATGGGAGTGCTCGAGCCAAGCCAGGCACAAGTTGTGCACACAGTCAGCCTGGTGCCAAAGATACGGCTCCAGCGACGGGCCTCTCACGCAAGCAACGTTCTCGCCTAGAGAGACTTGCCGGGCATCGAAGAATCGAAGAGGCAAGGCACTGTCGGGCAGCAAGAGCAGCGCAGCGCACGAGGACAAGACAACGGCGGCGAGGCGAGGCGAGGCGGGAAGGTTGAGGTGAGGGGTCTAGGGACAAAGAAGAGGAGGAGGCTACCTACCTGGGCAATGGCTGACCTGGACCGAACGGAGGAGGACAGGGAAGAATGAAAACCAGGTGAAAGAGAAAATGCTAGGGAAAGCACCCGCGGAGGGAACAATTGGCAGCGCGGCAGGGTGCGGTGGGCGAACGTCTTGGACCTTGCTTGGGCTGAGGAAGGGAAGGGGAGGGAAGGGGACGGGAGGAGAGGGAGGACAAGAAGACGCGAGGCAAAGCAGGCGAGGCAGATGCAGAGTTGCAGCCGTGCCCGTGGGTGTTGTTTTGACTCGCCAAGTTTTTTTCCCTTTTTATTTTTTCTCCCTATTTCTCTGCCACGGGCCCTATGGCGCCCGTGGACAGGTACCTGGATGGCAGGGCCGGGCTGCTTGTGTAGGGACCGCCTGCGCGCCTGTGCAGCTCAGTCAGCACAGCCTAGGCCTTGGGCCTTCGGCCTGGGCACCGGGTCAGGTCATGGGCAGGTTAGATCGCCTGTTAGTGCAGGGAGACACAACTCGGCTCATGACTAACACTGAAGCCAGCCTGCCCAGGGTGTTACCAGGCAAGCACCTAGTGCCTTTTCCGTCTTCAGGCCAAGGTCGATATTTGGGAGCAGCGTCAAGGACGGCGGAGCTATTCTCAGATGGGCATAGCTCCCGCATGAATTGCCGTGAAAAGGTGCATACCTCGGTACCTAGGTACCTGACCCCCGAGCAAAAATAATACCCTACCTACACAGTACCTGCCAGGTGTTTAACATGACATAGTCGAATCACATTGTCAAATAAGCAGCAATCACCCCTTGCTATCTGGCAAAATTTATTGCCTTCCTCTCCAACTTGTCGACCTGTGGGCTAGCTATAGCTTATAGGGCAGAGATCCACAGTCTTCCACACCACCGCCACTCGGCCGAGTCGAAGATCCGGCCCACAAGACCAACCAAAACCCGTGCCCATCATGCTACAGCGTAGCATAGCATTCCTCAACGGGACATCTTGGCCCGTCATCTCCATCTCGTTCCCCTCCTACTTTGACTTGCATACTTGCGTGACTTGATTGAGGCTTGCCGTGCCCCGATGGCTACCTAACTACCTAGTTCCAGCATCCTAAGGCTCTGCTTGCTCCTTTGGCCCAACGCTCAGGCCCAACAAGCCTGCTCCAGTCTGACATCAACAGCTCTCCGACCTACCTAGGTATCTATCATGTAGGCTGAGAGAACCCCCAGGCGGGAGCAATATGTCAACCATCCCTTAGAGTTTATGCTCCCGTTGATTTACCGAGCATGGTTATGCCAAACAGCTCGTTTCTGGCTCGACAAAACGCCTACATGTCCTTCGGGGATCTGCTCGCTCAAGACGGCAATGCCTCAGCTGTCTGGGCCTGCTTCCGAGATCAAGTATCAGGCTAGCGAGGGGCTGTATATAATAAGAGTGTGTGTCCCGGCGCGCGCGCGCGAGGGCCTGTCTGTCTGCTTGCCCGAGTCACAAATGCTTCTTGAGAGCGCCACCGTCACGGTGGCTCAGTGTATGTTCTATCAATCACAAACAACCCTGGTTGGCTCAATATTCCCCCTCTCCGGAGTATGGCACGGATATCTCCTATAGCAATCCACTTTGACTGATGGCCAGGATGCTGCTATGTTCCCCGGACGGCTTCAATACGCGTCCCGTCGATCGGTGCAGCAGCTCAAGTGGCCCCTCAGATTCCCTCAAGCAAGCAACGCGCTGATGTGAACCGCTTCAGGCGAGACAATCATTCGATACTAGCAGTCTCTGGGGAACTCCTCTCCGCCTATTCAGCCGGCTGAATTGTATGGCTTAGGTGACTAGCTACCGGAAGTTGTCGGTCAATTCCAGATACGGTACACCTTCTCGTGCACAAGCTCGGTCCTGCTTCTACGCCTGGGTTCCTTTAAGATAAGCCCCGATCTCTCCAGTTTAGTCCGTCCAGTATCTCACTGTCCTTTTGTGACCATTCACACAACTACGGAACAAGTACCGACTCGTCAATTCCGCCCATGACAGTAGCTATCACAGAGCACGCGCAGTAACGCAATGATGCTCCTGCTGTAGGTAAGTGTCTCTATGTTTCCATATGAGGGACTTAATTGCATTGATACAGATCACTCCGGGGTGAAGTGCAGCTTTGGTCATCCAACTCGTGGGGGGAGGTTTCTTCTGCACGAAAGACGCCGGCTCCAAGCAACACTGCAAATGTCTTTGCCGTTATAAGCAGTAAAAGTAAGGATGTCATCAACAATACCCGAAGATGTATAGTAGTGATACTTGGTCGGTTGAGACCTCCTCTATAATCCTTGCCAGTACTATGGAGCCAGAAACCTGTATAGTGGTAGCCCTCCAGTCATGCAAATTATTCCAGGCGGGAGATCTTTCCAACGACATATATCCTTTCGAAATGAGGAAAACCTGTTGCTTCGGGAGCGCCCCATGGCACGATTTCGGTTTGTAAGAATGTCCCTTGACAAGGCATGCTCACCATCGAAACCTCTGTCCTTTTTGTTTGTTTAGTCTTCCCTGCCTCTATAAGTTTCGCTGCAAACGGTGTTCTGTTTGGCTTATCTGTAGAAGTCATCCCTTTTAGAGCTCCTAGACCACGGGATTGAGCTCCTACCTTCCAGTATAGTCCGGGCTTTCGAAGTCCCGAAGTTCACTTTGTAAGAAGCACTCTTTCACTTTCGTAGCCTTGCCCCAACCGCGTCAGATTACAAATACTTTACCCAGAGAGCAAGATGCTGCTTCCACTACCTAGCCGCATAGACAGAAGAATCCATTTTGTCTTTCATGGCCAAATTCAATTCGGATGCTTCCGCCTCCCGATCTTTGCTTCGCCTTCGAAAGAAAAGTGTACATACGAAATTGACCGGAGTTTTGACACTTTTCTGCATCTCGAAATGCCCCCGCGACCACCCAGACTCACAACAGCCGATAGTTGCTCGATTGAATGCAAAAAAGTTCAGTCGAGCAGCGAACATGTGATATAATTGCGGACATGGTGACTAGTTACCTACAAGAGAGCTTGGTAAACATAAGTGCCCTGAGCCATAAATGCTGGGTTCGAGTGCCAGCCAAAGGCCCCTTCTCAAAAATCTCCCAAGCGGTGCGGCTGATGAGCTTCAATTCTGGTAGAAAGAATCCTTCGCGTGCTACGGAAGTGCTGCGTAATAATCAAATACAGATAAAAGGCCAGGATATCTACTTCCGACCTCTAGGGATAAGCACACCGTTTCTGATCATCACTTGAGCGTAGACACTATCTACTAAGTCATCCACACGTTTACAGCAAATATGCAACGCGTAGTGCTGATCATTCAGAACCTCTCAGGGAAGATTGAACCGTCGCAATTGCAAGGCTATGGTCGGCCGACGCGTCTCCTCTGCCTGAAGCGTAATTGTCGGCCAATTGCATTCTGACTACATCCTGTCGAGTACAGCACTGGTTCGTCGCATCCTGAAAGCTCAACATATGGCATGGTGCTGTGAATATCCCGCTGCTCCTCACTCTGCAGTATACGACGCCGGCCATGTGCGAGGGCGTCGCAATTCGGACCAACTAGGTACAACCTCGACCTCGGACCTAAGGCGACATGCAATATGGCAATGCAGGGCTCTCAAGGCCGGCCCAGGGTACAAGCTACCTAACTACCGCACATTCACCGCACGACAACATCCCGCAGAATAAATACCGACTTTGGATAGAACCAGTTTGTCCCTGTCCCAGTCTTTCGAAGTATGCAGCGACAGTGGAAACATTTCGGATACCTGCGGGCCATAGCATGCAACTGATGCAACTATGGACTTAAAAAAAAGAATCATGTAATTATAACACTACCAAGACGAGAGCCGAAAGCTTGTTTGACATTGGAAATGCAGCCTGGTTCTATCCTAAACGCCCAATTTCAGATACCGAGCGGCAAATGCGCGCATGTGTATAAGCTGTAAGTATATGTGTATGTGTGTGTGTATGTGTGGTCGCGCGTGTGTGTCTGTGCCTGACCTTGTATCGCCAGTTCTTGTGCGAAACATGAACCCGAGAAATGACGGGTGTACAAGAGAGCAACGCCGCCCCCGATCCAGAGAGCCATGCAACCTCAGATGAAGTGAGGGTTAGAGCCCCCGCTCACTTCCAGAACAGCCCGCGCTCAAGCGGCCGAGACTTGCCTTGAACGATTATAAAGAAGGAAGGAATAACCAGATTAATAAAGGTCGTGTCGGACAGCTGCTCACTCAAGGCACAACGCCATCCAGATCCCACTCCGCCTTCTGCGCTCGTTTCAGTACCTCCCGGCCCTTCTCAGTCAACTCGGGTTGTCCGCCGTTGCCTGTGACCTGTTTGAAGAAGACCGGCTTAAACTCCTCGCCCGACTTTTCCCTTTCCCTGGCCTTCTCGCGTTGCGCTTCCTCCAGGTCCTGCTTGATTGTTGTGGCCTTGGAGAACTGTTTGCTCACAATGGCATCTGTCACCCCGCTCCAGAGTTTCAACGACTCGTGAGGGAGCTGCTGATCCATGGGCGGGAGAGACTTGGGGGCCACACTGAGCGGCTCGATATCTATAATAGTTGTTCTTGCCTCTGGCGGGTGGGAATCCTGCAAGAAGATGGTCAGCACGCGCAGTTGGCAAGTAGAGCAGAGGATCCCAAAACGTACGAAGGGCTTGGGTCCTGTGGTAAATTGGATCTTTTCTTTCCATGCGCCGTGCAATCTTATCACGATGTCCTCTTCAGGAACGTCCCTGATCTTCGTCTTATCGTCGTTGTCAGGGTCGTACCTGAAGACAACCCCATCCATTTTGTTGGTCGAACCCCGCAGCCATCCCTCGTCGTAGTAGTTGAGGATTGCCTTCAGCTTTGTCTGTGGGCAAGTGATATAGGCCATGTCTCCCACGCTCACGCTGAGGGCCCCACGGAGGAGACCGCCCAGATGAGCTGCCGGATGCTTTAACTGGTAGGTCTCATTGTTCCTCCTTTCCAACGTGATGAAGATACCCAAGTTGTGTTCTCCTGGGCTGACCTTGATGGAGGTGCCGGTGAATTTGGCGCTGATCTGATCGAACCCACAGGCATGAAGGCCCTTGTCAGGGCAGTCGACATAAAAGGCACTAACTGGAGGGTGGTGGGAGGTCTGCTCGGTAAGGTACGAGATGCGCACGACCGGGGCTGTTGGGTCCTTGGCCGTCTGCGGGACTGATACGGTAGAGGCTGCTCGCGAGCCAGCGGAGCCCAGTCCAGCTAGCTTGCCAGACTTGAGGCTGGAGGCACCACTGCCCGGGACACTGCCGCCGGCGGTGACGTCCTTGGTCTTGATCCTCGGGGCATTATCCTCGGCCTCCCAATTGCACTACACAACGTGATACAATCAGCGGCACGCCACGAAATGCAAGCGAACAGGACATACCCTGAAAAACTCGCCGAGGCAAGAATTGTATGGCTTGCATGGCTTTCCCTTTGCATATTTCAGATCCTTTGTAAACCAGAAGCGCAGAGCCTCTAGCATGCGGTCGACAGGGTCGTCGGAGGTGCCGATGGCTATGAAGGCATTGGGCGCATCGAGATAGTTCCAGTACTCAAGGTTAGGCGTGGGCTCCAGAAGTTGGGAGGGCAGAGAGAAGCGGACAGAGGCGAGGTCGGCAACACCAATGAACCTGCGCAGTTGCATGTCAGCGTCGTCAATACAAGTCCACCGCGCCCGCGCAACAACCCAGCATCGCAGCGGCACCGCGGCCAAGCATCGGACTGCGGGGGTTCGTCATGGCAGGCCCCCAAGTCTGGCTGGGGTCGTAGACCTGGTCTGGTGTTTCGAGTTGTCGCAACCCATGCCAAACACGATATGGGCCAGGGTGGAACGGCGGCACCGAGCGAGATTGAACAGGAGGCGGTGGACGAGCGGTGGGACAGAGCGGTTCGAGACAGACACTCACTTCTTGAGGATGCCGATGAAGATGCGTAGCTTGGAGCTGTCGCTGTGGTTTTCCTCCGCGGGAGGGGCTATCGTCGGAGGGGCACTCGTTGCTGACATCTTGGAGGGCAGGGGGGCGGCGAGACAGCGGGACAAAGGGGCAGAGGCCCGGCTTGCGAGGACGAAGCGTCTCCTATGATCACGGCTGCGTGTTCCGAGGCGACAGACACGATCAGGTGAAGAGTGCGAGGGAAAAGGGGGCAAGAAGCACCTTCTGGCTTCGTGAAAGGTGTCTAGACCTTGGTAGGGGTTAGGGAATGGCGGTGATGCAGACAGATCCGCGAGTCGTCAGTAGGAGCAGGAAGAATATGTGATGGAAGGGGGACTGCGCACGGCGAGGCGAGGCGAGGCCAGACCGCAGCGTAGCAGAATGCGCAATCGGGGGTTTCCGATAAGATAAGCAGCTTGGGCCTGAATAGCATCCCGTCTCACCCACGCAGTCGGTAGGCCAGTCTACCTCCTCTCCTGAACATCTGACTAGACTATTACCTAGGTCGGTAGGTTGGTAGCCTACTACAACAGCAGGCTAGATGGTCTAGGTGGTCCAGGTGCCTTCGCTGCGACAGTCTGAGACCCCAGGCTGGGCAAGATGGAGGGGCAGCTGAGCCTGCTGCGGCTCACTATCGTAGCCTCGCCCGTTGCACATGACGGGCGAGACACAAGGACACGCAGAGGTGCACCGCGGCCAATCATTCAGCCACGAGCATACTCTCTCCCCTCCTACCCGTCGACAACCTCACCCCACCGAACACCACCCGCATCCGCCTCCCCTTCTTGTGATTGGGCAATTTCATGGTTCAGATATGGCGATGAATTCAGCAATCGCAATCTTGGACGGGCATGGCTCAGAGAGATCGCAGGATACAGTAGGATGTCCGTGGGGTTGATTGTTGTTATGTCAGCATGCCAATGCCAGGTCGCCCAGCTCCATGCCTCGGCACGTTGCCGTCGTCTCAGACTGTGAATCTCTCCACGGCCGGGATGAGGTCAGCGAATGGGCGAACCTCAGCTCTTCGGGGCGTCGAGTCCGTCCCAGGGTCAGTTGGCCGGATTGGGAAGGCTGTCCATATGGAGATAAGTATGTCCGTTTGGAGATGAAGGTTCATCTACGCATCTCCCAATGGAACACAGACGGAGGCGCTTTGTTCTTTAATCAGCCCAACTGGCAGACCATTGCACGCTTTCTGGGCGGTTTCAAGCACATCGTGTTTGTACCCAATGTTGTACCCAATGTTTTCCACCCGGCGTCATCGCCCGGCCATGCGCCCATGGGATTTGGGGACCCTGAGTTTGGGAACGGTGACAGGAGGTTCCTGCTCACAAATGCAACCAAGTTGTTCGGTACGAACTCAAAAACTGACTCGGCCCCTGACGTCAAATCGCATACTCTGCTCTTTCCACGCCGCTGGGCTCGAGGGTGTGTGTATCATTCACGACGCCCGCGGCGCTTTGATGACCATCTGCCGTCAGATACGCGCGCAGACATGGCTGATGCGATTCAAGCCTGTCACAGAGTCATTGTGGCGATATCCCGTGAACCAGGGATGCCTTTCCCCAAGCGATCACCGCCGCCCAAGATGAAGCAATAGGGCAAGGATTCGCCTTTGAGGGGCTCGTGATCGCACAGGTAGGAGTGTAGATCTTTTGCACACAGACGATGTCACGAGACAAGCAGAGGTATAGACTACCCGCCTACAGTTGTACCGAGTATGCTGCGATATTGGATGGACTTCTTTAGCCGACGGGAAAGCGAGGCACACACACAGTATAATTTTATTTCTTATTCCCATCCTTCTCTTGGGGACCCCGGCCCACCAACGCCGAAGCCCCGGGACGGGCACCCACTGCCGAAGCTCCCCCGTCCCGAGACGTCGTATCCGGCCAACACATTGTTGAACACGAGGTCTCTTCATCTGGCTCACCCACGTCCGTGGCAACCGGGGGCGGGCTCTGGGGCCGGAGAGAAGGTTTGCGCCAGCGGCCGGTCCCATACCTACCGACCGTTGCTCGACGAACCCCTGAGCATGTCATCCATCCCACTTTACACAGTTCACTGTACAGGCTGGCGGTACCGTCTCGGTTGGTTAGTGCGCCCGACGGAGGACCCAACACGACCCAGAGATGACCGCCGTGATATTCAGGGTCCAACAAGCCGCAGGCTGGCTGGGTAGCCCGGAGGGCAAAGCTTGGACACAATGGGTACGTACAGTCGTCACCGATCGAGTTGACAGGTCAACTTGAGCCCAGAGAGCCCGATCGTCATGCCAAAAATAAGTGATGCACTCATGGAAACATATCTATGGTTATCTGGGTACGAGGATGAGACGCAGGGCCCATGCGCGAGCCGTTGCATTATTGACGCCGCGGCCAAGTTTGCGTGTGCCGCGTCGAGAAATGATCGTCGACCCATCTCCGGCCACCAGCTCAAAATCGACAGCCCGCCCGCCAGCCCGCTTACACAGCCAGGACACATCCGGGACGGGAGCCGTGGGAACCACGGTCAAGGGTACCTACCTGTCATCCCTCCCGTCATGGCCAACACAGGTTGCGCGGCCGACCCCATCCTGTGCGATCGGTGGTCCTTGCCGGAGTGGGACGCGGAGGAGAGCACACGAGCTCGTATCTCGGCATCCAAACATGTTGGGTATATGTGTGGGAGGAAATCGTTTGATGATCGGCATCCCCAAGGTGCTTCTAGAAAAAAATCCTGGCTCTAGCTCTTCGGCATTGTTGCATGGTTTCTTGGACCCTGGATCAGCATTTTGGGGCTGACGGGCTGACGGGCCAAGTTGGGGCGGCCAGCATCCGGTAGTAGGTGTGTGTGGTGCACACACATGCGCGTGCACACACCTTGGATACACAAAACGCTTTGGCGAAACCTGCTCTGAGATGCTGACTGCATCGCATCCATCGAGATAGTATTTTACCGGGCACTGGTTGAGCCAGGCCGCTTGGGGTTATGGTGAGCGCCTCAGTTGTTGAACAGATGCAATCCCAAGGCGTTTATCCAGTGAAGCCCAGACGATGTGTTGTGTATAGCCCAGTCAGGCAGGACATGCCGGGTCAAGGGATAGCTATTTGATCTTGGATATTTCTATTATAACTCAATTCTGCCGCCGACGAGGTGGTAGTCTAATAGAGTGGCGTTTGCGCACGCAGGGGGAGGCCGGGCAGCCAGCGGTTGGGATTTGCCTCTCGTTGCCATCATTGGCACGGCGTACCGAGTACAATGAGGGTGACGGTGTGGAATCCGCCTTGGTTCGCAAACCCCTTTTGTAATTGTAATCAGTGACAAAGCATGGTGGCCACATGGTCAGGACGCAAGACGCACGCCGAAAGACGAAAGAACCAAAAGGCCCCGTCCTTGCATGCAGTCAGTCCCTTGTCGGGGCGCCGCTCGGGAGGTTTCGATGACATCTCGCGTCGCTGGACGAAAAGAGGTTAGGGTGCAAGAAGCGAGCTGTCACGTCCCCACAATGACGACATTCTTATGGTTTTTGGGAACTCCGTTGCTGGGGTCCTTGTTTGCACAGTGTACTGCGACAGCCGATGGGCCGGGCGGACGTGCACAGGGCCCGTCTAATCGGACAGAGAGGGGCATACACATATTTCCCTCTCGAGAGAGAAGAGGACAGGATGCAGGGAGCAACAAGAGTGGTGTGCGCTCACACCACCTCCCCTCGGCAGGTCTTCCCACGATACCTACTGTACTGTAGGTACGGTACAGGTATTTCGGTACACACATCAGGTCCCGGGGACCCTGATACGTCCGCACATGGACACACAGAATAAGACAGCGGCGTGCGGAAGGTTGCGGGCGGGGCCTGTCTCCGAGAGCGAAAGCCATGAGTCAACTTCCCTGAGCCGTCTGCTTCGCCAGGAGGGACTCGCGCCGCAGGTGTGCGTCGGCCGTGTGAAATGTGACGCAAGGGGGATGCAACGGGGCCCCCATCCTGCTGGTGAAAAGGAGGGTATTCCGAGCCCTTTCCACTGGACGGTAATTGGCAATTGCCATGCCTGGGGATGCAAGTGTGGTTCAGTTGGCCACTGCTGTGGTGCAGCCGAGGCAAGTCGCGCTTGGGAGAGAGGGCATCTACATACGGCCCGACACGGCGCATTACACACAGCTCTGGAAACATGTCATGGGGATTGGCTCTCAGTTTTTGTGCCGTGCTGTGCAGTGGACCGCGAAGTGGGCGCGCGTGAGCGGTCGTCTGCTGGGGCGCTGCCAGTCGGAGGTTTTGGGTTTTGGGCCTTCACCCTCGTTGCGCCAGGTCGCGGTGACGTCACAGCCGAAAGCCAATTCGCAAGTCAGGCTCTGCAGGGGAGCAGGGGAGCAGGGGAGCACAGCCAGTGGGGGTCAGACAGTTCAGATTGCCGGGCAGGGAAGCTGGAGCTCGACGTTTGCTGCACAGGTGGAGGTCGGTGTGGCAGTTGTGGTGGGTTCCGGCTGGATTGGATGCCCAGGCGGTGGGGACTGGAGACTGGAGACATGGATGCGGAGATGGGCACGGCTTGATGGAAGCCAGCCTCTGACCCCTGATTGGACGGCTGGTCGATGGGGAATGGCATTCTGCATTTCCGTGCCAGACGAGACATGCTCCTTCAGTCTGCCCATCTGCCCATCTGCCCATCTGCCTGTGTGTGCTCCAGTCAGCCATTCAGTCAGTCAGTCAGTCAGTCAGTAGTATGATCAGGCTCAGGCTCAGGCTCAGGCTCAGGCTCAGGCTCAGGATCAGACCGCGTGGGGCGCCCTGTGGACCTCGAGCTCCCCTCACACTCACGCCGAGCCTCCCCCGGGGGCCCAGCGTTGAATTTTGTCGATGGGGCCTGGCATGTCAAGCATGTCTGCGTGCCCACCGGAACCTTCTGCCGTCCCACGGACGCCGGCTTGTGTGTCGGCTTGACTCGAGACCGGGGCTGCTGTGACGTCAATGCCTCCGCGATCATGGTGAAGATTCATCCATCATGGCATTTTTCCATCCTCAGCACAGCCCAGGGTTCAGGGACTCCCGTTGCTGTTATTCTGCATCATGCGCGACTTCTCTCTTTTACGCACGCAAGACTTTTCCTCCACCTGCGACCGTCGCAGACAGAATGTACCCAGTACCGGTACCCAGCACAGCAACCCCCAACGGTCAGTCGGTGGTGTGCGCCCAGTAAACGAAACCAATCCCAGACCCACGACCGTTGCTGTCCCTGCCGGCCTATAGCATACGCAGTGAGAAGGTATTTCTCCCGGCGGCAATTCGAAGTGGGCCCGACAAGACATCCCAGCCGTACGTAGAGGGCGGGCCGACCTGGGAGCCTTGACACCGGGCGGACAGCAGCCAGCATTCAACCTCGACGTCGGCTCCCTAGGTCCAACGGCGCACGATGTTGGGGTTGGGCTATTCTGGGTAATCAGCCCTACAGTACGCTGTGGCTATATCAGGTGCAGCTGGTATTTGGGGTAGCGGAAAGGTGTTCTGTGGCACTAGAAGCGTGTTTCCACCATCGTCACAAAGAAAGCATCGGACCAGACTTTAGGACCCTGCCGTGCATTGTCTGACCCCTTCCGCTAGTCTCAACGTCTTCTCAGGGCCGTAATGCGCCCGACCAGGCTCCCAGGGATGGCGATGCCTATAGCAGTCGACCCTGACATCTGGGCGTTTGCTGTAGACCAGATGGAAATGCCCGACACGCACTCTGATCTGGAAGTCTGGTTGACCGAGATTGGCAAGCATTAAAGTCAATGCATCCGAGACAGCAGCATTGTGTTGGTGGGTGTGGTCGTGTACAAGCTAATGCCCAGGATGATATTTCTAGAAGGTCCGTGGAAGTCATTCTCGCGTGCGTGCTCCACACACGGGCTTGGGACGGAAAACGGGCTTTCGCGATCGTCGTCTTGGGTAAACCAATCCACCTGTGCTGTGTCCAAACAGGCACGGGGACTAGGGCCGACAGACAAGTAAGTGCGGTAGTGATGCTGTCCGCTTTGCTTAGGGCCTAGTGTGGCTATTTGGAAACCTTCCAGAAGTACCTGCCTAGGTACCTGTGCATGGTGCAACGCGCCAAGGGGGGTCACCTGAATCCCAAAGCAAGGTACGTTCTTCAGAAAATACGCCAGCGGCCGTTGTCAGTCAAATCTCGGGCCGCAGTGGTGGTACAGCCTTGGGAGGGGCCTGGAGTGAGGAAGTCACCTGCTCTGACATGATCGGTTTTGCGCTGTATGGGCGAGGGGGCCTCGGCTAAGCTTGTCTGCCCGTGCGTGCGTGCGATGTGCGGGTGTGCATACCCTGTGAAGGGTCGGCACATCTACATGTCTGGCATGTGTGCCCCCATGGGATCCCACACGGCACGCCGCGTTGGCGAGGCACCAGGTGCAATCCGAGCCCAAGATGACAATAGGCCGTGAGCATACCACTGTGGCGACGTCCACGCAGCACCAGCCACGCAAGCCACAGGCCTCCAACCTTTTAATTCGATGAGGACATTCAAAGTCGGGTTAGCGATCTGTTTAACTTTATCTGCACGGCGATCTGCTAACTTGGCAGGGTAAGGTGCTGTCGATCAAGCCTTGTGGGCTCTGTCATTCCGCATATGTCCTCTGCCCTTGCCGAAACCTAATAGTGTAAACCGCGCGAAGGTGTCTGAAGGTTGGGTTCTCAGCAAAAGTATATGCAGACTATGACCATGCAGTCTAGTCTACAGTGACCCGCCAGCTCGGGGGAAAGGGGGGCGCACTCACCCACGAGCCATACGCACCACTGGGACGTCCAAACCTCATGAACACAACAGATGCTCTGCCACGTGCTCCCTTGTCACACCCACCCACAGCGCACAGCCCAGACAGCCCTGATGCTGTGGTGTAGCGCAAATGCTCGGCTTTTGCCCCCAGCCAGCGACAGCAGGATGCACACCAGCGAATGGCCTACTGCCACCCAGACCGCTCTGAGACAAAGTTCAGCAGCCGCCGCTTACGGCCAAACGGAGGGTGGGGAGGGGGCCAATCGCACATAGCACACTACATAGCAGCTGTCAGTTGGCACGCACTACTGCGTTTGGCAGCCCACAGTCCTGATTCGCCCTTTTATCGCTCGCTCACGGCCGGAGACATGGGCAGCAATTCTGGCGCCCGTCGCCTGGCTAATTTAGCGAAGAGCAGATACAGGGGAACGGCGTACCGCGGTGACACAGACGCCTGTGGCGAAAGCGGCAGCTGCACCGCCTCACGGCGCCCCTATTAGGCAAGGGTCCTCTGGCTCGGGTGAAGATGCAATCGGGACTCTCCAAAGATTTCGACGACGCGATGTAACGGCGCAGGTCGTGCCCAGGGGTCAGACTGTCGTCACTCTTTTCCGCAATGTTACGGCCTCGTCTTCGCCGAGATGAACCCGGACGAACAGAGCCAAGGCATAGCGTGGCAGGGGCGGGCAGGGAATGGGATGGGGATGGGGATTGGGATAGGGATGGGGATGGGGATGGGAAATGGGGAAAAGGGAGAGGGCAAACGTTGATGGGCAGCAGGAGCTGAGGCGCCTGTCTTATCTCCAGTGGTGTGCATGTCGATATAGGCCCGGTGATATTGTACGATGTTGTGTGGTAGTAATGCGGCCTGGGATAGCGCAGGCTGGGAGACCCTGCATGAGGGAGAGAGAGAAAAGCACAATATGGGACGGGCTCGGCCAGAAGAGGCAAGGAGGTCCTGCACTCAGCCAGTCCCCGAGAATTGGCCTGGGGCCTGGATAGGCAGTGTTTCCGGCATGAGCGTGGTATAATGCTCCGAATGAAGGTTTTAGCCTCTGCATAGTTGGGACTCTAAACCGTATATTGACACTTCGTGGGGTTCACGTGCGTCCTTCCTTGGCAGCAGACCTTGTCGACATGGCCAAGAGAGCGACCGAGTATGCTTGCAATGTAAACAACGACCTCTAGTGCGAGTCCACCACAGTATCCGTACAGCATCAAGTCAACCAGCCCAAGCAGCCGTCCGCACATCAACACCTCGAGAGGATGAAATCGAGCACGGGCAGTCTGGATAGTCTGGTGCAGAGTCCCACATTGCCAAGGGCCGGCACGGTGGGCTTCCACAGGCACACAGGACCCCACCATGTCTCGAAGCGAGGGCAGCGATCTTGATGCACAATATCTGCTCAGCCACATGAAAAGCCGGAAGTGCTCAAGCCTCGGGGTGGCCTTTCGCGCCCCAAGCTGCACCTTGTGGCCAGGCCCTCTTCGGACAGGAAGGATTGCCGTTGCTGCCGTTGCTGCCGTCGCTGCCGCCGACTCCTCAGCGGATTGAAGATGTCGCTGCCGCTGTCGCCGGTGCTGGTGCTGGTGCCGGTGTTGGTGCAGGCACCTGGTCGCCACCAAGAAATGACTGATCGATGAGAGAGTGAGTGATGTGTGATGATGAGTCGGGAAGCCTCCCGCGCCCCGAAGCTGTGGTACTGGACGCCAGTGGGGCCCTGGTCCATGTGTCGACATGGACCGTGGACGGTGGGCTGTACACAGTACCACCCGCCGGATCAGATACTTGGTACTTGGCCGCGGTAGACTGGCATCAGACGGGTGTGGGTGGCAGGGCGAGTGGGTTGGATGGATGGATGCATGGATGGGTCAGGCTGGAGGAGCCCTGCAAAGCAGATTATGATTGCGGTGACATGGTGGGTTTGTACCCCCCCGTCCACCCCCTTCTGGTGTCTGTCTCCGAGTGTCTGTCTGGCCACTATTGACGCTCGCTTGGTCAACACACCGCGCCTGTCTCCTGGCTGCTGTCCTCGACGTTCCGTCATCCAGCCGTGTGGGAGAGCGCAGTGCGAGCGTGGTGTGGTGCAGGTGGGCCCGGCGTACCTGCGACCGGCCCGATAGCCCCACCCCACCCCTCGCCGGGCGACAAATCCTGCACACATTACCCGCACGCCCCCTCCCCGCTGACCTCTGCCTCCGTGCCGAGTACCTGCCTGGTAGTCAGTACCCACGCAGCCAGCAGGTGGGCCCAGGACAGCCGTTGCCCTTTTACTGTTACTGCGTGCTGGCTCCTCCTCCTGCTGCTCCTCCCTCCTCCTTGGTTCCCCTGCCTCTGGGTAACTGGTACTCTGCTACCGCTTGCCGCTCCCGCGCTCAAGGGTCAAGGAAGGACCCAAGGTCAGGTTCAAGTCCCAAGGCCTATGTCGATGTCGATCTCTACGCACACTGTTCTTTTTATGTCTGTTCTGCTGTCACCTCTTCAGGATTGAATACAACAGACCGCTCCCGGACAACGTCAGTCAGTCTGGATAAGTTCGTGCCTCCCTCTCTCGACATCGCCCGTAGTCACTCGTGCAGCACCAGTCGAGGCAGTAGTCGGACGTCAAAGCCGTCACCACCGCACACCTGTGCTGCTTACACCTTGCCTCGCCTTCTCTTCTCTACTTCTACCTCTCCTCGCCCACCCTGCCTGGGCCCGACTCGTCTGTCCATCTGTGTCTGGCACTCTGTCTACCTGGCCACCTATATCTGAGGAAGCACGGCTCCACCTCCCGCCTGTCGGCATTGGCCAGCCATTCTATCTTATATTTCGCGCCACGCCTCGTCCACTTTGCGATTCCACTTGGACCCGACTTGGCTCGACCTGCCTGGCTGGGCCTATATACCTACCACTCACGCACACAAGCGCGCGCGCAGTACATATGGTGCCTTGCTTCCCGCCGCCCGCCGCCCGCCCTCGCCCGTTCTGGCTCCCACTCTGACTTATAATTATTCGTCTTGACCTTCTCGGGCCTTTTTGGTTAAGAGCCTGCTCGACTTCTTCTCCTGATCTACCTACCCTTGCCCGGCCTGCGCGCAACCCGGAGCCCTACCCTGCTCTGCCCCGGCCCTGGCCTTGATCGTCTGGCGCATTTTCTCTCCGCGTCTCTCTGCCTCCTCTACCTCTTCTACCTCTGCACCTGCACCTGCACCTATCTGCCTTTGCATCTGCCTCTGCCTCCGCGTTTACGGCTACATCAACGCGCATCTTGTGCTGTCGTTCGCGATCCAACCTTGCGACTACTGTGTTTCCTGGACTGGGGACTTTCGAACCCGAGGCTCTACCTGCCTCTCACCACTCGCTCGCTCGTTCAATCACCCACTCGCTCGCTTGCTCACCCACCCACCCTAAGCTTACGGGCGCTGTCTCTCGTTTTTCGCACCCCCGCGACCCTCAGGCAAAGACAAAATCCAGGAAGGAACACATCCAAGAAAGGATATCCCACGAAAGAAAAAAAAAAGGAAGAAAGAATATCTGACCGGGGTCCCGATCGCCAACCGCTTCATTCGCTCCTAACGCCACGCGGTTGTTTCTAGATTTATTTCGACTCAGTGCAGAGTGGATTGTGACATCAGGCACACCCGCAGCTCAGGTCATAAAGAGGCGGGAAAACAAGGTCTTTAACTGAAGACGCAGCACCGCGCACTGCCATCACTGCACCACACCACTGAGGGTGTCTCACTGGAGGTTGACCCACTGCGATCAAGCCAATCCGGCCAGGCTCGAATGCGACTCGGTTCGACTCGTCCCAACCTGGGAGGCGCATGACCATTCATCATACCTCACACTTCACTCGAACCTGTTTAACGCGCGATTCCGCGTGCTCTATGAAGTCGCAGCCTCGCCATTTCTCCAGGCAGCCTTCCCCACACGAATCCGAGACACTGCCGTCACCGCCACCACGACCGCCTGGCCGCCATCCTCCCAGCCTCCTTGGTCTGACTCTGCAGCCCGTCTAGCGGTCCCGCTGGCCCTGCAATCACAATTCTTGCCCCGCGATCCAAATCTGAGATAGCCTGTCTACGCTTTAGCTGGGAACTCTTCCCCGGGCAACGCGCCGACCGTGGCCACAAGCCAAATGTTCCGTCAACGGTGAGTACTACACATCCCTTTTGGGCCCGTTCATCTCGCTCTCCGTCCCTATGTGCCCGCTCCTCGCACGATTTAGGTGTGCTGGGCAAAAGTGCCTAGCGCGAACAAGCGCTCCCTCGTGCCCGATGGGCCAGCGCCTGTGCGAGCCGAGGACGAGGCTGGATACGAGCTGGCGTTGCCCGTTGAGATCAGTCCAGACCATGGACGCTAACGACTGCTCTCCGCACCTACAGGACAAGCTCGCAAAAGCCGGGCGACGACCTGATCGCCAACTTCAGGCAACACTTCCCTGAGGTCGCAGCAGGCTCGTCTGCCGCCCCTTCATCGTCTCAGACGACTACCGCCGGAGTTCCAGGTGCCGCACATAATGCGCAAGACAGGTACGTGTGTGGTTCTGCGTGTTTTGTGTGCTTTGTGCGCTACGTGCGCCGTGTGTGGTCGCGCGTGCGCCCGAGGAAGAGAGAGAGAAAGAGCGTGAGCGTCGTGTCAGGCTGTGTGAAATACTTGTTGCCGGCCCATGAGGCAGGACGAGCATTTGATTCCTGACTCCTCAGCGATCATCTCATGTTGCGCCGGGCCCGGCTTGGCAACATTTCTCCAAATCTCCTACTGCTGCCGCGAGACTGGGAAGCAGAACGCGGGGTACAGGCAGGCGCAGCGCCCTTCACCCTCCCAGGCTCCTGTGGCTCTTGGGGATTTTGGGGGAATGGGGAGCTCGAGTCTTGCCCTGAGGGGCAATTTTGGGGCACCCACGCCCAGCCTTTTTTGGCTTTTGTCCTGGGCTCAGCCTTGTGTCCCTTCTCTATTATCTAGAGGGCCGCAACCACCTCCGCGAGTAGCTCCACGAAGCCAATGTCCGTTTACTGACTGCTACTTTTACTACACAGAGCGCACGGCTTAGGTCATGATGCTTTCCATGACCAGGATCCCACTCCCAGGGCTTCCAATGAGCCCTGGAGGTTCACTCCGTCCCTGATGGATCCCAACTCCTTCTCCTTCACCAACTTCGCCAATGCCCCGCCAGGCTACTATACTCCAACGCCCGGCGGCACGAACACTTTGTATCACCCCCAAGCTGGCGATTTGCACACCCCTGGCCTTTTTGGCATGGGCTTGGGCACGCCGCTGTCGATGCCCACGACAGAAGCTGCCATGCAGTCTGGCCCCGGGTCCGGCCCGGGCCCAGTCCCAGGTCCTACCCCAGGCCCTGCTATGATGGATCTCGCTGGCTTCCACCACGGCCCCACGAACCTGCATCCTGCCCAGTTCCATCAGCAGCCGCAATTTAACCCATTCGTCCAGCCCCATCCGCAGCAGCAGTCCTTCGCCCCCTCCACCTTTGTCCACCAGGATACCGGCTACGAGACCATGGATCAGGATGGCTCTCCGATGGGTTCTGACCAAGGCGACGAGCGCATGGGTTCCATTGATAGCGCCTTCCATGGCCAGTCCCCCATGATGGGCTTCCAGCCCAGGCAGCAGTATGGGATGGCCATGCCGCTCCCGATGCATCCCTCAGCCGAGAAGTACCGTTTCCATGTTACACTCAACGCGCCGACTGCCATGATCAAGCACGCAGATGAGATTCCAGTCACATACCTCAACAAGGGCCAGGCTTATTCGTTGTCCATAGTGGACACGCGGCCCGCTATCCCTATTGCGCCAGGAACCCGCCTCAGGACTTTCGTCCGCGTTTCGTTCGAGGATGAACAGCAACGCCAGAAGCCTGGTGTCTGCTGGAGTCTGTGGAAGGAGGGCCGGGGCACGAACGAGGCACATCAGCGGGGTGGCAAACTACAGGCCGTGGAATACGTCGAGGCCGGCCAGCCTGCGGAGGGAGACGACAAGCGGACGAGGGTGGAGCTGGAAAGCGCTTCGTTCGATGGATTCTCTGTCATATGGACCCCCGGCGTCAACGGTGCTGTCGAGTGTAACGTCGCCGTCCGCTTCAATTTCCTGTCTACCGACTTCAGCCACTCGAAGGGCGTCAAGGGAATCCCCGTACGTCTTTGCGCCAAAACAAGTGCTTTGGACTCTGAGGGTCCTTCTGCTACGGACACCACGCCTGAGATATGCTACTGCAAGGTCAAACTCTTCCGCGACCATGGCGCCGAGCGGAAACTGTCCAACGATGTCGCGCACGTTAAGAAGACGATCGACAAGCTCAAGCAACAAATCGCGCAAGCCGAGAGCGGCCTGAAGGATTTTGGCAAGCGCAAGCGGGCTGGTGGGTCACAAATGAAGGGTACCGACGGCAGCCAGAGGCCTGGCAAGGTCCAGAAACACAAGCGCACATGGTCCATGTCGTCTGCTAGCTCGGCAGGTGGCGGGAGTGGCGGCGCCCGAAACGCACTTGAGGACGACCTTCATTTCAAGTTGCAGACCCTACAGGACATGTTCACCAGCACCCGGCCAGTCAGCGTACTTTATCTGAAAGGTGACGACCTCGACGACCCAGACGCCCACCCGGTCTCACTGCCCGGTGATTCGTCTCTCGACCTGGTCAAGGTCGAGTCCCGGGACAGCACCGCCTGGAGGGACCGCAGCACGCACAGCTCTGTGACTGGATCGCTCGTATCTCCGTCTCCCAGCTCGCTGTCGCTGCACTCAGCCGCATCTGTCGCCGTACCGGGTGTGCCGTGGCAGGAACGTGCGGCTGTAGGGTCCGACCCGTCGTCGCGACAGGGCTCCTCACAACCAACTCGCGTCCCGAAGGCCTCGGACGCAGGTGGGCTCAGTGGCTGGATCGAGGCGTTGGGTGTTGATCCGTCCTACCGGCCACCGCCCGAGCGATCTGCGAAGCCAATCGCGTGCTTCTACGTGCTCAAGAAGAATGGGGCAGAGAACGAGGCGCGCGAGTACCACCGAGCCATCTATCTCATGCAGCGCACATTGCCGGAGTTTGTTGCGCGCATCGCGTCAAAATGGAACATCGACGTCAAGCGAGTGTCCCGGGTTTTGCATACCTTGCAGAGCGGGCTGGAGGTCGAAATGGATGACGACGTAATCAAAGAGCTCTCCGAGGGGCAGGATATGGTCCTGGACATTGTCGAGCAAAAGCAGCCAGTGAAGCGTGAGTGGGAAATGTCACTGGATGACGCACCCGGAGAAGAGGACGACGCTTCGGGGACGCAAACGCTACAACAAAGTAATTACGAGCTCCGGCTTGCCTTCTGAAGCACATTACCTGGAAGAGAAGAGCAGGGGGGGAGGGGGACCGAGGGTTTTTGTGGTGTTCATCAGGCCAAGAGCTACCTAAACTCTTGGGCCTTGTAATCATTAGCAGGTCGGCTCCTCAAAAAGAGTTCATCAGCAAACACGAACACGGCCACAACTAACTATACACGGGTTGGGTGAATATGTGTTTTTACGGCGTTGGCAAAAACACTTCTCGAGATACCAAGTCCCTCGTCGGGGGGGCAGTTTTTTGTTGTTCTTTTTGGGATACGCCTTCCCTGGCCCAGTAATCTGGCGCGAACATTTACTACATCATTTACGTCGAAGGAGGAGACGTGCGGCTCGGAAGGCGCACGCGGCATACCGGAGTTGCAGCTTGCGAGTGGGAGCCATTTGGGGGGGTTAAGGGGCCGGGGCAAGGACGGAAGGCATGCGTGGGCCGGGCCTAGATGTGCATTGTGCGTGGTGAACCATGAGGACACAAGGTTGACAAGGTTCTGGACAAGCAGGACCAGGCAATACCAGAGCGACGATGTTGGCGTCACGACTCGAGCCGAGTTCATTCATGGCAGTGAAATGTGACCATCCATCCCATGTCGCGCATACTGAGTGCTGAACGCAGGCGCATCAAGCTTTCCTCTTTCTCTACCTCTCCACTTGCCGTTTGCCCTTCCCTCTTCCCCCGATGCTCCGGGACCCTGCCCGGGGAGGCATGAGACGCGACGATGCTCGGCTGTTCATGTTGATTGTGAGACAAGGGGAGAAATACTGACGCCCAAAGGGTATGCTCATCTCCGAGGAACGTCCTCTCGTCACCTGCAGCTGTTGTCCCTGGCTATACGTAGTACAAGTCGAGCTGCACTTCAGGGGGTATGGGCACGCCCAGTTCTCCCTATACTGTGGACTTCAACCGCTATGGGGGACAAGGTCTGGTGCTGACCGTGTGCTGATTCAACGGCCCCAGTTGCCCACTTCACAGCCGCCAGTAGACAAGCGCGAAGACAGGGCACGCCATCTTAGCACTACGACTCTGCCCTCACTGCCACTACTACCCGGGCACATGCACTACTCCCGCGTTGGGTGGCGCCCTCAACGGCCACCATGGCCCAAAGAAGGGATGGCCCGCGAGAATGGAGAAATACACAGACAGGCTGTGTGCAGAGAAAGAGTGACAACACAGAGAGTCAGCTCTGAGTTTCCCGGGCGGGGTTGCCGTTCTGGCTCGGAGATTCCACGCCGGACGGACTATTTGAAGTTTGATGAGACTCGGCGAACCAGCCTAGCCAAGATGCCTGCTCTGGGCCGTGGGCGAGCGGTGATTGGGAGGGAAGCCACGAGGCGCTAGGCACGGGTAATTTCGCCTGTCACTCTCCTTATTTCAATCTAGTGTGGTGTTCATAGTGGCCCAGGGAAACTAACTGACTGACACTGATTGATTGATTGATTGATTGATGTCGTCGGCGCGCGGCATGAAACAAAATACGCTTAGCTCGAGCGGGTACCACACGCACAACAACAACAGACCGAGCAAGCAGCATGACGAGGTCATGACCCTTGTACCGAGTAATACCGTATGTATGTGGCCAGCGACTGCACCCCTGGGTTACTTTGCAGCACGGGCAGGTTCCACACAAGATAACCTAAACCACCCACGGCCAGGTCGAGCGTCACTTCACTGACTGTAGGTGTTCCTCTGACCCCGGGCCCGGTGCGATCCTCTGGTCAGCCTGAGGCAGACAGACAGACGCCAAGTGAACCGGGGACGGGGAACGGGGGACGGGGGACGAGGGAGCCAACCCGTGGTGGGCATGCCCGCCCCGACGATATTCGTGCTCGGTGTTGGTTCGAAAACCGTGCTATAGAATAAGCTCATATACACTGCGCGTTACTGCAGAACAGCCTGTAGAAGGAGACGCTTTTGGGCAAAGTCCCGCGCCAAGAGAGGTTACGCCGCTGAAGGTTTTGCCATACTGTGAGGTACCTGCTTGCTGGCTGGCTGATTGTTGGGGATCCTTGCGAGAGGTTTTGGTTTATTAGATAGGGCCAGCCGGCCACCCAGCCAACCCGGCCGTTGAGGCTCACTCAACCGCCACCCGCCTATTCTACCGGGACACGATGCCGTGTCGCAGCTGAGGGCTGAGATGCACGCAGCGGTGCGGTGTCTCTCGGTTCGTCGGCACAGAGTAGCATTGGGGCCCAGGGCAGCGGCCCAGTACCGAGTGCTGTGGACCAGCATCTGCCCGGAAGCCGCCCAAGGTGACAAAACACCGTCGTTCCTGCCCACCGACTGAGGCCGCCGGTCGTCCTCCATCGACACAGCACACAGCACACGGCACTACGGATGCAGAAGCGAACACCGGCGTCCCTAGTCTGGACGAATGGTGGGGAGGAGCCTCGACGAACGACCCAAGATAGGCTCGAGTGCCTGCAGTATGACGGCCCATGACGGGCTGACGTCGGATGGCCGGTCAAGCCACAGTGATCGACACTCCGTGCTACCCCCCAAAAGCCACACCTCAGCTGTGGCGAAGGTTGCGCGTCAGAGGTGTTCTGGCCGGGTTGTTTATCTGCGTGCATATGCTCGGGTGATGGACGACTGGATGGCCTTGTGTGCTGTTGCTGGCCGGGCGAATCACCGTGGCCGGGCCGCTCCGTACGTGCGAGGCCCATATCCAATTGCACCTGGGCGCCAGGCCCGCGGCTCGAGCGACGAGGTGATCAAGGTGAGACAGGAATCGACACGGGGCGACGCCATTTCGACGGCAGGACCCCGTGTGATGGCCAGACGCGGTCGTGACTTTTGGGGCGGGCTCGCGCCTCGAGGGCCGCGCGCTGCGGTGCGACGATGGAGCCCGTTTGGATTAAGGCAGCGAGTACAGACAGCAGAGCTGGACAGACTACCTACTCCCAGGCACAGTGGTTCGTGGCCCAACGCCGCAAGGGACGGCTGCAGGCCGAGGGCCTGGGTCGATCAACACTCGCCACACTTGCTCTGGACCATCAGTGGCTTGCACCCCCTCCCCACGAGAGATTGGAAGGGGTGGAGGGGGCGTGTAGGGCAGGGGGATGACGGGAGGCGCGAACGCAGTGAATCGACAGGATCGCTCTCGAACCACACATCAAGAAGCTACGGTAGCAGATTGGCGGCTGCTCGGGTAGATGGCACGCTGGCTGGCACGCTTGTCTCTCTCTGGTTCCCGTCAAGTCCGGGGTGGTCATGTTCTAGATGATGCCCTCCAGATGCGGATAGCCGTCTGCCGATCACATGTGCGGCCTGTGGTGGTCTCGACGATCCCCATCGAGGGGCTGGCCAGCCTGTCTCGCTGTAGGACAGAGGAGGGGGGGCCTGCGCCTGGCGGATGTTGCTTTATCCAACCCCATGGGCTCTTGCTCGGAATATTGCTGGCTGCGTGGGATGGATGGATGGATCGAGCCGGTGGGAGGGCAGCAGACCGAGGCCGCCGCCACACCGAGAACGCCCCAGCCGTCAGGGAGATATATGGAACTGCCAGTGGTGCCCGCTGAGCCACAGGTGAGGTACTTGAATCCCTTGTACCGGCCCCAGCCCTGCCCGAACGGTACCGCATGTACAGCAGCTTGTGCATCGGGCACGCTGGAGACAGCTTTGATGTGGGACGACGTCTTGGCGTCACTAGCCACAGTTTTGTCTCCTCAGGATCGTCCATACTAGGCTGTCTAGTCTACCTAGGTAGCCAGCCTAGGCACTCCGTACAGCAGTAAACCCTCCTGCAACTGGCTGCCCTGGCTGTGACGGACCCTGACGAGGCTGCTGTTGCATGTGCAACTGCCAGCCATGCAGCCAATGCAGCCAATGCCGCCATGCTGCATGTTTCAGCTGTCCATGCCGCCCATGCGCACTCGGGCTGTCAGGATGGGCTTTTAGACGTGCCACGAGACGCCGGGTTTTGGGAGGGCTTGCGTTCCGGTCGTGCAGATACGCGTTTCCACGCCATAGCTTCTTCTTGCTCTTCGCCACATGCCAGGATGCACAAACACGGCGCTGTCAAGCCACAGGACGGGAACTGTTTCACGCCAGGCAGGCGTCAAGAGGCCAATGGCGGCGTCTTGTCGAGCTCAGGCATCTCCTCATCGGGTAATCGTTCAAGTGCGTTTGGTGGACTGTGTTTCTTCTTCGCCACAGTTGGGGCTGGAGGCCGCCCGTTAATCACTTTGGGCCTAGCCGGTCTAGTCTACATCTCGCAGACGTCCCAAAACTTTGTTTGCACAGCTTAACCAGTGCACAATCCCCTCTCCTGTTGGACAGACACAGTGGGTTCAACTCTAGGGGGATAACCTCTAGTGGGACAGGTAAAATCTAGTGGCGTAGGCGATCATCAAACAACCTTGGGATAACCTTGTGAGCCCCCTGCATTGTAGAATAGCCTGTAAGATGTTTTTTTCTTTTTTGTGGGAACAAGATGATATGAATGAAATTGATGATTTAATACAGCTAGTCTCGCGGAATGGGCAATGAGAACTAAATGAGCAACAGTATTAGAGGACGGCTATGAAATAGACAATTCATGCTCGAACCAAAGAACCCGACCGGACCGCCATCTAAACTTGACCAAGTTAGTTTGCGCAAGAAGGAGAGCCTGCCACCGCCCGTCACGTAACCAGGACTAGTCCGACGACGAGCCCGATGAGTCCGGCCTGCACAGTGTTCCGGGATGCTCCCGCAGTGACGTACGTTGGCGAGGCAGACGGCGGAGGCAACGGGATGTTTCCCGACGAGGCCGAGCCAGCGAGAGGGCCGGAAGCACCGTCGCCCGCCACCTCGTCCAAGGAAGACCCTCCCACCAGAGATATCGTCTCGAGCTCGTGGTTCTCCAGGGTCATGCTGGCAACAGGGTCATCTGTGCCCGAGGGCTGGCAGCCGTAGCACCGCGCGCCCGGGGTGAACCCGAGGACCGAAGTCTTGAACACGGACGTCTCGCACGTCGAACATGCCTGAACAGTGACGGCAGGTGTCGGGTCTGGGGATGCCGTGTTGGACGTCTATCTTGGTGTCAGTATATGTCTTGTCCGTGGCATCGGTCCGGGTGCCAGGTGCTTGCTTACCGTTGAGACGGTCATCAGGTGCGCGCCGGTCGGCAGCCCAAACTCGCACACGTAGCAGGGGAGACTCGGCATGGATGTGTGGCAGATGGATCGAGTCATAACCTCGTACGTCTCCGTGGACGTCGTCGTCGCTGTGCGTGAGCTGTCAGCGTATGAATGCTACCATCATGTAGGAGGCTTGCGTCACTCACACGTCTGTCCGTCGGGGCAGATCTCCACAACGTCAACCATGACGATGACCTCGACACCAACCCATTTGCCGCAACCGTCTGTGGGCGACGGGCCGCCAGGAACAGACGGAACCAAGGTGTTGGACGTCGGTGCTGTGAGGGACCCTGGCCAACTGTACCCACCAGGCAGAGACTCTGTGCCCGCCGTCACAGAGATTGTGCTTGTGGACACCGTACTTACAGAGATGGTCTCGCTAGTCACCGTTGAATAGGATACAGAGGCCGTCAGGCTCGACGGTTCGGCGCTAGCTGGAGCCGATGAAGTCTGGATCGACAGGGTGCTCGAGCTTGCTGATGGCGACGGAGCACCAGATGACTCCAGGCTCGTGGGGGACCAGGAGAGCAGAGTGCTACCAGACGGGCTCGTTGACCCCGGAGGCAGGGGGCTGCTCGGTGGAGGAGCGCCGTAGGTGGGAAATATCACAGAGGATAGTCCTGCTGGCGTCGATGCTGACAAGCTGCTCTCTCCGGTGGCTGAGGGCACACTAAAGCTTTCAGTCACGGGTAGTGATGGCGTCCCCGTGGGCCCACTCGAGACCGCCCCAGAAGGTGAGGTTGTGCTCGGCCCTGAGGTGTCACTCGAAGCCGGGCTCGACGCCTCTGCTGAGCTACTTGGGCCTTCTCCAGTTGACGTTGCAGAGCTCGAGGCCGGTGTGATCGTCGCGCTGCTCAAGGGCTCTGAGCTAATTGAACTTGCCACGGAAGAGCCGGTTACTTCCGATGAAGTATCGGGTGCTGAACTAGGAAGACTTGTGCCTGAAGATGGCGGATTCGTAGTGGTTGGCTGTGTCTTGGGTCAGTCTTGAACAAGAGATTACCGATCTTCGGTCAGAGTACTTACAGACACTGAGGTCAACTCAGAGAAAGGAGCCGACGCTGTGCTTGACGTGCTCGATGCTCCAGTTGAAAGCCCAGGTTCAGTCGGTGTACCGGACGATGGTGGCGATGAAGGACCAGGACGACCGGCAGATGGCGACGAAGCACTCTCGGACAAGTTCTCCGAGGACGTGGAGGCGGGAACGGAACTCGACGGCCCCTCACTCTCTCCGCTCGACGCAGAGCTTGTTGGCAGACTGGGGATGGCACTGTTTGATGTCGAGCTCGGCGGTGCCGTCACGGAGATGCTCAGGCTTTCGCTGCTACTCGGGCTGGGAACTCCGAGGGACTCGGATGGAGTAGAAGCTCCAGGAGATGAAGCAGATACGGTCCCGCCGGTTGAAGTCGGCAATACTGGGGTAGCAGTGCCAGAACTTGGACTTCCAGATGATGTAATCGACGCAGCGGTGCTCTCCCCTGTGTTTAGACTTGTGCTTAGACTCGGGAAAGTCGATGAAGTATCAGTGGTGGAAGATAGAGACAAAGTATTACTCTCCCGACTCGTAGAGCTTGTCTCGACGGCAGAGCTAGCGATACTGCTCGCCGATCCTATGGGCTCGGAAGATGTGTCACCGGATGTTGGGCTCGAGGTTGAGGATGAGAGCGGTGCAGAGACATCAGTTGGGGTTGACGAAGAGGGCCCTGCGCTTGAAGATGAAGAACCTGACACAGTAGCACTCGAAATTGGACCGCTTGGAGACGAAGACTCTGTGTATGGCCCTCCAGTCGAGGATGTTTCGGCTGAAGATGGACTGCCACTTGGTGCAGTACCTGTGCTTGATATACTCGACACTGTGGGCGATGAACTGATCGTCCAGGTCTCGACCCTGGTGGTGGTAAGATCCGTGATCTGGGAGGTTGACAAATTTGTGGCTATTGTGGTGACAAGGCTCGTGGTGATTGTCAGAGGCAGGCTTGGGGCGAGACTTGCTGTGCTCGAGCTTTCGACGGGCAGTGGCGAGCTTGGACCAGAGGATGAGGGCAGTGCCGAACTTGGGTTCAAAGACGAAAGCGACACTGAGCTCGCAAGAGTCGAAAGAGTCAGCTCTGACGACGACGTCTGCTCCGGTGGCACTTCCGAACCCGGTGTAGTGGACGGGCTTGACGGTGCCGCCGAGGACGGGCCACTTGACAACGCGGTTTCTGAAGACGGTACCGCCGAGGTGGAAGCCCCGTTCGAACTATGGCAAGTCGTGTCAGCATCATCCTATGTGAAAGGGCTAGCATTCAGTCTGACCTGAGACTTGACGCTGAAGTGGTCAGTGATGTAGATGGCGGCGGGAATGTCCTTGGCAAGTCAGCGCCGTGTCTTTGCACTTCTCATTGATCATGGACGCTCAAAGGGATGGGAAAGAGGCCCGCTCCGGTGTCAAAACACCCGTTTGATTCTGGTTATACATACAAAGTCGTAGACTCAGTGGTGACTAAGTCGGTAATTTGCGAGGTGGAAGAGTTCGTAGCAATAGTAGTGACAAAGCTGCTCGTTATTGTCGTCGAGATCACTGGCGCTGATACGGAAGCCGATGGCGTCGTTGTGGAGACCGAGGAAGACCTTGGAAATCATTAATTCTTCCATCTTTTTAAAACAAAAAAAAATATGTCTCAGGGACTTACTCAACGCTAGCACTCGATGCTGGCGGTGATCCTGTGCTTGGCACGCTGGAAGGCGTCGTGGACCCAGTCCTGTGCAAACTTTCAGTCTTTGTCCTCAGAGTCAGAGAACCCCCATGAATACTTACCCAAGGCTGTTTGGCGGGAGCAAAGATGAAGGAAGAGACGAGGCTGTCACAGTGACCGACTCGGTGGTACCGCTTTGAACGAACTAACTGTCAGTTCCAGCTCGAAGAAAACATACGGGGCTGAGGGCCTTTCCTACCTAGAGCTCACGGACGGTAGAGGTGGAGCGACAGAAGAGATTTCAGTGGAAGCACTATTGCCTGGTACCGCTGGTTCGGAGCTGTGATAGGAGTGTTGGGCATCAGGTCTTTAAATGTAGGGGAATAGCTCATATGAAGGCTTACCTGGAAGGCAACGGCGATGGGACTGCCGTGGTCGATGATTCCTGGGCGCTGGACGTAGGAGCAGGACTTGGCACGGAGGACACATTCAATGAAGACGAGGGAGCGATTCCCGGTGGGTTGCTGCTTGAGCTACCGATTGGAGAGGAGCCCGGGAAAGTAGAAGCCGACGAGACAGGGGCAGAGCTAATCGGATCGACGGTCAACAGGATATCGAACGTGAAGATGGCTGGTATACGAACCTCGAGCCTTCGGAAGTAATAGCAGTGGAAATAGTCGACACTGCAACAGAACTTGAGATTAGCACCGGGGATGATAGTGTTGTTACTGCCGTTGTGGCGCCTGTTCCAGTGGGTGTTGACGAGTTCAGTCCCAGTGAGGTCGTTCCTGTAGGCACTGAGACGGTAGGGAATCCTGGCGGGAGTTCCGATGTGGTGGCAACGATACTGGGTCTTGCATAAGTATTTGGGTCGATGCACTCGTTTCTCACATTCTCTCTTACCTCGACGTATCTAGAGACGACAACCCCACACTTGATGGAAGAACGGATCCGGTGGTCACAGTGACGCTGCTTTCAACCGTACTCAGCAAGGGCGCTGACGATGGTGGGCTGAGAGCTTCTGTGGAACTGCTCTAGGATCAGCACGCAGTCCTCTATTCTAAAGTCCGAGTTGCACCCACCTGGAATTTGTGAACGGAACTGACGAGGGTGTCGGCGATTCCAAGGAAGAGGTGCCATTTATCGCTGAAGTACTGCTACCGGGCGCCCCAGCAGACGAACTGGGGAGCGGTGGCGCAGGTGGTGTTGATGTCGCCAGAGGGACCGAACTTTCACCAAGATCAGCCGGTAAACCATCGAGCCAAGTTATATCTTGCAACGTACCCTGAGCTTTCCGCGGACGAAGACACGACTAAGGGAGGAGTGGAACTGGAAACAGCGCTCCCCTCGGTGGCAGAAGAAGTCAACTCATTCGAGGAAGAGACAGGTGGTATTCCGGGGGCGGAAAGACTATGAGCGAGTTAGCAGCGGGATAAATAAGTAGCTAGTTGACCTTGTCACCTCGGGCTTGCTTCTGTTGACGGCACTGTTCCGGTAGGCAGCACGCTGCTGTCGCAATTAGCACGATGGCAACAACCTGGGGGGGGGGGGGGGGCACGACGCTTACGTCGAGTTGCTCAGTGCGAAGGAAGAGGACAGCCCGGGTGTCCCTGTGCTGCTCGAAAGTGCAGGTGATGAGCTGTTCAAGCCTGGCACAATCGGCGTCGGTGACGATACCGGTGGAACGCTACGCCGGTGGTCAGCCCCTGAGCTAAGAACGTGTGCAGGACGGACACTTACCTCGTGCTGCCCGGCACTGTGGGAGCAGAGCCTGTCGGGACGGGGACGACAGGACTACACCTGTGTCAAATTTGTACCGCAGAACCGAACAGAGGACGGAGTAGCTCTTACGTTTCAGTCGTCACGGCTGTTGAAGACAAAGATGAAGCCTCGCTGGAAAGGACAGCTGAGGATAAAGCAGAGCTTGAAAGCGATGGAAGCACTGCGGTGGTGGAAATTGGTGCAGAGCTGTCATTGTATCAGCCAGAGAGCCGAACATATCCTGGGGAGGAGACACAAACCTCGAGTTCGTGAATAAACCTGAGGGCGAAATTGGCGCAGAGGACGAGACGGTCCCAGTAGATAGTGAGCTGGTGGCCGATACTGGCACACTTGAATTCGATTCGTTAGTTCTCCCCGTTGAACACACTTCTGGTGGCAAGACTCACCTAGAGTTCGCAGATACGGGTGAGGAGGTTGACGACGGGACCACCGAACTGCTTCTTGTTAGCCGGGACGCCGTGCGTTGCGTATCTTGTGGCATACCTTGAATTTGTGAGGGCAGGCAGTGATGTAGAGGACGGGGTGGGCAGAGATGTGCTGGATGTCGAATTTGAGCCCGGTGGCCGACACACACCCGGAACAATAGCCCCGTTGAGACATTTGCAGGATGACGAGCAGGAGCTCTCGGGTGTTCCATTCAGGGGTCCGGCATCACACTCCTCCTCCAGACTGGGGTCCCAGACACCATCGCCACAGCCATCCGGAGTTGCGCCTTTGACAATGATGTAGGGAATCCCGTTTGACCCATCCGCGAAGTCCTTCTGTCCATCTCCAACAGCATCCTGTGCAATAGCAAGTGGCACAAACCCAAACGGACCCGTGGTGGGGTAGGACGAGAAGACTTCATGGACACTACAGGACCAGTCACTCAGGGCGGCATCATCGAGCGTGCCCAGAGCCGACGAGTCGGCGACCAGGTGTGCATCATTGTAGCAGGCCAGGTTCCCGCGAACGGTGATGGTGCCAAAGTAGGACAGTGAATCGACGGCCGCTGAGTCGACAGCGCCGTAGTAGCAGGACAGCGCAAAGTACAAGCCAGTTCCGTTGCCAGAGGTAGAAAACCCAAGAGCGTTGTCAATGAGAGTCAGCGCGCCAGGCTGACTCGAAGAGTGGAAAGTAGGGTCAGTGCCGATGAGGATAATGTTCCCTTGCACGGCAGGGCCCCAGGTCGCCTTTGTCGAGTCGAAGAAACCGATCGAGTCGACAGTGCCACACATGGGATCCGGCATCACGATGGCCTTGTACTTCGCGAAATCAGCTGTGGTATAGCTGGCCCACTCTTCAGGGGTCGCAACATGGGCTGAGGTGGCCGAGTCGTCAGCATGGAACACACAATAGCTCGCCCCGGTGCTGCCATACCTGTCAGGCCAAGAACAGTCGTTGCTTGTATGTACTCCTGGGTGTCAGTCATGGTGCTGTAGAAGAGGAGGTCCTCGGCCGCGACAATGCTTGCCAGCCCGGCCGAAGCCAGCCCGGCCACCGAGCCGAATCGCATGACCGCTGATGATATCTGGGAAATTAGGCGACTGAAGACGACAATATCGCAGTAATCCAGAGGTAGAGACAGGTCAAGAGAAAGAGAGACACAAGTTGGATGATCTTCAGAACAAGTGATATTACCAAGAGGGTCACTAAGAGACGACCAAACTTACTTTATATTAAGCAAACCACGACGAGGCGAGATCGCAACATCACATGTCTCGGGCAGCACGAGTCTGGCTCCCAGGAACCACTGCGCCATAAACAGCACCGCTCGCCGAACAACGTTGCGTGGCGTCGACGACACCCCGCCATGAGCAGAGAGGACTCAGGTTTTGATTGCGAAGAATCAAGTTGACGGGAGACAAGAGTCATACTGAGTGAATCAGCGGAATGAGCGTTCCAGAGGCTGAAGCAGCCTGGTCTCGCGCGCGTCTTGGGACTGCAGAGACGCGGAGAGCCAGCATCGAGTCCCCGAGAGCACCGTTCAGCCAGAGCAAGACCGTCTGGGCTGCGGACCCCAGATGAATGGGCTGGAAACTGAAAAAAGCATGTGACTGCAGAGCAGCAGCTATGGGTTAATAGGATCGCGTTACAAGTCCACCAGACGGATGTGCTTCGCTCTGGGACACCACCGTGAAGGTGGCTATGCACGACGCACCGCGCTGGCGGACCAGCGTCCACGGGCCCGGCCCGGAGGTGGCTTTTGCTGACGATTGGAAGCATACTAGCGCCTGGAGGTCGAGAACACGCCGAGGCGGAGGGTTCGTGGCATAACACGAGCCATCAACGGGCTGTCAAAACGGGCAGACAGGTGCCACGACGTTGAAGCCACGCGGCAGTCGCATGCAGACGGCAAGACCAGGTCCAGGGGGCGGTGGTACAGAGCGAGGGCGAAATTACGGCCCAAGACAGAGAGCGGCGACATGTCTTGCGATAACGGCATGAGCAGGTACCCGGCAGTTGCACCATGGCGATGGAGTAACGCTAGACGGCGTATGAGTGCTCATGTTCGAGGCCGAACCGAGCAGTCTGGGCAGCTCCAGCTCTGGATCAGCGCGGTGCAATGCCTCCCGTATTCGCCGGACGGGTAGGCTTGCTCGGAGCTCTCGAGCTGAAGTTTCGCGCCTGCACGTGTCTCGGTGTTGATCCAAGCCGTGTGGAGGCAATCGCATGACCGACCCAGACCACAAGCGACGGTCTGTTGACTGCGCGCCCAGTGCCTCGCCTCTCGAAGATAGGGCCGAAATGTCGGGTTGTCTTTAGGCAGGCATATGGAGTCGTTGTAGCACAGCATCGGAAGACATGACTGAGTGGTCATTGGCAAGGACCACGATCTAAGTGCGCTGTATATCAGCTCCAGGCTCGGCAGAAAAGGTATATTAATAGAACTGGACTTAGCTGGCTATTAGTAACATCATTGGGGCTTGCTGTGATGATTCAATTTGGCCACACAGGTCCGGTCAAAATCCACGGTGTGCAAACCCAGGCTCGATCTGACCTGCCGTCCCGAAGACAAGGCGTGGTGCATTCATCGTGGGCCGCCTATATCAGAGGCGAGGACGGCGGTCAGCCCAGCCAGAGCTGCTCGGGGCCACGCACCGCGGGGGGAGCAACAGACCCACTGAGACCAAATACAATCAAGTCTAGTTACACAAAGGACAAATGCTCAAACATGCCCGTAAGAGGTCTCCCCATGACGCATGCAACACACCGCGATGCCCCTGCCCAGACGACTCAAGCCCATCCATGCGGCAGTCCCTGTCGTCCGCCATCACACTGACGCTACACAGCAGAGTCCATGCTGCCATTAATACCACCGGAGACTTGGCGAACTTTCCGGCCGCAAACCGTGTAATGTCTATACATCACCCCAGACATCCTCCCACGTGATTGCCCCGGCTGTTTGTGGGCTTGGCGGGCTCTCCAGCACGAGTTGCGTTTTGCTTGTGCTGGAATGGCCAGCAGGTCCGCCGGCTCAGGGTGCCCTGAGCCATGATCCCGCGTGCTCTGTTGCCCTGGCTGCCTCGAAAAGCACGCGACGCGGGGGGAGAGCAGCCGGATCTGGGAGTGAGCCGTGTCCTCGAGGCGGCCGGCTCAAGTGCTAGAAAAAGGTGGTTCTCAGGCAGCACTGCCCTGAACTTTCCCATCCACAGTACCGTCAAGGCGGGGCGCATCGTCACCAGTGGCAGCCTTTGCCTTTTGCCACTCCTCGGGTGTCTGGCATTTTGCAGTCCATCTGTCGGTCAGGACGAGTCAGCAGCGGATTACGATGACGAAACCAGAGCACCGGGGCAGAGATGAGAATAGCCGTGATGTGCTCCCGGGCCGGACCGGACAGGATTCCACCTACGCGTGGATGGCAGCAATCTCCTCCTTCAGGGCGGAATTGACTGTGATGGCCACGTGTTAGCGAGCATGAGAGGTGCGAGGGCGTGAACAAGCGGTCACTAACCCAGGCGGTGCCTCTTGAGAGAGTTCTTCCCGGCAAAGTCGGGCGAGACAATCAAGGTTGAGAAGGCCTGGCCACAGCCGCCTACAAGAGTGTTAGCATCAGTGTATATGAGTGACGGGAGCACGTGTCTATGTTGTTTGGGGGACGAACCAGACATGTCGGTGATGTCGACATGGATGGCGTTGAGCCGCTCTATGATGGAGGCTTTGAGCGCGGCCTCTGACACTGCAGTGTTCTCCATGGCTGGTGATGGGTGATTCGATTTTGAAGACTTGTTTGTTGGTCAGTGGGTATATCTGAGTCGTCGACTAGGTGTACTTGTGTGTATTTAAGGGCCTCGACTTGAGTGCTCTGATAACCCTAGGTATGTAGTCGGTCTATGAATGACAAAAGATGCGAAGGTGGAGAAAGGCTGTCGGCAACTTATCGCAGTGTTAGTACGCAAGCGTGGCAGGTACACATATACTATGTAATGAACGGGGCGGAAATCAAGGTACCAACGGCCGCTAACGGTGGGTCAAACTTGATAGGTACTACCAGGGCAGGAGCTGTGTCTATAAGCTCCGCCTGAGCTGTCGACGTCAGTGTGTTTACTGTCTACGCCGGTGCAATGACTTCTCTCATGACACGGCTCCGCCTTGCCATAACCCCCTCTCCTCCCCTCCGTCTTGCAATTGCAGGCCCAGCCTCGTCGTCGCCAAGCAGCCGCTCTCTTGCCGTCGCCATTCGCACCCGGCCAAGGACCAAGGGCGCCCCCACGTCCGCCAGAGCTTGTTCCTCGAGGCCATTTCCCGTTGCTGTTTCTGCTCCAGCCCCACTGTCACCAGCAAGAGGGATGGCATCACTCTCTGCACAACCACCGTCACCACCACCTCAGAACACCCCGTTCACCAGGTCGGTGGTGCAAGCTCTGAGATCTCTGTACATACTACCGATCCCAGCCTCAACTGGATGTGTCGAGCTGACACCCCCACTCCAGGTACCCGGAAGAGGTCGCCGACAGGGCCTGGGACAATGTCGGCCTGCTCCTGGGCAACTTTGACGCTCCCAGCCAACAGCATCTCGGTCTGGAGTCCACCCCGGAGCACAAGACCGTCCTTCTCACCAACGACCTGAGCCCATCCGTCGCTCAGGAGGCCGTCGACAAGAAGGCTTCCCTGGTGGTGAGCTACCGTACGTCCGCATTTCCACACTCTCATGCTCCTCGTGCCTCCTTCACTGACCAATTGCACCCGGCTGCTAAGATCCCTTCATCTTCAGAGGGCTCAAGTCGGTCGACCTCGCCGACCCTCAGCAGAGGATCCTGCTCCAGTTGGCTCAGAAGAACATCGCTGTTTACTGCCCCCACACCGCCGTCGACGCCGTCCCTGGTGGCCTGAATGATTGGCTCGTCGATGTCATCTGCGGCTCGCAACAGCCCCAGAGCCGTTCCGCCGTCCAGCCCACATCGGCACCTCCCCCGGCCGGCTTTGAAGGCGCCGGCTATGGCAGAAAGGTCGACTTTGCCCAGCCGGTCTTGGTAGGCGATCTGGTCCGTCGCCTCGCCGCCGGCCTAGGCGGCCTGAAGCATGTCATGGTGGCGGCACCCAGGCACTTTGACGCCGCCGCAACAACGGTCCAGTCCGCCGCCGTGTGTGCGGGCTCGGGCTGGGACGTCCTCAAGAGCTGTCCCGTCGACGTCTTGGTGACGGGCGAGATGAGTCACCACAACGCACTCAGGGCCACGATGGAGGGCAAGCTGGTCATCACGGTCTTTCACAGCAACTCTGAGAGGGCGTATCTCCGACAAAGGATGCAGCCGGCCCTGGAGGCGGAGCTCCGCAGGATCGGCACAGAGGCACAGATCTTGGTGAGCGAGGCGGACAGGGATCCATTTGAGGTCTGGGACGTGGAGCGCTTCGGTGCCGGGACCGCGTCATGACGGACCACCGGAACAGATCAGGAGCGAGATGGAATACACTTTCGCCCGACCAGCTGATCTAGCATACGGCGCATGTAGGGTACGTTTTGGGACATGTACGCGTAAACGCACAAGGGCTAGTCCGGGAGCGCAACCGCCGAGTCGGGAGCCGGGAGGACTCGGTGGATGAGTGAGTGGGTTTTCCATGAACCTCGGGGAGATCTAGACTATCGGGCTGAGGCCCGGGGTATCATTTCAAAAGCATCATCCAACCTACGGTCTTACGACGGCAAATCCGCGCCCTTGACGGCTGCGTCCCCCTCCGCCAGACATGCATCAACATCAGCACCCCCGATCCCCTTCTGCTTCCAGGCCAGGAGCAGCTGCCTGGGCAGCGCCCACGCCTCCCTGGCTTCTTCGACCCTGCCGTCTTGCGCCAGTGCTCGTATCCTGTCCGGCGTGTCCAACACCCCCGTGACGAGCTCCCTGGCCCTCTTCTTCCTCGCCTGCGCCTCCTGTTGGCCCTTGGTGTCTTCCGGCTTCGGGGCGGACTCCCTCAGCGCGTCCCTGATGGAGGACGCCTGTGAGTAGATGTGGGCGATGGCTGGGTCGAGGGTGGCGGCCATGGGGTTCAGGGGGTCCATGTTGGAGCGCATCTGGCAGGAAGAGACGGTCAGTTACACGGTTCCAGAGAACCCCGGATTGCTTCGAGACCTGGTGACTGTAGTACCTTGCGTATTGTCTCGGTGGCGGTGATGAGCTTGCTGTAGTTGTCGTAGACCAGTGCTTTCTTCTCAGCGTCGAGAGCCCGTATCTCGCCCAGGACCCGCGTGTAGGTCTTGAGCAGCTCCTCGAGGCTGCTGTCCTTGAGCTTGGACTTGACGTAGGCGTCGGCGTCGAAGCCATCGGCATCGATCTCGGATGTTGGGACGTCTGAGTGGGGGAAGTCGGCGGCGTCGGCCAGGGAGGCGGAGTCGGTGTCGGTGACCTCGAGCAGTGGAGGCGTGGCGGCAGCGGGTGTCTTCTTGAGGTTGTAGTACTCGCGGAGGGCGGCACGGTTGTTGCGCTTGCTGGGCGCGGTCGCAGAGGCGGGTGCGGACGGGTTGGGAGAGCTGGTTGCAGACCGGGGGATGTCGAGGCTGGGGCGTGTGGACGAGGTGGGAGTTACAATGGCCTGGGAGGAGGGTGTTCGCCGAAAGGAGGAATGGGGGTCTCTGGGCGAAGCTATGGTGGACATGTCGGCGGCAGCACATACGCTCCTGTCTCCAGATGGTTGAGGGCAGAGGCGGGTGCTGGCGTGGGCTGGCTAATGAATGGATGGTGATGTACCTGCAGTATCTACCACAGTAGTAATAGAGACGAGGTCCACGACGGAGTTGTCAACGACACATGTTAGTTGACGGGGGTTCTCCAACTGGCGTGCGTACCCATGTAGGTACCTGCAAGGGAGCAGAGGTACCTTCGGGTGGGGCTTTGACTGCCGCCTCGTTTGGACCTAGACCCCCCCCCCCCGACCGACGTCAATAATCATCAACTCATCTGCTCGTCAACTTTTCCTCGGTCTCCCTCAGTCTTGATACTTTATTCGGTCGTCCTGACAGGTTGGGAAATTCGATAGCGGGGCCGTGAATAGCCCAGAGTGTTGTTTTCTCTGTGCGTGGTCTTGGTGGTCCTGATCCTCGTCAAGATACCTAGACATTCAGATGCACACACAAATGCGCACACACACATACACCCGTACACACTCACATGAGCTTACGATGACCAAAGGCCACACCGCAAATACCGCGTGGATCTCAGCCTCCCGAGTACGATGAGGAGCAGTCTCAGCTACCCATCTCATGATGAGCCTCTCAGCCCAGATCAACACCCAGCTGCAGAGCCTCAACCTCCCGCCGCCCTCTCAACCATGGCTGCAGGCTCTCATCTCCGCCCGCGACCCGCCTCCTCCTCTCCCTTCGCTGGTCATGACGGCCAAGACACGCCTGCTGGCCTCGGATCTCACCACTCCCGGCCTGCTGGACCCTGACTCGGTCCCAACCATGTCCCTGCCGAGCGACATCACCAACCCAGCCGTCAAGGAGACCCGGCTGAGTCGCCATGTCTACGTGCAGGTTGTCGACATTGAAGACCTGGCCAAGAGCAGGTGGGAGCAGGTCGAGGAGCTCGAGGCCATCGAGAGAGGCGAGCAGACCCGCGGCCGGGAGATCATCCGCCTTCCCACCAATGGCGCTGATGCGGAAGACGCCCAGAATGGAACCGGCGACGGACCAGAGCCACGAGCCACGGGGCCAAGAGGGGGGGCAGCTCAGTCTGGCCCTGCAACAGCCGCCTCCAACAAGGCCACCCATCGCCTGGTCTTGCAGGACTGCAAGGGCCAGACGGTCTATGGTATCGAGCTGACACGTATCCCCAGGATAGCTATCGGGACACTCAACATCGGCGAGAAGATCATGCTCAAAAAGGGAGCTGTTGTCGCCAGAGGAGCCGTTCTGCTGGAGCCTGCGACTTGCCATATCTTGGGCGGCAAAATCGACGCGTGGTAAGTACTTTCGTAACGTTTCCTTTTCACCAGCAATCGAGAGAAGACACCCACGCCGTCACTTCTCTCGGAAGGAGCGCCCAATCATCGACTGACATCGTCCAAGGCAGAAGGCTTGGGTGAGCACTCGGCTCACCAGGTTGAGGGATACGATCAGACTGGTTCAGCAAGGCTGAGGAGAGGGCTTCTCAAACCAATGTCAAATGTCACAATACTGTCGTCCGCTGATGACGAACGCGCGCCAAGAGTCTACAAAGTCACTACGCGCTCTTGGCCGGTGTATTTCCACTTATTCACCCCTATGAGGAAGACTCGTCTCTATGAAGTACGCTACTGCTTGCGCAAGACACCGACAAGATCCTGCCAGCCCTCCTTCATCCACGGCGCCAGCACAATCGAGACCTGCGAGTTCAGGGCTTTCCCAGTCGAGCCGTACGTCTTGGCCAGATCCTCTGCGCCAAGCTCGCCTTTGGGCGGAATGCCCTGTGACGCCACCCGGACCGCCATCTCTCTTGGGAACTCCTCACCATCGCCTGCCAGGTCCCCGAGACTCGACCAGCCGTGTGGCAGCTGAGGGTAGAGAAGAACGTCCGTCTGCGCTTGGGCCAGCAGTTCCTCTCCCGTGCCCGCATCTGCCACGGCTGCAGCCGCTTGTAGAACCTCTCCAATGTCAAATTGTTCCGCCGACGTGGTGTTCTCGCTTGTTCGAAGTCTCTCCAACTCAATGCGTACCGCATCAAGACTCTCTTCGTCCTCGTCTAGAATTCCCACGATGCCCAGCAGGACGACCGACTGCACATGGTCGGGTCTGTCGCCGATGACATCGAACAGCGAGCTGCGGGCCTTCTCCCGGGCAGACTCGGAGCCCGTTGCCCACAGTACCTGGGCAAGCAGACAAACGGCGTCGGGATTGTTGTCCGATTCCTGTAGGGCAGAATCAAAGTACGAAACGGCCTCGGTTAGGTTGTTCTGGTGGTAATGGGCGAGGCCTACTGTCAGGTGTGCTGACAGCCTCGCCTTCTTTCGTTCTTCTGCAGTCAGCTCGTTGTCCGACTCATCACTGCTGAGCTGCAGCGCCGTCTCGCCGCAGTCAACAGCCTGGTCGTAGGACCCAATGGCGAGATAAGCCCTGGCGAGATCTGTTTTTGCAAGTGCAAATCTCTTAAGGGACTGTGCAGACTCGGTCACCTCGTAGTCTGCTTCTAGTACCGAGCACATCTCTTCTAGGACATCTGCCGACGACCGATGCTCATGGGTTCGCTCTTGCAGCAAGGCGCGCAAATGCCCCAGAGTATGATTCTGTGGCCGCAACCCCCGAAGCTGGCCCAGTGCAAAGATGGACTGGATGAGAGATGTCATAGTAGTATCCGCCGTAGTCGTCAAGGTCTGGTCAAATACTGACGTAGAGAACTGCTGCCTTGAAATGGACGAGGAGGCCTCGGCAATTTCCATGGCATGAGCAAATAGACTGCGCGCTTCCTTAATATCGCCATAGACCAAGGCAACGATGCCTTGGCCGAGCCATGCATGGGCGTAGTCGGGATCGGTGGATTGTGCTCTTGTGAATGCCTCGTTGGCTAGCTCCAGATCGTTCTGCAGAAGCCCAAGAGTACCCAGATTTGTCCATGCCTGGACATTTCGCTCATTCAAGTACAAGCTGCGGACAAAGGCATGTTGCGAAACAGCCGCATTGACCTGGCTTGTCACCACACCAAGTGCGTTCCAGAACTCCGGGTTGCCAGCTTCCAACTCTATGGCCCGTTTGAAGCATTTGATGGCGGCTTTCAAGTATCGACTCGACCTCCTCTTGAAATCTTCAGGAAGATTGACGTGCGCCCGTTGCTCTGCCCAGCCGAGATTGTAATATGCTACACTCTGTGCATGTGTGTCGTGGGCTGAAGCGTGGATAGCACGCTTGTGGGCAAGGATCGTAGCGTGGAGGGCACGGGTGAGGTCGACGCCAAGTTTCTCGTCGTCGGGGAAAATGCCTTTGGCGAAGACGACACTGGTTCCGACCCCGTCAACGTCTTTCAAGGCTTCGAGTCCCGGACTGTCACCGTCGTCCCCGAGCAGGCTCCGCATGATCTCAATGGGGAGTTCTTGAAGATGTCCCTGGATGCTGGTAAAGATCGAGCAAGAGTCTGCCACGGTCTTCCAGAAGTTGAATGTATCCTTGATGCCCTCCGGAGCCTTGGTGGCGAATTCCAGGGCACTCTTTGCCATTGTGACAGATTTGCCAAAGAGGCCCTTTCCAAGACAGTCCGCCGCGTTGTCAGTAAGGGTCTGCATCAGGGCGATAGCCACGCCCTCTTCACTCGGCCTCTGCAGCATAACCTTCTTGTACAGCCCGATAGACTCGTCAAAATCACCAAGTTGGCGCTTGATATTAGCAAGCATGAACTTGGTGAACCAAGTCTCCGCAGACCCGGTGTCATTCGACGTTTCCTCTAACCTCTGTGCATTCTGGATGGCCTTGGTGGCCGAAACGTAGCGGCCGGAACTGTAATAGCTTTCTCCAAGGCCCACCCAGGAATGATAATCGTCGGGAGATATCCGCAGAGCGGCTTGAAAGGATACAATTGCTTTGTGGAAATCTTGCTTGTGTAGTTCTGCGACACCAAGGGCGGCAAAAGGCCAGCTGATCCCCTTTCGTTTGGAGCCCGGCGGCGGCTTGACTTTGCCCGAGTCGACAATCCGCTGAGCAACAAGTTCAACTCGATCCCAGTCAGCCTCGTCTGCGAATGAGCGTGCGAGTCTCTCTGCAGAGACGATCTCGGATGGTGACAGCTCAACTGCCTTCTGAAAGCACTTTCTGGCCCTCTTCTTGTCCTTGGCGTAGTCGGCATAGTACACCCCCAGGCTAGTGTACGCCGGTGCGAAATTCAGATTACTCTTCAAAGAGCTCAGGAAACACGAGTAAGCGCTGCCAGGTCCGCGATTTTTTCTGGCAGCCTTTGAGGGGTCCAATGCCCATATGCAGCTACCCAGTCGGTGTAACGTCTGCGCCAAGAGATCATGAGCAGCGTCACCCTTGGCTGCAATCAAAGGTATGCACTTCTCAAGCTCTGCTGCGCTGGTCGAGTAGTCACCCTTGAGGGCCTTCACCCAGGCTGCCTCGGATTTGACGCGGAGGTTTTCGGGATCCCTCTGCAGGGCTCGGTCCAGGAAGTCAACGGCTTCGTTATATTCTTCCCTCTCCTCAAAGATTAAGCCCACTCCGATCAGGGCGGGTGTTGAAACAGGGTCCCGGCCCAAGACATCGTCGAATAATGCCTTCGCTTCTTCGTGATGGCGTGGGGATTGGTAGAAGACCAGCGCCGTGGCGAGGTGCAAGTTGAACATGTCACTGGTGTCCTGAAACGCCATGCCTGTCTTTTCTCGTTCCTCTCTTAGCAGACGCAGAGCTTTGCGAGTCAACTCAACATTGCTCTCATGCTCCTGCAGTGATTCATAGTATTCGGCCACCAAGCGGTGGGCGAAGAGGGATTTAGTTGTCAAAATCGCTTCCGACATCATAAGCAAACGGTCCTCGTCAGTCAATGGGATGATGGTCGTGGGCGCGCCACCGTCGTCGTCGTCCTCGCTCTCGTCACCGGAATGTCCACCACCGTCGGGAGTTTCAGACTGCGGCTCAAGCTTGGGGAATGGCGAGATATCGCTGCTGAGGTAGCCCGTGACGACTCTGCACAGGTCGCTGTCCGGGAAAAAGGTGCAGTAGTCACGAAGAACGGTGTGGTCCCAAGCTCCTGTCTCTTTGGCGTCCTTCCAGTCGATACTTATCTCCCAGGCGAGTCTGTATTGATGTTTGATGATGACCATGTCATTGGCCAGCTTGAGGACAACCTGCAGCTCCTGGGCCTTCTCTTGGCCATGGGGGAAAGCGAGGAGACGGTCATGGCAGTGTTGCAGCAGCTTCTCCTCATAAAGGCGACGAACGTCATCATCGTTGGACCAATTGATGAGTTCGCGATATATGTGGCCCAGGCGGCTGCGCCCAAGAACCTCCCGCTTGACCTCGACGGTGACTTCGCTGACCTTTGCGCCCAGCCTGGTCCTCCGCTCGCCGATCAGAGTATTGATCTGCTTCTTTTCGTCTGCCTCTAGGAGCTTGGCAATGGTCTCGTACGTCTCAGCAGGGCGGGTGCGGCCCTCGACTGCCGAGTAGATAGGGCTATCGGGGAGGTTGAGGCCCATGGCGTCGACTTGCTGCTGAACTGTCCCGTGAGCACGAGCAAAGTCGATGAAATCGTCGACAGTCTTGTGGCACTTGTAGGTTTGCTCAGAGGCCTGGAAGATCTCAGCCAGGCGGACAGTGGCCGTCTGGAAGGCAGACAGTTTCTTTGGGCCCTGCTTTTCATAGAGCTTGACGAGACCCTGCCATGCCTGAGCATCGGTGGGCTTCAGCTTTGTAGCCGCTTCGTACGTTGTCTCTGCCTCATCCAACCTGTTGGTCTTATCTAGCGCGAGGGCCAGCAGGACGAGACTAGAGCGTTGTCAGTGAGTGAGGTGTGAAAGTAAGCGTGAGCGTGAGCGTGAGCAGCCACGCAGGGCGGCATGACGTGACGCGATGCTGCGGGATGGCGGGTGTGTGGTGTGGTCTGGCCTTACGCTTGGTAGTTTTTAGGCTCTCTCTGTGTAAAATCCCGAGCCTGTTGGAGGGCATCGTCGTACTTCTGCTGCTTGACGGCATCAGCGATGGCCTTCAGGGCCGCCTTGGAAGACGACATGGCCGGAGATGCGAGGAAGGCGCTGGGCTGACGTCTCGCGGCGACAGTGGCAGTGAGTGACAGCGAAATGACAGAGGCAGAGTCAAGGTCGGATTCGGTATCATTATCTCCAGATGCAACACACCTGCGTCACCTGTCCCGGGGGTCAAAAGTCGAGATGACAGTGTCAGAAAAGCAAAGGGCTTGCAATTTGTTGCTGTTGCACACCTTCAATGTTTGCAATTGCTGCATGTCATGCCAGCTACAGCAGGCCACACGCACCAAGCACACGCTGCTCAAAGTGCCACCAATTCAATGACGTTGGGCTCAAGCGGCCGTTTACTTGGGCAACGGTGCCGCCCAGCAATGTGGGGTCTGCTTGACTGCTAGCCTGTCTGCCTGTCCAGGTACCTGGAAGTATTCTCAGTACCTAAGTGCCTGCGAACCTAAACGGAGGGGTACGTACATCCACCACATGCGCGCCAATCTAGACTACCACTATCTAATCGATAAGGAATAAATTTCCACGCCGTGCCCAAGCAGTACTATTCGCAACTTGACTCGCCTTGTCTTGCCTCGCCTCGACTTGTTCAGCGTTGCCACGCCGAACGCGAATTTCTCTACACAGTTCCTCCTCGAGGCTTCGAGTCTGTGTGGGCGAGTCGCTACGAAGAGACCACCAGGTCCTCCATAATCGACATGGACACAAATCCTGCGAAACGAAGAAAAGTAGACCACCACGAGTCCCGCGGTCCTGTCGCAGATGGCAACGCCGCTCTGGATGCCGCCGCCCAGGCTGGCACTGCCCGATCAAGCACCTTCGTTCTGCAGACACAAGAGCTCCTGCGCGAAGTTCGTTTGGACTACAACAAGACTTTTGCCGGTGCCGACGAGCTCTTGCATCGCATCAAGTCCACCCTAGAAGCTACCAAGCCTCATGACCCTACTCCTGTGAGCCCCCCCGGCCGTCCGGCCTCCATGGCCTGCGACTGACCACCTTCTTTCTTTGCAGATACACCAGGCCTCCAAGAGCCTCGAAACGAAACATGGTCTGGTCGTGCCCTTTCCCGAGCCTCGGCCGCCCCAAGACTCGCACTACAAGGTCTCGTTTGCAGCTCCGGCCCAGTTCAATGTTGTCGGGAGCTACGTCTCCAAGACAATGGTCAAGTCGCAAAGCAGTTATGCTATCGACATGATTGTCGAGATGCCCAGAGAAATCCTCCAGGACAAGGACTACCTCGACCTCAGATACTTCTACAAGAGGGCCTATTACCTGGCCGTCCTGACTGCCTCCATCCGGAACGAGCTTGGCTCCTCGGTTGTGTTTGCCTACGAGCACTGCAACGGAAACCGCCTACTTCCTGTTCTCAACCTGACTCCTCAGGACTCGCCCAGCAGATACAGCATACGAATCATCCCGTGTGCACCACAGGGTTGGTGTCCCATCCGGAAGCTGTTGCCCACGGCCTGTTGCATTCGGACCGCCCCAGGCGCCGAGGAGAGCCCCAGAACCCCAACGCCTTACTACAACTCCACCTTGAAGGCCGAGGGCTGCTATTCTTTCCATCTCAAGGTCCTCCGCCAGGCAGAGAAGGCGTGTCCGGCATTCAAGGATGCCTGTATTCTGGGGCGTGTCTGGCTACTTCAACGCGGTTTTGGGGGCTCGCTTTCCAGGGGCGGATTCGGTCACTTCGAATGGGCCATCTTGACTGCCCTTCTCTTAAAAAGCGGAGGCCGGAAAGGGGCTGCGGCACTGTCTGCCTCGTTCAGCTCTACTCAGATTTTCAAGGCCGTAGTGCAGTATCTCGCCGCTGTTGACCTTTGTCGCAAGCCTCCTGTCCTCGGCTCCTCTAGCGACGGCCGGGATGCTTTGAATGACCCTGGACCGGTCATTCTCGATGCAGCTCGGCAGCTCAATCTGGCTTATAAGATGAGTGCTTGCTCTGCATTCACTCTGCAGCAATATGCCAGGTGGACGCAAGCATCGCTGGCTGATCAAGATGCTGACCAGTTTAACCCAACCTTTATCATCAAGGCTGATCTTCCTCTTCACAGCTATGACGCTCTCGTCCAGATTGCGCAACCAACAGGCACAGATGCACGCAATACTGGCGATTATGGAAGTGCCGCTGCCCAACTTGGGGAACAGGCTGTGACGATCCTGAGGAGAGCGTTGGGCGACAGAGTGGAACTCATACATGTGAAGAGTGCCGACAGTTCAGATGAAGCTGCCTGGGAACTCACCTCCTCGCCTCTTATGGGTCCCTCAACCTTGCTGGTGGGGGTGCTGTTCAACCCGGCCAACATGGCGCGCCAAGTCGACCAAGGTCCATCAGTCGAAGACAAACAGGCGGCCAAGGAATTCCGTAAATTCTGGGGTCGAAAGGCCGAACTTAGACGTTTCAAGGATGGCAGTATCCTGGAGAGCTTGATCTGGACGCAGGCTACCCCACTTGGCCTCTGGGAAGAGATCACCCGGTATGCTCTCGGATTGCATCTGAAGATACAGGATGAAAGTCTCGATTTCTATGGTTCCGGCTTCCCAGCAATCATTCCCATCAAAGCATCAGACACGCCCGCGTTCCAGGCTGCTAGGGAGGCCTTCGCCGTTTTCGAAGCAGATCTGCGCGAACTGAGCCACCTTCCCCTCCAGATCAGACAGGTTTCCGCGGCGGCGCCCGAGTTGCGGTCTGCGTCGGTGCGGCCGCCATCTCTCAGCACCTCGAAGGCTGCAACGCTCCCAATGGACGCTGTGGTCTACTTCGAAGCCTCAGGCAAGTGGCCTGATAATCTCGCTGCTATACAGCGCACAAAAATTGCCTTTCTTGTTAAGATCGGCGAGCTCCTGACCGAATCCAAGCCCGAAGTGACATGCCGGGTCGGGCTGGAGGAGGCAGAAACAGAAATAGAGAACCTGGCCTTCTTAGACGTAACATATGAGGGGGCCGCCTCGTTTCGTCTGAGGATACACAGTGATCTTGAAGAGAGCCTGCTGGAGAGACGAACCGTGGATAAAACTCTTGACCAGCGTGTGCGTACCCAGGGCGCCCAGCTGCATGCCTCCTTCAAGCGCCTGTATACACATCTCCCCCGCCACACGCAGACAATGTCGATACTCTGCACTCGGTTCCCTGCCTTGTCCCCCACGATCAGGCTGGTCAAACACTGGTTCAACTCCCACAAGCTCTCGTGCCACTTCCTGGAGGAATTGGTGGAGCTGTTCGCCTTGCGCGTCTTTCTGGAGCCTTACCCGTGGCAAGCGCCATCGAGCGCGATGACGGGGTTTCTGCGGACGCTGCAATTCTTGTCCAGGTGGGACTGGCGGTTGGAACCGCTGGTTCTGGACTCAACCGGGGAGCTGATGGGCTCTGAGCGGTCCGCTGTCGCTACTCGGCTCGAGGCCTGGCGCAAGATCGATCCAGGCATGAGTCACACGACCTTGGTTGTAGCCACGTCCAACGAGACCTCTGGCACCGCCTATACCATCCACGATGGGCGTCCCATGCCTTCAAGAGTCGTTGCCACCCGCTTGACCACTCTGGCCAGAGCAGCGTGCAAGCTTGTCAAGGACAAGAGCATCGAATTGGACCCGAGAACACTCTTCCAGCCCTCTCTCAAGGACTATGATGTCCTGATTCGCTTGAACAGCAAGGCCGTTAAAAGAGCCGCTGACCCCGACGATACCGTGAAACAATCTCAGTTCAAAAACTTGGATGGCCGCACCGGGCGGACAATACAGCCTGCATTGTCGCATCCCGCCAGAACTCTTCTGACGCAGTTAAACAGCCTTTTCTCTGGGCCGCTTCTCTTTTTCCACGGGGCACCGGAAGACACGGTCGTGGCTGCAATCTGGAACCCTCAGGTACAACGGCGCACATTCAGGGTTAACTTGCCTTGCTCATACAAACCCGCGGCGCGCGAAGACGAGGGGGAGGCTGGTACAAGCGGCGAGCATGTTGATGTCAACCGTGAGGCAATTCTTGCTGAAGTCGCCAGAATAGGCGGGGATCTCATTGAGGCAATCGAGCGTGTGAAGTAGTTTTGGTCCGTTGAGGTCTTTGTCAGCAGCATAATATCACACGAACAAACAACCGTAACGCATTCAATTTCGAGCACTGCCTGTGACAGTTTTGTGCCTGTGCCTCGAGTCGTCCAAACCCAAGCCAAGCGCTCCGATGGGCATGACAGCAGATGAGAGCCTGTGGTACCAAAGAACAGATAGACATGTTGTTCAACGAGTGTATTGTTTCAAACTATGGCACCTAAACAGTCTCCCGGTTGGCCAAAAGGAGCATTTGCACCATCTGTCGAGCATGTTATTCATGTCGACTCCACACATCCTTAACGCAATTTGTAACCGAACGGCCTGCCGAGTGAGAAAGAATGACACGCAGGTGGATGTGCTACTCCTAGGGTGACCGAATCTCATCACTGTCCGGGGCTTACTTCGCGCTCTCAGCCTTCCTGAGTTCGAAGACCTTGAGTGCTTCTTCGGCCGCCTTGACACCACTCAGGGCCATGGCGCCAAACGTAGGTCCTGTTCGAGGTCAGCTTCTTTCCCATGGCCAGATCCCGATCTGGAGGCGGCTTACCCATGCGGTTAGCACCGTCAACCTCAGAGAGCTCCATCCCTCCCACGATGAGTCCAGGGACGATCTCCCTGGTGCCTTTGACGATTGCATCCTCGGCCGTCTGCATATCAAGGCCACGCATGCCCCCGAGTTGCTCAAGCTGCTTCATGCTGACCAGTCGCTTGACAGAGAAGGCGCCGAAGGGGCCGTCGTGTCCAGTGGTGCTGATGATAAGCGGCGCGTTGATGGTGTTGGGGTCCATGCAGGACTGGTCGTCGTGGTGCATCGACACCAGGGTCCAGTTGGTGACCACGCCTGCGATGCGCACGTCGGCAGATCCGGCAACGTCACGACGAGTGATGAGATCCTCGACGGTGGTGGCGTTGAAGAGCTTGATGTTGGGAAACTGCAGCACTTTGGACAGAATGGTGGAGGTGAACAGGGCGGCGTGCTTGACGACGACGAAGTTGCCTTCGTCCTCGAAGGGGACGCCGATCTCAGTGAGGAAGGCATCCTGTCACCCGGTCAGCTATCAGGAGGCACGCAGGAGCCATAGAAGGGACATGACGCGGGAAAATGGCGCATAAGGCCTTGTCTCCTGTGCTGTCGCCTCAGGCCAGGGCAGGGGCCTCAAGCTATGGTAACGGGAGAGATGCTGGGATCTTGGTGGTCTACTTACGGCCGGCTTACGCATGACCATTGCCGAGAAGAGCTGTATAATGGCTGTGGTCAGCGGGGCATATCAAATAAATGAGGACGACCTCGAGACAGTCACTCATCACCTCAGAGACTGAGTGTGAATGCTCGCGATCCTAAAATGATGATTACTCACCTGGCCACCCAGCCAGGCACCTCCACCGGGCGCAACGCCGGCTTCGATGATTGCGATCTTGAGGTCAGGGCGCAGCTTTCCGAGCGTGTAGGCGGCCGACAAGCCGCAGGAGCCCGCGCCGACGATGACAATGTCAGACTCGGCATACGTGTCCAGGTCCGAGAAGTAGCGGCTGGTCATGGCACGGGACACCTGACTCTCGCGGATGGGCGAGAAGGCAAACGAGTCCCACTGGCCCATCATAGCGTCGATGGCCTTGGAATCAATGCCGGCCTTGGCAGTGGGCTTGCTGATGCCCTTGACGGCCAGGCTGTCTGTGCCAGAGTCGGGCATGGTCACGATGGCAGATGGAGCCATTGTATGTCTACGGACCGGCTGTCAGCGTCACCTGTCCTTGCAGGAGTAGGGGGGGTAACGCATGATCCTTTCGCTGGTATTATCCAAGATCAAGTTCCTAAGCCGTATAATCTCAGCCGCTCCGCCCACGCGCCAGGGTGACTTGAGAACTGCAGCAGCAGGAATCTCAAGCCTGGCACGGGGGGATTGGCACCGGCTCATGCGTGTTAACTTTACCTGGATACTGATCATCCATCTTGGATGACATGACCAATGAAAGACCTCATGGCTTTTGGCTGAGGGACGGTAGTACCGAACAGTACGTGTGCCTTATGCCAGTGTCAGTCAAACCATATATGAGTCATCGCACCATGTTCAGCTGGGTGAGGTACTTTGTTGTGTCTAGTAACCGAGGGTTGTTGTGTGCGGGGCGGGGAGGGCAGAGTCGGGTAGCAAGATGAGGATGAATGCTCAAGTCAAGACTAAGTTCTTGGAAGAAAGAAAAAAAGAGGGGGAGCGTTTTAACCTTTTATAATGGAATGACGACTGGATTGTCCTCCGTGAGCGGAACTGATAAGATATCGTTTACTTTCGGGTCTTCCAAAACATGACGACACGATGCAGCTAAAGAGGGGAAGCGTGACACATGTGCTAGAGATTATCATAAACGCAGCTACGTTGAGATAATACGAAATAATACTCTTGACGGCGGAACTGCTGATGTTTCTGTGAGTGGACGGGGACGACACTGTTTTCCCACGGATTTGCCAATTCTATTGTGCTTGTGCTTTCAGCTACCTCCGTACCAATTGGCCTTCTCGGTTGTCTTGTCGTCGAAGAAGGATGCAGTCACTTATGGGCTTCGTGAGGCATTTATTTGAAAGCATGTCCCACATTCGACTCTATCAAATCATCCATCCTCCTTTAGTAATTACCCTACCCTTGCCCTGTCACCGGCCCTCCGTTTTCCTCGCAAGAGACACCGCACAGAATATGTCTTGGGCGGTGAGTCAACTCCATCCCACAGCATGTTACGGCGTCTTGATCTCTTCAATATGCTCGTTTCGCTCTTTCTCAATTACCTCGGTCGCCATCGCCTGCGTTGCTGCACACACAAAACCCTTGAACTTGTTGGACGGGACCCCTTCCTCGAACATTTCATGAATCTCTTCCAGGGTGCGGCCCCGTGTTTCCGGCATGAACAAGTATATGAACAAAAACACAATAGTGTTTGATGCAAACCAAATATAGCTGTAGTCAAATATGTCAGTTGGTGTTGGGATGCAAGATATTCAATGTGCACTGGGTTCAAAGGGGGTCAGAGGGGCGAGAACGGTGCACACCCATATTTTGCACTCCATCCCAGGCTCGCAGGGTTGATGAAGTAGGGAGCAGTAAAGATCCCGACCCAGTTGCCCAGGAAGTTCAGAGCTGTGGCGAGCCCAAAGGTATGGGCACGGAGGTGGTTGTTGGGATACTCTGCGCCCACCATCCACGCGTACGGGCCTGGCAGTAGCAACGACAGGTTAGAAACTTAGCACCCAGGGTGTGGTGGAAATACCGAATTAGACCTACCGAAGGCAGTGTAAAAGAAAGTAAATACTGCGATGAGACCAACTACCACCTTACCAGCGGTCTCGGTTCCAGGAGCCGCAGTCCAAGCCACGGCAAACCCCAACTGCGCGAGCCCGCAGACAGCAACCCCGATCATGAAGATAGCTCGCCGATCCACCTTGTCTGCCCAAAAGAAGCTGGAGAGAATTCCAAGGAGGCCCATGCAGGTTATCATGGTTGAGAACTCAAAGGAGCGGTCTGCTGGAATGCCAGCCGTGGTGAGGAAATAAGTCGTGTATATCGTCAGGTAGGAGGATCCTGTCCAACAATGAGCCAGGATCTTGGGACACATTATGGAGCAAAGCATGAAGATGGTATGGATTCGGATGGGTACCCACCTGCAGCACAGTGGAAGCACACCACCGCGATAGAGAGCAGCGTCCTTCTCCGGTTGCTCTTGTTCCAGATCTCGAGCCACAGCTGCTTCTTCTTCCGCTTGCTGTGCTCCACCTGTTGCCTCGTAGAGAGGCGTATCTCATTTAATTCTGCTTGAAAGGCCGCCTCCTCGATGGCACGGCCGCGCAATTTCCTCAAGGCCAACTCGGCGCTGTCTTCCCTGCCGTGAGCCATGAGCCAGCGGGGGCTTTCAGGGAAGAAGATGAGCGAGATGGATTGGACTGTTGGTGCAATGAAGAAGAGCGCCAGGGGGATCCGGTAGGCGTTCTTGGTCTCGATATTATGTGTCCCATAGTCCACCGCTGCACCTATGACGGATCCGATGCTGAGCTGCGTCTGGTAGACGGCGAAGACGATGCCGCGCAGATGTGCCGGTGCTGCTTCGTTGATGTAGACCTGGCCAAAGGTGAGGAACCAGCCCACGGAAATGCCTTGTTTTGAAAACCAAAATTAATTCAGAACCGTCAGAAGAAGCAAGTCGACTACGAATAGAAAGTGAAGACCCACCGAGTAAGAAGCGCGCAAAGTAGAGCGGCCCCACGGTTGTAGTGCCCATCATGATGCCCGTCGAGATTGCATTCAGAACCGAGGCGGTCCAGAGACCATTCCTCCGCCCAAAACGAGAGCTGAAGGGCCCAATGGCGAGCGAACCTACAAAGGTGCCGACGGTCATGAGCGACGATATAAGCTGCTGGACGGTGGTGTCGATGGCCCACTTCTGGGCTGATTCATCGAAATACCCAAAGACCCGGAGGAAGCCCGGCATCGCCATGAACCCGCCGACAAGAGCGTAGTCCAGACCATATTGGAAGCTTGAGACGGTGATGACAGCGCAAATCGCGAGGCACTTGCTGTGGCTTCGGTAATCGAGCTTGAGCGGGTTGCTCGACACGACTGCACCCGCGCCCGCAACCATTGTGGATTTCTGGTTGCTATGGCTGAGATGAGCCGGGTCAATCGCAGATTTGAGTGTCGAACACAGGGCGTGCAAGTATTTGTTCGCTATTCAACCTGGTTGGTCACGGCCATTGGGGTCTGTCTTCTCTCTCTCAGAGCAAAAGGGGCCACAAAATTATTCTTGCCTTGAGGAAGAACATGATGAACCCGGCACGGGGACACCGGATTCTCCCATATGTTTCCCTCTCTGCTGAGCTTCAAATGCTGACGACTGCCGGTAGATGGGTCACATTGATCGACTGCATTCCCTGCGTTAATAAGATTCCCCGCACACGATAGGCCGAAGGAGTTGCTGACTGCGTGACGGTCCTAGTTTTCCTATATACGAGGGCCAAAGATGGCCCGAATTGCAGCGAGCCAGGTGGCTGTGATCAACTGATCAATGGACTAGTCTTAATACAGATCAGATCCTCTTGGTTGCAGATCACCCAAGACAATGAATGCGGTGCACGTCTAGTATATGAACAAGCCTGTCTCGGCCCCAGTCGCACTTTCTTCTGGCCCCGGCCGCTTGACAAGACGTCTCTGTTCCCCAACTTGGCGACACCTAGGCACGGATTGGCTTGTAGGGATTTCACTTTGCTGAGAGTGCCGACGCAGAACACAAGACGCGATGGGGTCGGTGCGACCTGAGAATTTGAGGCGTGCACCCTTGACTAAAGGGTCATCGATTGACCATCTCGAATATGTCGACGTGACTCCAGTCATCGGCCGCGAGTATCCCACCGCCAGCATCAAGGACATGCTCGCGGCAGATAACGCTGAAGAACAACTTCGCGACCTGGCCATCACCATATGCGAGCGGGGCGTGGTCTTCTTCCGAGCCCCCCAGGATGATCTGTCTATTGACGAGCAGAAACACGTCACCGATCTGCTGGGCAAACTAACGGGAAGACCGGACGAGAATGGCCTCCATGTCCATCCTCTGTACAACGACCCAAACAACGTGCCCATGGCTGATGGCACCACGGACAAGAACATGTGAGTCTACCAGACCCGAAGGGAGGAGCAACTTCACGAGCAGCGGATGACAACTCTGCAAAGCTATGTGATCAACTCCGAAGCCCAGAAGAAGCTGTACGCAACCATGAAAAAGCGGCCTGGCAGCTCCCCCGACGAGCCCCGAGACCTCGGACGCGAGTGGCACAGCGACAGTCTTTTCGAGACGTGCCCCTCGGACTTTTCGTTCCTGCGGATGCAGGCCACGCCGCCCGCCGGGGGCGACACGCTCTGGGTGTCGGGCTACGAGCTGTACGACCGGCTCTCGCCGCCCTTCCAAAGCTTCCTCGAGACCCTGACGGCCGAGTGTGCTCAGCCCGTCTTCAGGTCGGCGTGCGAGGCCGGCGGGTACGAAGTCATGTCGCCGCGTGGCTCACCCCTCAACGTCGACTTCGCATTCGCGCCCCACCACCCCGTGGTCCGCACCCATCCGGTCACGGGCTGGAAGAGTGTGTTCGCAGGCGTGGGCTTGCACGTGTCGAGGATCGATGGAGTGTGGGCGTATGAGGACCAGATCATCAGGGACTACCTGATGCGCCTCATCACACGAAATCACGACTGTGTCGCCAGGATGCACTGGACGAAGGGGGCCTGTGCGATATGGAGCAATGTTTGCACACTGCATGCGGCCACGGTGAGTCCTCGGTCTTAGCACGGCGCTCTTCAAAGGTCGATGGCACCAGCCAGGATACTAAACAGAATCTCCAGCCTGACACGCACCTCACCGATGGAGTCAGATTGGGCGTCCGGGCATCCGGTATTGGACAAGTACCGTATATGGACCCTGCGAGTACAGGACGGCGAGAGGCTCTGGGCATGCCTCGCTTCTAAATCGCCATGGGCGGTACTCTGCAAATAAGATGCGTAATCTGCATGGGATCTTGTGCGACGTGGGTACGCAGGCGGGTCAATATACTACATTTGCTGCTATATGCGGTGTGACGCGCTCAGTCTGCAACTGCCGGCCTCCTATATCCCATCAACAAAACTCAAAAGACTTGTCGGCGTTGTGAGGAAGGTTGTTGCTGTGGCCGGTACTAGATTCGGCGGCGAGCGTGATCGTCGTAATGCGATGAACTTTCCATGCGCCAAGTCCAAGGTCAGAATTTCACTGGCATTTGTCACACAAAGGGGGAAGGGGGAGCGGGCCGAGAACCCATCATAAACTTTTCGCATTCGCGACGCGAAACGAGGTGAATAGGTGCTTCGAACAGACGAGCAAAGCAGAGGCACATGGGAAAGCGGAGGCACATGGGAAAGTATAGGCTCCAGCCACTCACCCCCCCTTTCTTTCCATATCAGGGGTGAATAAATATTCAGTCCTGGTTTGAAATATTCCAAGACGGAGCATTTGATTCCTTTGAGCAAACTTCCTTTGCTACTGCAATGCACTGCACCCGTGGGGAAGATTAAGGTTCGTCGCATGTCAGAGAGAGTTCAAGGAGATCAGCAGACCCGGCGGCGTTACCCGCGCGCTCATCCCCTCATGGGTATGCAACCATGGACTCATATGAAGACGCCAATGTAACAAGTCTGTTGGATATATGACTTGATCAATCGCCGCATGGAAATGCCCCTTTATATTGTGCGCGAGGAAAGGGCAACTTCTGTTCAGGAGAAAGTGATATATATCACCCAGTGTTTTCAGGATCACTCCGTACAACGTTATTCGTCGTTTTCCCCCGCTTCTGCAACTCACAGATTGATCGCGTCTAGAGATGGTCCAAATCGCCCTCGGCCGTGGAGCCAAGCATACACAGGCAGAAGCCGCCCTGGCTGAAGCTCCTGAATTCGAGCCGGTAATATGGTGGAAGGACCGTGGGCTCCGGAGGTTGTACTTCTGGTGCGGTATCCTGATGTGGATGTCGGCGTCGACCGGTTTTGACGCGTAAGTCGGTTCTGACTTCAAACTGAATCAGATCATTGCTGTTACAATGACCAATCGCGAATCGTGCGTTGGATTCGCTGACATGATGACTCTGCAGGAAGCTCATGAACACTTCCCAGGTCATGGACCAATGGCAGGTCCATTTCGACCGGCCCACTGGCGGTAGACTTGGCATCATAGTAGCAATTCTCGACATTGGATCGCTGTGTAGCTTCTGGATGGTGTGAGTAGACCCCGAATGAGAGAAGGTCAGCAGCAATACGAGTGAATGGTCGCTCACTGACAATAAATCAAACCCTCATAGGCCCTTTTTCGCGGACAACTACGGGCGGAAGACGCCCATCATCATTGGCTGTGTCGTCGAGGCGATTGGTGCCTTCATCGGCGCCTTCTCCAATGGCTACGGGAGTATGGCCCTTCTTCTCCGGGATGGGATGGGAAGGGCTGAAGGCGAGAAAGGCTAATGCGAGGCTGTGTCGCAGTGTACATGGCCGGCCGGTTCATTCTTGGTTTCGGAAGCTCCTTCAACGGCGGAATGGCTGGCCTGCTCATCACCGAGGTAGCCCACCCTCAGCACCGCGCAAAGGCCTCGGCCATTGTGAACTGCATGTACGGTGTCGGGTCCACCTCGTGCGCCTGGTTGGCGCTGGCCACCATCCGCATCACGGGAGACTGGTCCTGGCGCTCGCTCACCCTCCTACAGGCCTTCCCCGCGGTGCTTGTGCTCGCCTTCATCCACTGGATACCCGAGTCGCCACGCTGGCTGGTCGCCAAGGAAAGATACGAACAGGCCGAGGACATGTTGGCTCGGTACCACGGCAACGGCGACAGGGCCAACGAGACGGTCGCGTTCGAGTTCCAAGAGATGAAGCAGACGCTGGCGCTCGAATTCCAGACCAAGAAGTCAAGCAGCTTCCTCGACTTTGCGAGAACCGCTGGCAACAGGTATCGCGTCCTTTTGCTGGTCTCGCTGGCGATGGTGTCGCAGTACAGCGGCAGTAATCTATTCTCAAACTACGCCAACAAGATATATGAGGGTGCTGGCATCCACGAGCAGACGAACAAGATCCTGGTAAGATGGCGCGACGACCATCATCCCTCCTGCTCCCCCTGACCCCTGACCCTTTCCTTCGCCTGTCACGAGGACGAAGGCTGATAGATGAGTCCTACAGCTTAGCGGAGGCCAGACTATCCTGTCTCTGGTCGTCTCGGTCACCTTCTCCCTTTTCATTGACCGTCTAGGGCGCCGTCCCCTTTTCCTCGCGTCGACCGCAGGTATCGTGCTCGCATACATGGGCTGGACAATCATTAGTTCACAGTACGAGCGGACTCAGGATCTCGCGAGATTCGGCTATCCTCAGATCGCTTTTATCTGGCTGTTCACAGTCGCCTACCAGATTGCCTGGACGGGCGTCATGGCGGCCTATGCGCTAGAGATCATGCCGTATAGCCTGCGAGCAAAGGCCGGCGTGATCCAGACCATCTTTGTAAAGGGGCTCATTGTCCTAGGAAGGTAGATCGTCCCGGCATATTCCTTCCCATACATGGACTTGGTGCTGATCCGTGATTGTTAGTTACACCAACCCAATCGCTTGGGACAGCTTCACTGCTGCTGGACACGCGTGGACGCTTGCGATGTTCTATACTGTGAGTTGATGAAACACTGGTTGATTGCTGTCCCGCTGGATTATCATCCACATGTCTAACTCCTCATTCAGATACTGGACTTCTGCTATCTCATCTTTGTGTACTTCTTCTACCCTGAGACCAAGGGTCTGACGCTGGAGGAGGTCGCTAAAGTATTTGATGGCGACGACGCTAAGGTCGCTAGGATGAATGTCGGAGATGTTAAGATGGAGCTCGAGACAGAGAAGGATGCAGCCATTTCCACCGTCAAGGCTCTGTGAGCCTCAGGCCCTCAGCGCAGACGAGGTGCTTCGGAAACATGATAAAGCTATAAGTAGATGGTGCGAAGGGAGGGAGAGAGAACGAACACCCTATCCCGAACATAACACTGCATGTGCGTGAGGGGTCAGGGCTTTTATTTATGGTACAGATGAATTTAGTTACTTCTGTTGTTTATGAACTGCTTGACTGCCAACTTAAATGTAGGTGTCTGGGCCATTGGGCTGATCGTGCGCCCGTTTGGTTGACTTGTCTTATCAGCACAACTAGCCTCCAAAGCAGCCGCAATTTAACCTTTAAGCAATTCTTGCTTTTCCTTCCTTTTTCTTTAAGCAACCTTAATTATAAAATAATTATTCTTAATTATTATATTATTTCTTTATTATTATTTTTATATAAAATATATAATATTATAATAAGGAAAAGCTTTAAACTTATAATTAAATAAGAAATAACCTTAATTAATTAATTTATTTATTAAAACTTTTAAAATCTTTTTTTTTTAAAAAGCTTTAATTATAAAGTTATAATTATTATTATTTTATAAATAATACTTTTTTTTAT